>OZ025261.1:15039393-15402295 GCA_964019135.1 Arenicola marina | reverse complement strand
AACAGAACGACTGGTGGAAATGTAGTCTGTGTGGACTCGGCCCTCATAAGGGAAACGAAGCACGTCAGATAACGGAATCAAGGAAGGCGTGGGGGTGACAGGGCCCTACTTGGCCTACCTCAACTCCAGAGACAATAAACCCGACAAATTCCCGGAGGCGCGGGACAAAAACCCAACGGTGGAGGCACTTAAAGCATGTATATAAGTGACAAAAATTCGCGGACTGTCCCTTGCCTAATGGCATTGGTGTGAATATCATCCTCGTGGAGCTAATCAGCGTTTTTCCAAACACCGCGCGCCGAATGTTTTGTTGGGTCTGGTGTAGATGCACTATATAGTGTTCGGTGTCTTTCTCGGCCGTGACTGCGTCCCCGTGGCCAGTAGAGAGCCACCGTCGATGCTCACCTGGGTAAGGTTTTTCCGACTGCACACCAACAGGTTGCGGGTTCGCATCCCATCCGTGTATGGCACCCGTTTCGTCTCATCAACCCCTGTCCATACATGACTTATGGGGTATGGCCGGAGGCTGTACATGTGGGAGTGATATTCGGCGACGCCGCCAAGGGCAGCCGGTATGGGGTGCGTCTGTGTGCCCAAGTTTTATGTGTGAAGGTTCCAGGCTTCGTCATGTCCACAGCAGCCACTACCGACGTGTCCAGTTGTTTTCTCATTTTAACAAGCGCTGCTGGTGTGACAATGTTCTTAGTTATTTATTCTGATTTAAAATTAATAATATTTTGTGGCTTTCGCATTATTATCATGCGTCTCGTGGGGTTATTACGTGGCGACAGGCCGCCGATGTCTGCGAGGAACACTGAAACTGACATTTTACCTTTTTGCCTTCTAGCCGCCGGTCTGGTGCCGACGTGACGTGGTTGTCATGCCCGCCCAGTCTTGTCCAACGTCCAATCCCCGCCTCCCCTCCTCCGCCAATCCCCGCCTTTGCCCACCCACTCCCACTCCGGTGTTTTCTGCTATCTCGCATCCCTAATTACCCGTTCCGTCATCCACCATACCTCGCCTCCCCCCATTCACTCTCGGTTTGCACATTCACCCGTGAACGCTAATAGGCTCATTAAACAGTCCTGGCTTATATGTAGGCACGATGGGCTAAATATGATTTTTCCTAAAGCGGTTTTATACGATCAGTGGAACAGCGTTATCGCCTGGAAATCACCGTCGTATGGACGAACAGACGGAATATTCAATTTTATTGGTACCAATGTGTGGCGAGGAGCAACATGATGATGAATGAGTGAATAGGATGGAAGGGTAATTATATCGGCTCAAAACCGCGAGTGTCTCTGGGGCGTTTCAGCATTACATGTCCGTGTATTGGATCCGTGCCTAATCGGCCTAAATATGCTGTCCGTTGGTATGTGAGTGGGTGACTAATACGCTCCCTTGGTACATGTATCAATGGTTTCTGCTGAATATTGGTTATGAATGGAAGAGGTCAATGCTGACTTATGATATAGGAATGTCCTTGTGTCTCCACCATCGACCCTCGGGGTGATACACTCATGCCCACACCCTCACCCGCCCGCTCGCTCCATGTTCCAAGTTCGAGTAACAAGTGTCGTTTTTCCCGGCTTCTATATATTAATGGACTAGGTATTGACCCCCGTCCCCACCCACCACCAACCCCACATAGGGGTCTGGCTCCATGCTGCTCCACAAAAGTGGTCAAATCTTCCTGAATATACAACCAATCAACCAACCAATCATGTTCCTCCACTCCGTTCCCCCACCACCCACCCCACACCCAGGGGTCTGGCTCCATGCTTCTCCACAAAAGTGGTTAAAGTGTCCTGAATATACAACCAACCAACCAACCAATCATGTTCCTCCACTCCGTTCCCCCACCACCCACCCCACACCCAGGGGTGGCTCCATGCTTCTCCACAAAAGTGGTTAAAGCGTCCTGAATATACAACCAACCAACCAACCAACCAATCATGTTCCTCCACTCCGTTCCCCCACCACCCACCCCACACCCAGGGGTCTGGCTCCATGCTTCTCCACAAAAGTGGTTAAAGCGTCCTGAATATACAACCAACCAACCAACCAATCATGTTCCCCCACTCCGTTCCCCCACCACCCACCCCACACCCAGGGGTCTGGCTCCATGCTTCTCCACAAAAGTGGTTAAAGTGTCCTGAATATACAACCAACCAACCAACCAATCATGTTCCTCCACTCCGTTCCCCCACCACCCACCCCACACCCAGGGGTCTGGCTCCATGCTTCTCCACAAAAGTGGTTAAAGCGTCCTGAATATACAACCAATCAACCAACCAATCATGTTCCTCCACTCCGTTCCCCCACCACCCACCCCACACCCAGGGGTCTGGCTCCATGCTTCTCCACAAAAGTGGTTAAAGCGTCCTGAATATACAACCAACCAACCAACCAATCATGTTCCTCCACTCCGTTCCCCCACCACCCACCCCACACCCAGGGGTCTGGCTCCATGCTACTCCACAAAAGTGGTTAAAGTGTCCTGAATATACAACCAATCAACCAACCAATCATGCTCCTCCACTCCGTTCCCCCACCACCCACCCCACACACAGGGGTCTGGCTCCATGCTACTCCACAAAAGTGGTTAAAGTGTCCTGAATATACAACCAATCAACCAACCAATCATGTTCCTCCACTCCGTTCCCCCACCACCCACCCCACACACAGGGGTCTGGCTCCATGCTACTCCACAAAAGTGGTTAAAGTGTCCTGAATATACAACCAACCAATCATGTTCCCCCACTCCGTTCCCCCACCACCCACCCCACACACAGGGGTCTGGCTCCATGCTACTCCACAAAAGTGGTTAAAGTGTCCTGAATATACAACCAATCAACCAACCAATCATGTTCCTCCACTCCGTTCCCCCACCACCCACCCCACACACAGGGGTTTGGCTCCATACTACTCCACAAAAGTGGTTAAAGTGTCCTGAATATACAACCAATCAACCAACCAATCATGTTCCTCCACTCCGTTCCCCCACCACCCACCCCACACCCAGGGGTCTGGCTCCATGCTTCTCCACAAAAGTGGTTAAAGTGTCCTGAATATACAACCAATCAACCAACCAATCATGTTCCTCCACTCCGTTCCCCCACCACCCACCCCACACCCAGGGGTCTGGCTCCATGCTTCTCCACAAAAGTGGTTAAAGCGTCCTGAATATACAACCAATCAACCAACCAATCATGTTCCTCCACTCCGTTCCCCCACCACCCACCCCACACCCAGGGGTCTGGCTCCATGCTTCTCCACAAAAGTGGTCAAAGTGTCCTGAATATACAACCAATCAACCAACCAATCATGTTCCCCCACTCCGTTCCCCCACCACCCACCCCACACACAGGGGTCTGGCTCCATGCTACTCCACAAAAGTGGTTAAAGTGTCCTGAATATACAACCAATCAACCAACCAATCATGCTCCTCCACTCCGTTCCCCCACCACCCACCCCACACACAGGGGTCTGGCTCCATGCTTCTCCACAAAAGTGGTTAAAGTGTCCTGAATATACAACCAACCAACGAACCAATCATGCTCCCCCACTCCGTTCCCCCACCACCCACCCCACACCCAGGGGTCTGGCTCCATGCTACTCCACAAAAGTGGTTAAAGCTTCCTGAATATACAACCAACCAACGAACCAATCATGCTCCCCCACTCCGTTCCCCCACCACCCACCCCACACACAGGGGTCTGGCTCCATGCTACTCCACAAAAGTGGTTAAAGCTTCCTGAATATACAACCAACCAACGAACCAATCATGTTCCTCCACTCCGTTCCCCCACCACCCACCCCACACCCAGGGGTCTGGCTCCATGCTACTCCACAAAAGTGGTTAAAGCTTCCTGAATATACAACCAACCAACGAACCAATCATGCTCCCCCACTCCGTTCCCCCACCACCCACCCCACACACAGGGGTCTGGCTCCATGCTACTCCACAAAAGTGGTTAAAGTGTCCTGAATATGCAACCAACCAACGAACCAATCATGCTCCTCCACTCCAGTCCCTCCTTATGCTAGGTATAGGCTTCCTGCCACTCCCAGAAGCGCCGTCCACAAAAACTTGTGTTTTTCGTGTGTTTCTGTGGCCATAACCTCCTTCACTCCACACGTCTCCGGCTGTCTGTGTAATGAGAGACGCCAGCTATGTCGTCGGCCTCAAGTGTTCTTAATCATTATGGCGGGCCCCCATCGGTCGCCATGGTAATGGGTATTTCCGGCTATCAGCATTACATGGGGTGCGTGTAGTTATCCTAATTCTGGTTTATGTCTGGCCTGCCACGTGTCATTGCGAGCGGGGTTCATTATTAGAGAATGATTCTTTATTTTCATCCATTGCTCGCCTTTTGTCATGTCTAGCCAGAGCTTGTCTTGAAAGATAAATGTGACGACGTGGGCGATGAATTGGCTTTTAAGACGATTGGCCAGGCAAAGAACTTCAAATCGCCCTTATATAAAGGTAGATCGGCCAGGTGGTCTTTCTATGTATCATCAGACATATTGGCCAGGTAGATTCCCTGAAAGCGGTCTCATGTTATTTCGTATTACCACCAGGTAACGTCCTTGAAGCCAGGAGCCAGGCATAATGGCGGGTCATTGCTAACATTATAGTCCAGTTACCGGAGTCTCTGGCCTTTGTAACTGCCATCAGGGAATGCCATTTGCCGAGTTTATTAGCGCCACCTTAATTGTGTTGTCGACGGTTGCGTGTCAAGGTGGGTGAAGCGTGGGTGTTGTAACGGCGGTAAAAGCACGGGAGTTCAACCAAGGACGCCCTGACACAAACATGGTCAAATGACCCACGCCTTGTCTTGCAGAATACTGTGGGCCGCCCTGGTGTAGTCGCTAACACTTATGACGGCGTAGAAATAGGTCGTGGGTTCGAATCCGGGCCCGGACACCTAGGGCGTGTTCGCTTCGATTGCATGAAACCAAAACCGGTTTGCCGAACTGACTGTTCGACAGGAGAAGAGACGAATTTGGTTTGCTCGAAACCGTAAAACTATTGAGAGAGCTGGTTTGACGGTTTCGGTTCCGCAGAACTGCCAGTTCAACCAACACATACACTAGTTAATCATAAATGTAATAAATAGAGACTTATGGACAAAAGTACACTAATTTATTTACGGACAGTCCAATCGCGGGTAGAAAATGAAAGACACGGCAAATTTATGCTGGCATAAACTTCATAAGCACATGGCCATTTCCAAAATACATGCTGAAACTGTAAACAAATGAAACTGTGCGTTCGCCTGTAGGTGGGCAAACCGTTGAAACCGGTTTCAAAACCGGTTTCGGTTTCCAGTCGGTTTAAGGTAAATCGAACACGCCCCTAGTCAGATGTATGTTTCACCCTCTGTTGCTTCATTATTCCGCAGGTGTCTTGACTGAAATCTAGGCTTCATGCGCACAAAGGCGGGCTAAAACACCAGAAATTCATTTTCCTGCACAACACATCGTTAATCACGCACTCATAGACTCATGATAATGCTAAATTATTCTATACATGCCAATGCTTCACGAATGTGTAATACATGCTAGTGCCTTTCACATGTTTTATGCATATCAATGTTTTACAAACGTTTTTTTTACATGCCAATGCTTCACACCTGTTTTACACATGCCAATGCCTTACACATGTTTTATACATGCCAACAGTAAAAACAGGTGTACCCCGTTATGGTCTATGCGACAACATTTCCACCAATTTAAGGTCCGCAAAACAATGTTTCCACTAGTTCATGGTCCTCAAGACAACATTTCCCCGAATTCATGACCCACAAAACAACATTTTCCCAAATTCATGATCCACAAATCAACATTTCCCCTAATTCATGATCTACAAAAGAACACCATCGGGTCCTCCGTGACCTAATGGTAGCACAGTGCATATCAATAGGCCTCTGGTTGGAAATCACGGCCTGGGCGATTTAATCCGGGGCATATTTCATGGAAATCATTGAGTTTCCCCGGAGGTTCCTTGGCCTAAATTGGACGCACAAAACGGGCATACAACAACAATTACTTCCGTTTCCTTTTAATTTTCATGTTCGCTCTTTCAGTCTAAGAAAACACCATTGGATAATATTTAACCCTTTCGTGATCAATCCAACATTCCACCCATTCATGGTCATTAAGACAACATTCCACCCATTCATGGCAAATAAGGCAACACTCCACCGATTCATGGTCAATAAGGCAACATTCCACCCATTCATGATCATAAAGACAACATTCCACCCATTCATGGCCAATAAGGCAACACTCCACCGATTCATGGTCAATAAGGCAACATTCCACCCATTCATGACCAATAAGGCCACATTCCACCCGTGCATGGCCAATAAGACAACATTCCACCCATTCATGGTCCATAAGCAACATTCCACCCATTCATGGTCATTAAGACAACATTCCACCCATTCATGGTCCATAAGCAACATTCCACCCATTCATGGTCCATAAGCAACATTCCACCCATTCATGGTCCATAAGGAACATTCCACCGATTCATGGTCATTAAGACAACATTCCACCGATTCATGGTCATTAAGACAACATTCCACCCATTCATGACCAATAAGGCAACATTCCACCCATTCATGACCAATAAGGCAACATTCCACCGATTCATGGTCATTAAGACAACATTCCACCCATTCATGACCAATAAGGCAACATTCCACCCATTCATGGTCATTAAGACAACATTCCACCCATTCATGACCAATAAGGCAACATTCCACCCATTCATGACCAATAAGGCAACATTCCACCCATTCATGACCAATAAGGCAACATTCCACCCATTCATGACCAATAAGACAACATTCCACCGATTCATGGTCATTAAGACAACATTCCACCCATTCATGACCAATAAGACAACATTCCACCCATTCATGGTCCATAAGCAACATTCCACCCATTCATGGTCATTAAGACAACATTCCACCCATTCATGGTCCATAAGCAACATTCCACCCATTCATGGTCCATAAGCAACATTCCACCCATTCATGGTCCATAAGGAACATTCCACCGATTCATGGTCATTAAGACAACATTCCACCGATTCATGGTCATTAAGACAACATTCCACCCATTCATGACCAATAAGGCAACATTCCACCCATTCATGACCAATAAGGCAACATTCCACCCATTCATGGTCCATAAGCAACATTCCACCCATTCATGGTCCATAAGCAACATTCCACCCATTCATGGTCCATAAGCAACATTCCACCGATTCATGGTCATTAAGACAACATTCCACCGATTCATGGTCATTAAGACAACATTCCACCCGTTCATGGCCAATAAGGCAACATTCCACCCATTCATGACCAATAAGGCAACATTCCACCCGTTCATGGCCAATAAGACAACATTCCACTCATTCATGGTCCATAAGCAACATTCCACCCATTCATGGTCCATAAGCAACATTCCACCGATTCATGGTCATTAAGACAACATTCCACCGATTCATGGTCATTAAGACAACATTCCACCGATTCATGGTCATTAAGACAACATTCCACCCATTCTTGATCGGCGGTGAGACGTAGTCCATGATAATAACCATAATATACAAGCCGGCGACTCATTTCTGTGCCAATGCCTAGGTAGCTGTCGTCCGCGCTTTACACTTTGAAACTGACTGCATCGAACGAGATTTACTGCGCTGAAAAATTGTATCGATTGAGCAAGCGCTAAATATTTCACATTGTTTGTGCTTTACACACAATTAAAAAATTGTGTGACGTCACGCCTTTGTCTTAAGTGTTCATTATCTTGAAGAACGGATCGAAAAACAGACCTAGCCGTGTTGTATTAACGTAAGTGTGCGTTATTCAAATAAAGAACGGTAAAACAGTGCTTTATTTTATTAATGAACGGAAAAAGTGTGCATTATCTAGATAAAGAACAGTTGTTAATATTGACTCGTCAAGTGTCACGGTATAATCAGTCGAGCTGAGCTGAGCAGAACCGAGTTGGCTGGTGTTGACAGAACTTGCCAATTTCAAGAAAAAAAATGGAATGCATAAGTCAATGTTAAGCACCAAAGGGGCGGGGGTTAGATCAGAAATCTCAAAATATATGGAAATTCCACAGTTATCAATTGCATACATTTCTCATTATATCCGTCATATTGCTTTTCAGGGGGCGATGTTTTCACGAAGCAATGACTTCCAAAATATCTACTTCATCCACGCCTTCCCACCCCTACCCTCACCCTTGGGGCTTCACAATGACGAACCGTTGTTTCCACAATGTGCCTCATGTATTCGTCGGGCAGTGCAATTGACACAATGGCCAATTCCTGTGTCCAAACGTGAGCACATGTCATGCCTTGTTATAACAATTTTATAAGTACGTTAAAGAACTCGCTGTCGTGCATTCCCTAAATAAACCACTCGACGCTATCGCGTCTCGTGCTTTATTTTGGCGAATGCACTCCAGCTCGTTCTTTAACTAGTACATCCCTGCTGCCTCCCACTGGTATCTTCTCAATATGCAGCCAGCTGTTCGCAGATGCCGTTTCTCACGTAACCAGAGATTCAAGCCATAAATCGTTGAAATCGACTTACTGTATCTACGCAGATTGTTCAAGTCAATCTTGCTTGTCGGACATGTCAGCCATCGTACAAGCCATGCGGCAGGGTAATTGGTGTGTCGCGGGCGCTATCTCGTCTTTATCAATTTCCCGGTCCCATGAATTATGTCGTGTAAATTGATCGGTGTGATCACGGATGGACAGCTGGTATATATGTTCATGTTTCCGGGAGGTACTGGGACCCCCCCCCCCACCCCCCAAATATCTTACAGACCTTGGCGAGTGGGCGATAAATGGGTCATCCACGGCATAGGAGCCAGGTCAGCTGTTAATAATTCATCAATCGCCAGACGCCTATCATGCCTCCCGAAGTCGCTCCCGGCTAACGGCCTGCCAGGAATCGTTGCTAGGACTCGCCGTTAACAGAATACCACCAGGTGACCGATTTGTCCGTTTAAGGGTCCAAGGAAACTTTCCGCTGCTAATAAAGTGATACTATATCGGGCGGTTCAGTTATACAGATTCTGGTAAAACCCTTTTTAAGGCGCAGACGACAATTGCAGGTTCGGGTTTCCCGCCATTTCTCACCAGTTTTCCACCACCACGACGCTTGTCTCGCCGCGAAAGTAACGTGACGCTCATAGGGCGTCTGATCGAACCGGAGATCAAGGTCGCCTGCCGCCATGCCACACCCCACCCAACCCCACCCCACCCCACCCCGGTCTAAACGACCCTTCCCCTCCCACTCTTCCTCTGCACCCCCCCCCCCCCATCCCCCGCCAGATACCCAACTCGTGTAATAGTCTGGGCCTGTCAGAAACGACGACTTCATAAACAACCTTGACCTTGACCTAATTATTACTTCCCATATTGGACACGATGGCGGGTGTGAAGGCCGGAAGTGATACCAAGGGAGCTATATAATCGTAGCGACAAAGGAAGAGACAGAGACGTATGGTCTCCTTGGCGTAACGTGTCATAGGAGGCGTGATAATGCTAAAGTTATGTCGCAGACTAACCACTCTTCCGGCCATGTGTCTGGCCCAGCCCAGCCCAGTCCCCAGCCCCAGTTCTGTGGCTGTTGGACGGATTGGGGATACCCAGCCCCATGCTTTGTTTCTGGCCCAGCCGAGTCCCTAGCCCCAGTGTTGTAGCTGTTGGATGGACTGGGGCTAACCCAGCCCCATGCTTTGTTTCTGGCCTAGCCCAGTCCCTAGCTCCAGTGTTGTAGCTGTTGGATGGACTGGGGCTAACCCAGCCTCATGCTTTGTTTCTGGCCCAGCCCAGTCCCTAGCTCCAGTGTTGTAGCTGTTGGATGGACTGGGGCTAACCCAGCCTCATGCTTTGTTGTACTGCATCTGGATCGAAGACTGGCGCTTTGTTTGAGGGCGTTTGCATTGAAATAGACCATTTTGCATGGGATTTGCAAAGCATGGTCATTAAGACAACATTCCACCCATTCTTGATCGGCGGTGAGACATAGTCCATGATAATAACCATAATATACAAGCCGGCGACTCATTTCTGGGGCAATGCCTACGTAGCTGTCGTCCGCACCTTACACTTTGAAACTGACTGCATCGAACGAGATTTACTGCGCTGAAAAATGGTATGGATTGAGCAAGCGCTAAATATTTCACATTGTTAGTTCTTTGGACACCGTTGCTTGCTATGGGAGACGAAGGAAACATTGGACCGCCTTGGATATTTCATGACCTGTATGGGGAAAAAAAGGGAAAGGAAAAAAAGGCAAATTCTTTACTCCAGCAACCCGGTGGTCCGTTGGTAGCAACAGGCTATGGTGGTCTATGTGGTATGGTTGTCATGTGATTGCCCCTCTCCCACCCTCCACCCTCGGGTGTTTAGCTTTTGCACTTTGTCTGGCATCCATTTCAATTCGTTATCAAGTATCTAAAAATCTTCATGACAAATGTTCGCGTTGCGCATTTAGCAGACGAAGATTGCTTTGACTCTGCATCCGTAGGCCCTCGAGACGATTGAAAGCGTACTGCATTACAATCATGCTAGGCAATTTTTTATGGTTTGTTGTATATTCAGGACGTTTTAACCACTTTTGGTCATATCGCGTCAATGGGAGAAGGAAGGGAGAGTGGAGCCATGTCCCCTGGGGCAACCCTACTCTTTGGGAAGAAAGACATGGGATCTTTATCCTGCGACCACACAGACATGACCACAGCAGGGCTCAAACCACCGATCCACGTACCGTTAGGCTCTCAGGTGACCAGAGCACTCAGTGCGAGCGCTCTAACCGACTAGGGTGTGACGGAAAGCTATCGAGACGGCTCCTTATTTTACCTTATGAAGAATAGCTGGACGATCATGGTTCATGGTTGGTGATACAGTGCAGAGACGTCTTTGATGTGGAACTATTTCTGCGACTGGCTGATGCATACGTCAAAGAGCAACTATTGATTTCCGTCGCAGGTCATCTCAATCTCTGAGAATAGAGTGGGTCGCGATCAAATACTAGATGAGGAGATTCAGTTCTAAATAGGGCCTAGTCGCTCACAAAAGGCCGGGTGATGGGGAGAAGCGGGTCTCCTGAACCCCCCTCCGCCCCTCCGCCCCCCGCCCCCCCCCCGCTTGATCCGCTCGTTATTCTTTAGGAGTCAAGCGTCGTTCTTCCGTATAAGGTCAAAGCCATGCTTCAGTATGATATTCTTTATATACGCCGACATGTTATTGCGTAATCCATTTCGTTTTCTCTCCAGACATATAGCTTATGCAGCGGTCATGCCGCACCCTTTGAAGTTAATTGCAATGCTATAGTCCGTCTATTAAAAAAACATGTTTTACATAGTGTCCTGCAATTAAGGATTCTTTGAAGATTCCATATTTGGAACCGTTGATTTATAATCGGACTCCACATTCAATTTAGCAGATGCCCATGTTTCTAATGGATTAAGAGGGTCTTTATTCCCAAAGACTAGGCCTATGTTAGAAAAAGTAAAACTTATTCATCGCATATGTGGTCATAATCTCTCGTGGGTAAATCATATTTGCGAACATGAAAATGCTCGAAGATTGGATTCTTGTGTTTTAAAATCAACATAAGCATGTAAAGCGTGCATTTCTGGAGGATTAACAATTAACAGGCGCGGGGCCGCCTCGATAGCTCAGTGGGTTAAAGCACTCGCCTTGAGTTCTCTTTTCACCTGAGAGCCTAACGGCACATGGATCGGTGGTTCGCGCCCCGCTGTAGCCATGTCTGTGTGGTCGCAGGTTAAAGATCCCATGTCCTTCTTCGCAAAGAGTAGGGGGTTACCCCCCCGGGAATATAGACAGACCCGGCTCTCATAATGGAGCCTCTGTTAAAACTCTGGGTTTCTATTGGAAGATATTCTTTTCGTTATCATGGTGTTTCATTCTGCTGAGGGAGCACCCTAATAGCCTTGGGGGACCCACCCCATTTAGCGCCATGTGACTTTCAGATGAGCCAAGCAATTAATCCTCCTACCGGTTTTACCCATGCCTGCCCAACGGTGGCCTGGCAGACCCATCCGTCAGTATATTTTAATAAATCGCATTAGCCTTTTTGGCTGAGCGGTAGAACACTGGACTGTAGATCAATAGGTCTCTGGTTCGAACCCCGGTCCGGGCGATCCAATTTGTGGCATATAGCGTCGAAGTCATTCCTGGACTCCGGAGATTCCTTGGCCTGATGTAGCCGTCGTGTGCACTGAACCCGGTCTCGGCCATCAAACCTGGGGCATGTTTCATCCAAATCATTCCTGGACTCCGGAGATTCCTTGGCCTGATGTAGCCGTCGTGCGCACTGAACCCGGTCTGGGGCATCAAACCTGGGGCATGTTTCATCCAAATCATTCCTGGACTCCGGAGATTCCTTGGCCTGATGTAGCCGTCGTGTGCACTGAACCCGGTCTCGGCCATCAAACCTGGGGCATGTTTCATCCAAATCATTCCTGGACTCCGGAGATTCCTTGGCCTGATGTAGCCGTCGTGTGCACTGAACCCGGTCTCGGCCATCAAACCTGGGGCATGTTTCATCCAAATCATTCCTGGACTCCGGAGATTCCTTGGCCTGATGTAGCCGTCGTGTGCACTGAACCCGGTCTCGGCCATCAAACCTGGGGCATGTTTCATCCAAATCATTCCTGGACTCCGGAGATTCCTTGGCCTGATGTAGCCGTCGTGTGCACTGAACCCGGTCTCGGCCATCAAACCTGGGGCATGTTTCATCCAAATCATTCCTGGACTCCGGAGATTCCTTGGCCTGATGTAGCCGTCGTGTGCACTGAACCCGGTCTCGGCCATCAAACCTGGGGCATGTTTCATCCAAATCATTCTTGGACTCCGGAGATTCCTTGGCCTGATGTAGCCGTCGTGTGCACTGAACCCGGTCTCGGCCATCAAACCTGGGGCATGTTTCATCCAAATCATTCCTGGACTCCGGAGATTCCTTGGCCTGATGTAGCCGTCGTGTGCACTGAACCCGGTCTCGGCCATCAAACCTGGGGCATGTTTCATCCAAATCATTCCTTGACTCCGGAGATTCCGTGGCCTGATGTAGCCGTCGTGTGCACTGAACCCGGTCTCGGCCATCAAACCTGGGGCATGTTTCATCCAAATCATTCCTGGACTCCGGAGATTCCTTGG
Organism: Arenicola marina; assembly: GCA_964019135.1. Classification (NCBI taxonomy): domain Eukaryota; kingdom Metazoa; phylum Annelida; class Polychaeta; family Arenicolidae; genus Arenicola; species Arenicola marina. Next base: position 15,389,061 of record OZ025261.1, on the reverse strand, counting down.
CCTGATGTAGCCGTCGTGTGCACTGAACCCGGTCTCGGCCATCAAACCTGGGGCATGTTTCATCCAAATCATTCCTGGACTCCGGAGATTCCTTGGCCTGATGTAGCCGTCGTGTGCACTGAACCCGGTCTCGGCCATCAAACCTGGGGCATGTTTCATCCAAATCATTCCTGGACTCCGGAGATTCCTTGGCCTGATGTAGCCGTCGTGTGCACTGAACCCGGTCTCGGCCATCAAACCTGGGGCATGTTTCATCCAAATCATTCCTGGACTCCGGAGATTCCGTGGCCTGATGTAGCCGTCGTGTGCACTGAACCCGGTCTCGGCCATCAAACCTGGGGCATGTTTCATCCAAATCATTCCTGGACTCCCGAGATTCCGTGGCCTGATGTAGCCGTCGTGTGCACTGAACCCGGTCTCGGCCATCAAACCTGGGGCATGTTTCATCCAAATCATTCCTGGACTCCGGAGATTCCTTGGCCTGATGTAGCCGTCGTGTGCACTGAACCCGGTCTCGGCCATCAAACCTGGGGCATGTTTCATCCAAATCATTCCTGGACTCCGGAGATTCCGTGGCCTGATGTAGCCGTCGTGTGCACTGAACCCGGTCTGGGGCATCAAACCTGGGGCATGTTTCATCCAAATCATTCCTGGACTCCGGAGATTCCTTGGCCTGATGTAGCCGTCGTGTGCACTGAACCCGGTCTCGGCCATCAAACCTGGGGCATGTTTCATCCAAATCATTCCTTGACTCCGGAGATTCCGTGGCCTGATGTAGCCGTCGTGTGCACTGAACCCGGTCTCGGCCATCAAACCTGGGGCATGTTTCATCCAAATCATTCCTGGACTCCGGAGATTCCTTGGCCTGATGTAGCCGTCGTGTGCACTGAACCCGGTCTCGGCCATCAAACCTGGGGCATGTTTCATCCAAATCATTCCTGGACTCCGGAGATTCCTTGGCCTGATGTAGCCGTCGTGTGCACTGAACCCGGTCTCGGCCATCAAACCTGGGGCATGTTTCATCCAAATCATTCCTGGACTCCGGAGATTCCTTGGCCTGATGTAGCCGTCGTGTGCACTGAACCCGGTCTCGGCCATCAAACCTGGGGCATGTTTCATCCAAATCATTCCTGGACTCCGGAGATTCCGTGGCCTGATGTAGCCGTCGTGTGCACTGAACCCGGTCTCGGCCATCAAACCTGGGGCATGTTTCATCCAAATCATTCCTGGACTCCCGAGATTCCGTGGCCTGATGTAGCCGTCGTGTGCACTGAACCCGGTCTCGGCCATCAAACCTGGGGCATGTTTCATCCAAATCATTCCTGGACTCCCGAGATTCCTTGGCCTGATGTAGCCGTCGTGTGCACTGAACCCGGTCTCGGCCATCAAACCTGGGGCATGTTTCATCCAAATCATTCCTGGACTCCGGAGATTCCTTGGCCTGATGTAGCCGTCGTGTGCACTGAACCCGGTCTCGGCCATCAAACCTGGGGCATGTTTCATCCAAATCATTCCTAGACTCCGGAGATTCCGTGGCCTGATGTAGCCGTCGTGTGCACTGAACCCGGTCTGGGGCATCAAACCTGGGGCATGTTTCATCCAAATCATTCCTGGACTCCGGAGATTCCGTGGCCTGATGTAGCCGTCGTGTGCACTGAACCCGGTCTCGGCCATCAAACCTGGGGCATGTTTCATCCAAATCATTCCTGGACTCCGGAGATTCCGTGGCCTGATGTAGCCGTCGTGTGCACTGAACCCGGTCTCGGCCATCAAACCTGGGGCATGTTTCATCCAAATCATTCCTGGACTCCGGAGATTCCTTGGCCTGATGTAGCCGTCGTGTGCACTGAACCCGGTCTCGGCCATCAAACCTGGGGCATGTTTCATCCAAATCATTCCTGGACTCCGGAGATTCCTTGGCCTGATGTAGCCGTCGTGTGCACTGAACCCGGTCTCGGCCATCAAACCTGGGGCATGTTTCATCCAAATCATTCCTGGACTCCGGAGATTCCTTGGCCTGATGTAGCCGTCGTGTGCACTGAACCCGGTCTCGGCCATCAAACCTGGGGCATGTTTCATCCAAATCATTCTTGGACTCCGGAGATTCCTTGGCCTGATGTAGCCGTCGTGTGCACTGAACCCGGTCTCGGCCATCAAACCTGGGGCATGTTTCATCCAAATCATTCCTGGACTCCGGAGATTCCTTGGCCTGATGTAGCCGTCGTGTGCACTGAACCCGGTCTCGGCCATCAAACCTGGGGCATGTTTCATCCAAATCATTCCTGGACTCCGGAGATTCCTTGGCCTGATGTAGCCGTCGTGTGCACTGAACCCGGTCTCGGCCATCAAACCTGGGGCATGTTTCATCCAAATCATTCCTGGACTCCGGAGATTCCTTGGCCTGATGTAGCCGTCGTGTGCACTGAACCCGGTCTCGGCCATCAAACCTGGGGCATGTTTCATCCAAATCATTCTTGGACTCCGGAGATTCCTTGGCCTGATGTAGCCGTCGTGTGCACTGAACCCGGTCTCGGCCATCAAACCTGGGGCATGTTTCATCCAAATCATTCCTGGACTCCGGAGATTCCTTGGCCTGATGTAGCCGTCGTGTGCACTGAACCCGGTCTCGGCCATCAAACCTGGGGCATGTTTCATCCAAATCATTCCTGGACTCCGGAGATTCCTTGGCCTGATGTAGCCGTCGTGTGCACTGAACCCGGTCTCGGCCATCAAACCTGGGGCATGTTTCATCCAAATCATTCTTGGACTCCGGAGATTCCTTGGCCTGATGTAGCCGTCGTGTGCACTGAACCCGGTCTCGGCCATCAAACCTGGGGCATGTTTCATCCAAATCATTCCTGGACTCCGGAGATTCCTTGGCCTGATGTAGCCGTCGTGTGCACTGAACCCGGTCTCGGCCATCAAACCTGGGGCATGTTTCATCCAAATCATTCTTGGACTCCGGAGATTCCTTGGCCTGATGTAGCCGTCGTGTGCACTGAACCCGGTCTCGGCCATCAAACCTGGGGCATGTTTCATCCAAATCATTCCTGGACTCCGGAGATTCCTTGGCCTGATGTAGCCGTCGTGTGCACTGAACCCGGTCTCGGCCATCAAACCTGGGGCATGTTTCATCCAAATCATTCTTGGACTCCGGAGATTCCTTGGCCTGATGTAGCCGTCGTGTGCACTGAACCCGGTCTCGGCCATCAAACCTGGGGCATGTTTCATCCAAATCATTCCTGGACTCCGGAGATTCCTTGGCCTGATGTAGCCGTCGTGTGCACTGAACCCGGTCTCGGCCATCAAACCTGGGGCATGTTTCATCCAAATCATTCCTGGACTCCGGAGATTCCTTGGCCTGATGTAGCCGTCGTGTGCACTGAACCCGGTCTCGGCCATCAAACCTGGGGCATGTTTCATCCAAATCATTCCTGGACTCCGGAGATTCCTTGGCCTGATGTAGCCGTCGTGTGCACTGAACCCGGTCTCGGCCATCAAACCTGGGGCATGTTTCATCCAAATCATTCTTGGACTCCGGAGATTCCTTGGCCTGATGTAGCCGTCGTGTGCACTGAACCCGGTCTCGGCCATCAAACCTGGGGCATGTTTCATCCAAATCATTCCTGGACTCCGGAGATTCCTTGGCCTGATGTAGCCGTCGTGTGCACTGAACCCGGTCTCGGCCATCAAACCTGGGGCATGTTTCATCCAAATCATTCTTGGACTCCGGAGATTCCTTGGCCTGATGTAGCCGTCGTGTGCACTGAACCCGGTCTCGGCCATCAAACCTGGGGCATGTTTCATCCAAATCATTCCTGGACTCCGGAGATTCCTTGGCCTGATGTAGCCGTCGTGTGCACTGAACCCGGTCTCGGCCATCAAACCTGGGGCATGTTTCATCCAAATCATTCTTGGACTCCGGAGATTCCTTGGCCTGATGTAGCCGTCGTGTGCACTGAACCCGGTCTCGGCCATCAAACCTGGGGCATGTTTCATCCAAATCATTCCTGGACTCCGGAGATTCCTTGGCCTGATGTAGCCGTCGTGTGCACTGAACCCGGTCTCGGCCATCAAACCTGGGGCATGTTTCATCCAAATCATTCCTGGACTCCGGAGATTCCTTGGCCTGATGTAGCCGTCGTGTGCACTGAACCCGGTCTCGGCCATCAAACCTGGGGCATGTTTCATCCAAATCATTCTTGGACTCCGGAGATTCCTTGGCCTGATGTAGCCGTCGTGTGCACTGAACCCGGTCTCGGCCATCAAACCTGGGGCATGTTTCATCCAAATCATTCTTGGACTCCGGAGATTCCTTGGCCTGATGTAGCCGTCGTGTGCACTGAACCCGGTCTCGGCCATCAAACCTGGGGCATGTTTCATCCAAATCATTCCTGGACTCCGGAGATTCCTTGGCCTGATGTAGCCGTCGTGTGCACTGAACCCGGTCTCGGCCATCAAACCTGGGGCATGTTTCATCCAAATCATTCCTGGACTCCGGAGATTCCTTGGCCTGATGTAGCCGTCGTGTGCACTGAACCCGGTCTCGGCCATCAAACCTGGGGCATGTTTCATCCAAATCATTCCTGGACTCCGGAGATTCCTTGGCCTGATGTAGCCGTCGTGTGCACTGAACCCGGTCTCGGCCATCAAACCTGGGGCATGTTTCATCCAAATCATTCCTGGACTCCGGAGATTCCTTGGCCTGATGTAGCCGTCGTGTGCACTGAACCCGGTCTCGGCCATCAAACCTGGGGCATGTTTCATCCAAATCATTCCTGGACTCCGGAGATTCCTTGGCCTGATGTAGCCGTCGTGTGCACTGAACCCGGTCTCGGCCATCAAACCTGGGGCATGTTTCATCCAAATCATTCCTGGACTCCGGAGATTCCTTGGCCTGATGTAGCCGTCGTGTGCACTGAACCCGGTCTCGGCCATCAAACCTGGGGCATGTTTCATCCAAATCATTCCTGGACTCCGGAGATTCCTTGGCCTGATGTAGCCGTCGTGTGCACTGAACCCGGTCTCGGCCATCAAACCTGGGGCATGTTTCATCCAAATCATTCCTGGACTCCGGAGATTCCTTGGCCTGATGTAGCCGTCGTGTGCACTGAACCCGGTCTCGGCCATCAAACCTGGGGCATGTTTCATCCAAATCATTCCTGGACTCCGGAGATTCCTTGGCCTGATGTAGCCGTCGTGCGCACTGAACCCGGTCTCGGCCATCAAACTTGGGGCATGTTTCATCCAAATCATTCCTGGACTCCGGAGATTCCTTGGCCTGATGTAGCCGTCGTGTGCACTGAACCCGGTCTCGGCCATCAAACCTGGGGCATGTTTCATCCAAATCATTCCTGGACTCCGGAGATTCCTTGGCCTGATGTAGCCGTCGTGTGCACTGAACCCGGTCTCAGCCATCAAACCTGGGGCATGTTTCATCCAAATCATTCCTGGACTCCGGAGATTCCTTGGCCTGATGTAGCCGTCGTGTGCACTGAACCCGGTCTCGGCCATCAAACCTGGGGCATGTTTCATCCAAATCATTCCTGGACTTCGGAGATTCCTTGGCCTGATGTAGCCGTCGTGTGCACTGAACCCGGTCTCGGCCATCAAACCTGGGGCATGTTTCATCCAAATCATTCCTGGACTCCCGAGATTCCTTGGCCTGATGTAGCCGTCGTGTGCACTGAACCCGGTCTCAGCCATCAAACCTGGAGCATGTTTCATCCAAATCATTCCTGGACTCCGGAGATTCCTTGGCCTGATGTAGCCGTCGTGCGCACTGAACCCGGTCTCGGCCATCAAACCTGGGGCATGTTTCATCCAAATCATTCCTGGACTCCCGAGATTCCTTGGCCTGATGTAGCCGTCGTGTGCACTGAACCCGGTCTCGGCCATCAAACCTGGGGCATGTTTCATCCAAATCATTCCTGGACTCCGGAGATTCCTTGGCCTGATGTAGCCGTCGTGTGCACTGAACCCGGTCTCGGCCATCAAACCTGGGGCATGTTTCATCCAAATCATTCCTGGACTCCGGAGATTCCTTGGCCTGATGTAGCCGTCGTGTGCACTGAACCCGGTCTCGGCCATCAAACCTGGGGCATGTTTCATCCAAATCATTCCTGGACTCCGGAGATTCCTTGGCCTGATGTAGCCGTCGTGCGCACTGAACCCGGTCTCGGCCATCAAACCTGGGGCATGTTTCATCCAAATCATTCCTGGACTCCCGAGATTCCTTGGCCTGATGTAGCCGTCGTGTGCACTGAACCCGGTCTCGGCCATCAAACCTGGGGCATGTTTCATCCAAATCATTCCTGGACTCCGGAGATTCCTTGGCCTGATGTAGCCGTCGTGTGCACTGAACCCGGTCTCGGCCATCAAACCTGGGGCATGTTTCATCCAAATCATTCCTGGACTCCGGAGATTCCTTGGCCTGATGTAGCCGTCGTGTGCACTGAACCCGGTCTCGGCCATCAAACCTGGGGCATGTTTCATTCGAATCTTTCAGTGTCCCCGGAGGTTCCTTGGCATAATTTAATCGTAAGCTAGCCTCAAACAACAACCCTGTCCATGTCACCGATGCCGCGACGTGGGGCAGTCACACCATCAGGCCACCCGACGTGGGGCAGTCACACCATCAGGCCACCCGACGTGGGGCAGTCACACCATCAGGCCACCCGACGTGGGGCAGTCACACCATCAGGCCACCCGACGTGGGGCAGTCACACCATCAGGCCACCCGACGTGGGGCAGTCACACCATCAGGCCACCCGACGTGGGGCAGTCACACCATCAGGCCACCCGACGTGGGGCAGTCACACCATCAGGCCACCCGACGTGGGGCAGTCACACCATCAGGCCACCCGACGTGGGGCAGTCACACCATCAGGCCACCCGACGTGGGGCAGTCACACCACCGCCGCCGCCAGATGCCACGTATAATACGCGGAAGGAAGAAAGCCTTTGGTCATGCGGCTCAGCAGGCTACTGCAACTTACAATATACAGAGACGCCCCCGCTGGTTTTGCTCGAGGCCCCTGGCGTCGGGGCGATTGACATCTTCTCCGCAACGTCTCCTCCCCGCTCCCTCGCCCCCTCCCCCCTTTCGTTTATCTCGCGCTGCTCCAGCATCTTCCATGAACGTTTTTGGGGCCCCTATGTTACGGGTGACTGGCTCAGCTGTTTGGCCAGATCCAGTTGCATGGATCAGAAACCATACCCCGGTTTATATGGTTCGTGTGTACATAAACATGGCCAAAATCATCGCTGATCGTCATCGCCATCGCGTCATCATTACTACAATGGCCATCATCGAACCAATGGTTAATGGTCGAGAAATAGGGCTGTGCTTGGCAATCCATACTGACACGCTGATGGGATAAGGCTACGGTGAACAGATTGGTCGGAAATAAGGTCATCTGTATGTACGCCGCACGGGGTAAACCAGGACTAAGGAAAATTCGGGAAAATGTTAAAGCGGGTGTCCAATCTAATTTAATCACGATCTGCACCGAAAGTTTACATCTTAAAATTAAATTGGCGAGTGTTAACACTTCGTTTCGGCCGACTGGTAAGCAGAAGAAAATTAAGGCAACCCGCCCCCAGCAATGTCAGGCAGAGCGCCATTTTACCGGGAGCAGTGACGCATATAGTGACTATTCATATGGCGCCGCCTTACGTTATAACTCGCGGAGATAGAGATCAGGGCCGCGATTTACAGATGAACAGCGGCAGTTCCAAGCCGAGCAGTAGCGCAAGATCTTAGACTTTCGTGGAAAAGTACCATCCTAACAAATTGATATACGTCTTGCGCCGATTGACTCCGCACCAATGCCATGATTGGAGTTACATCCGCAGCTATTTATATTAGCGATTATCACGCGCTCTAGTTTTGCTCACACAATAGGCGCAATTTCCGGTTTGAATAAATTAGAGTATCGCCTCGTGATTGGTCAATCACAGACACGCCTCCAAAATGGGCTGCCGCCTGGTAGGCGGCGAAATCGTGCCTGGCGGTCACTTCTAAATTTTATTGTGAGCTACAGACAGAACGAAAAATTCTGTAATTTGGGGGATAGACAATTGGGTATTATATTAATCGGTAAAGCAGCGTTAGAGGCCAGGCTGGCGGTTCCCTTTAAACAAAATGGGATTGAGGAACTGTGTTTGCTAATAATGTTTGGCTATGGATTTCGGTATGGTGTCCCTAGATATGTTAGTGACAAATCCGAATATAGCATCTGTGTGGGAATGGTCATTTTAGTTTGCGACCCCTCCTCCCACACACCGCGCACAGCTTGAGAGCTATAGATACGTCCGCCCATGCCTCACGGCTCCCCCTTCCCACACTCCTATCCTCATCCCATACGCTCATCCCCAATCCCCCCTCACTCCCATCCCACAGTCCCATCCCCCTCAATCCCACACCACAGTCCCATCCCCCTCACTCCCACCCCACAGTCCCATCCCCCTCACTCCCATCCCACACTCCCATCCCCCTCACTCCCACCCCACAGTCCCATCCCCCTCAATCCCACACCACAGTCCCATCCCCCTCACTCCCACACCACAGTCCCATCCCCCTCAATCCCACACCACAGTCCCATCCCCCTCACTCCCACCCCACAGTCCCATCCCCCTCACTCCCACACCACAGTCCCATCCCCCTCAATCCCACCCCACAGTCCCATCCCCCTCAATCCCACACCACAGTCCCATCCCCCTCACTCCCACACCACAGTCCCATCCCCCTCACTCCCACCCCACAGTCCCATCCCCCTCAATCCCACACCACAGTCCCATCCCCCTCAATCCCACACCACAGTCCCATCCCCCTCACTCCCATCCCACACTCCCATCCCCCTCACTCCCACACCACAGTCCCATCCCCCTCAATCCCACCCCACAGTCCCATCCCCCTCACTCCCACCCCACAGTCCCATCCCCCTCAATCCCACACCACAGTCCCATCCCCCTCACTCCCACCCCACAGTCCCATCCCCCTCACTCCCATCCCACACTCCCATCCCCCTCAATCCCACACCACAGTCCCATCCCCCTCACTCCCACACCACAGTCCCATCCCCCTCAATCCCACACCACAGTCCCATCCCCCTCACTCCCACCCCACAGTCCCATCCCCCTCACTCCCATCCCACACTCCCATCCCCCTCACTCCCACCCCACAGTCCCATCCCCCTCAATCCCACACCACAGTCCCATCCCCCTCACTCCCACACCACAGTCCCATCCCCCTCAATCCCACACCACAGTCCCATCCCCCTCACTCCCATCCCACAGTCCCATCCCCCTCACTCCCATCCCACAGTCCCATCCCCCTCACTCCCACACCACAGTCCCATCCCCCTCACTCCCACACCACAGTCCCATCCCCCTCACTCCCACCCCACAGTCCCATCCCCCTCAATCCCATCCCACACTCCCATCCCCCTCACTCCCATCCCACAGTCCCATCCCCCTCAATCCCACACCACAGTCCCATCCCCCTCACTCCCACACCACAGTCCCATCCCCCTCACTCCCACACCACAGTCCCATCCCCCTCAATCCCACCCCACAGTCCCATCCCCCTCAATCCCACACCACAGTCCCATCCCCCTCACTCCCATCCCACAGTCCCATCCCCCTCAATCCCACACCACAGTCCCATCCCCCTCACTCCCACACCACAGTCCCATCCCCCTCACTCCCACACCACAGTCCCATCCCCCTCAATCCCACCCCACAGTCCCATCCCCCTCAATCCCACACCACAGTCCCATCCCCCTCACTCCCACCCCACAGTCCCATCCCCCTCACTCCCATCCCACAGTCCCATCCCCCTCAATCCCACACCACAGTCCCATCCCCCTCACTCCCACACCACAGTCCCATCCCCCTCACTCCCACCCCACAGTCCCATCCCCCTCACTCCCACCCCACAGTCCCATCCCCCTCAATCCCACACCACAGTCCCATCCCCCTCACTCCCACCCCACAGTCCCATCCCCCTCACTCCCACCCCACAGTCCCATCCCCCTCACTCCCATCCCACACTCCCATCCCCCTCACTCCCACCCCACAGTCCCATCCCCCTCAATCCCACACCACAGTCCCATCCCCCTCAATCCCACACCACAGTCCCATCCCCCTCACTCCCACCCCACAGTCCCATCCCCCTCACTCCCACCCCACAGTCCCATCCCCCTCAATCCCACACCACAGTCCCATCCCCCTCACTCCCACACCACAGTCCCATCCCCCTCACTCCCACCCCACAGTCCCATCCCCCTCACTCCCACCCCACAGTCCCATCCCCCTCAATCCCACACCACAGTCCCATCCCCCTCACTCCCACCCCACAGTCCCATCCCCCTCACTCCCATCCCACACTCCCATCCCCCTCACTCCCACCCCACAGTCCCATCCCCCTCAATCCCACCCCACAGTCCCATCCCCCTCACTCCCACACCACAGTCCCATCCCCCTCACTCCCACCCCACAGTCCCATCCCCCTCACTCCCACCCCACAGTCCCATCCCCCTCAATCCCACACCACAGTCCCATCCCCCTCACTCCCACCCCACAGTCCCATCCCCCTCACTCCCACCCCACAGTCCCATCCCCCTCAATCCCACACCACAGTCCCATCCCCCTCACTCCCACACCACAGTCCCATCCCCCTCACTCCCACCCCACAGTCCCATCCCCCTCACTCCCACCCCACAGTCCCATCCCCCTCAATCCCACACCACAGTCCCATCCCCCTCACTCCCACCCCACAGTCCCATCCCCCTCACTCCCATCCCACACTCCCATCCCCCTCACTCCCACCCCACAGTCCCATCCCCCTCAATCCCACACCACAGTCCCATCCCCCTCACTCCCACACCACAGTCCCATCCCCCTCAATCCCACACCACAGTCCCATCCCCCTCACTCCCATCCCACACTCCCATCCCCCTCACTCCCACACCACAGTCCCATCCCCCTCAATCCCACCCCACAGTCCCATCCCCCTCACTCCCACCCCACAGTCCCATCCCCCTCAATCCCACACCACAGTCCCATCCCCCTCACTCCCACCCCACAGTCCCATCCCCCTCACTCCCACCCCACAGTCCCATCCCCCTCACTCCCACCCCACAGTCCCATCCCCCTCAATCCCACACCACAGTCCCATCCCCCTCACTCCCACACCACAGTCCCATCCCCCTCACTCCCACCCCACAGTCCCATCCCCCTCACTCCCACCCCACAGTCCCATCCCCCTCAATCCCACACCACAGTCCCATCCCCCTCACTCCCACCCCACAGTCCCATCCCCCTCACTCCCATCCCACACTCCCATCCCCCTCACTCCCACCCCACAGTCCCATCCCCCTCAATCCCACCCCACAGTCCCATCCCCCTCACTCCCACACCACAGTCCCATCCCCCTCACTCCCACCCCACAGTCCCATCCCCCTCACTCCCACCCCACAGTCCCATCCCCCTCAATCCCACACCACAGTCCCATCCCCCTCACTCCCACCCCACAGTCCCATCCCCCTCACTCCCATCCCACACTCCCATCCCCCTCAATCCCATTCCGTACTCCAATCCCCCACTCCCATCCCACGCCCCCATCCCACACTCCCATCTACATCCCGCCCACCCCACCCCCCCATTCCCATCCCCCACTCCCACTCGCACCCCCTCGCTGCCATCCTACATCCCCTGCCTCACCTCACACTCCCACCCGTACCCCCGCTGCCATCCCAGACTCCATCCCTCACCCCACGCTCCCACCCCACACCCATCCCACACTCCCACCCGCACCCCCCGCTGCCATCCCACGCCCCCTCCGTCATCCCGCACTCCCTCCCGCACCCCCCGCTGCCATCCCACACTCCCCCCTCACCCCACACTCCCTCCCCGACCCACCCACGCTGTTGCATTGCGTGTCCATCCCTACGCTGCCCACTGACCTGCCCAATGCGGCTCTAAGTAATCCCTGGGCACCGGGAATACGCTCAAGTAACACGCCACGGGAAAACACAGGGCGAGGGGCTTTAATACCAGGTCACGAGTATTTCACATTACCAAGGGAGGGTACAGGTCACGGGTACATCACATTACAAAGGAGGGTACAGGTCACGAGTACTTCGCATTACGTAGGGAGGGTACTGGTCACGGGTACTTCACATTACAAAGGGAGGGTACTGGTCACGAGTACTTCACATTACGAAGGGAGGATACAGGTCACGAGTACTTCACATTACGAAGGGAGGGTACACGTCACAAGTACTTCACATTAAGTAGGGAGGGTACAGGTCACGAGTACTTCACATTACCAAGGGAGGGTACACGTCACAAGTACTTCACATTAAGTAGGGAGGGTGCAGGTCACGAGTACATAACATTATGAAGGAGGGTACAGGTCACGAGTACTTCGCATTACGTAGGGAGGGTACTGGTCACGGGTACTTCACATTACAAAGGGAGGGTACAGGTCACGACTATTTTACATTACGAAGGGAGGGTACAGGTCACGAGTACTTCACATTACGAAGGGAGGGTACACGTCACAAGTACTTCACATTAAGTAGGGAGGGTGCAGGTCACGAGTACATAACATTATGAAGGAGGGTACAGGTCACGAGTACTTCGCATTACGTAGGGAGGGTACTGGTCACGGGTACTTCACATTACGAAGGGAGGGAACAGGTCACGAGTACTTCATATTACCAATGGAGGGTACAGGTCACGAGTACATCACATTACGAAGGAGGGTACAGGTCACGAGTACTTCGCATTACGTAGGGAGGGTACTGGTCACGGGTACTTCACATTACGAAGGGAGGGAACAGGTCACGAGTACTTCACATTACAAAGGGAGGGTACTGGTCACGGGTACTTCACATTACGAAGGGAGGGTACACGTCACAAGTACTTCACATTACGAAGGGAGGGTATAGGTCACGAGTACTTTACATTACGAAGGGAGGGTATAGGTCACGAGTACTTCACATTACGTAGGGAGGGTACAGGTCACGAGTACTTCATATTACGAAGGGAGGGTACTGGTCACGAGTACTTCACATTACGTAGGGAGGGTACAGGTCACGAGTACTTCACATTACGAAGAGAGGGTACAGGTCACGAGTACTTCACATTACGAAGAGAGGGTACACGTCACAAGTACTTCACATTACGAAGGGAGGGTATAGGTCACGAGTACTTCACATTACGAAGAGAGGGTACACGTCACAAGTACTTCACATTACGAAAGGAGGGTATAGGTCACGAGTACTTCACATTACGAAGGGAGGGTACAGGTCACGAGTACTTCACATTACGAAGGGAGGGTATAGGTCACGAGTACTTCACATTACGAAGGGAGGGTACAGGTCACGAGTACTTCACATTACAAAGGGAGGGTACAGGTCACGAGTACTTCACATTACGATGGACAGTCTTTACGAGCGCTACGCATCACGGATGCTTCAGAGTACGGTTGAACACTGTCTGTGGCGACTGCTCCAGGCGACGAGTTCCAGGAACGGCGACCGCCCCGGGCTGTTCCATGTACCGCCGCCCGCCCCGCCCCCCGCTAATCCCTCGCCTGGGACACGCCCGATTACCACTGACAGCCCCATCGGCTTCACCACAAACTTCCTCGCCTGATCGGCCCGAACAACGTGACCACGTGGTCGCCTACTATATTATTCTATAGGTCCGCCCACGTGCTCAGTGTGTTAAAGTGGGACGGGTGGGTGGGAGAGGGGGTGTAGGGGTGGGTGGTCGAGTGGGTGGGGGGAGGGGTGGAATGGAATGGGTGGGGGGTACACTTGTCATGTGGGTATTCCCAGTGATTTGTGTAAGGGGGCACCCCAGAAATGCTGGTGTTCAAAACTGGTTCCGCCAGTCCTGCCACATGTCGTGTACAGTTATGTGCATGATATAGTTGTAATATCTCTGGTAAATAAAACGTGTGGGGGGAGGACGATGGGGGAGAGAGAGAGGGTGAGGGTGACCCATATGGCCCCGCCCTTCCACAGAACGCACATTCCATTGACTTCCAGGTCGGATTCAGCCGCGCCGTACGCACATTTTTTCTGTGGATGGCCTGTGGTGCACTCTGGCGGTCTGTGGTGGTTTGTGGTGCACTGTGGCGGTCTGTGATCGCCCATCCTCACTCACCCGCCCTATCTCACCCACCATCACTCACCCATCCTCACTCACCCGCCATGACTCACCCACCCTCACGCATTCAGCCTCAGCCTGACTGACTGACAATTACCCACACTCCCTCACTCACCCTCACCCTCACTTACTTCTCTGTACATACCATGGATTGACATGTTCCCGATTGTAAAGGCGACGTCTGCAATGCTCGCCCCCAATTAACCGGAAGTGTCCCGGCCGCCATTTATTAACGGTAATGATAAGTGAGTAACGTTACAAATGCAGTGTACTGTGGTGGCCTGTAGTGGCCTGTGGTGGCCTGTGGTGGGCTGTGGTGGTCTATGGTGGCCTGTGGTGGCCTATGGTGGCCTGTAGTGGCCTGTGGTGGGCTGTGGTGGTCTGTGGTGGCCTGTGGTGGCCTATGGTGGCCTGTGGTGCACTGTGGTTGTCTGTGGTGGCCTGTGGCGGTCTGTGGATGGCCTGTGGTCACCTGTGGTGGTCTGTGGTCGCCTGTAGTGGTCTGTGGTCGTCTGTGGTCGTCTGTGGATGGCCTGTGGTGCCCTGTGTCGGTCTGTGGATGGTCTGTGGTCACCTGTGGTGGTCTGTGGTCGCCTGTATTGGTCTGTGGTCGTCTGTGGTCGTCTGTGGTGGCCTGGGCTGTAGTGGCCTGTGGTGGCCTGTGGTGGGCTGTGGTGGTCTATGGTGGCCTGTGGTGGCCTATGGTGGCTTGTGGTGCACTGTGGTTGTCTGTGGTGGCCTGTGGCGGTCTTTGGATGGCCTGTGGTGGTCTGTGTTGGCCTGTTGGGGTCTGTGATGGCCCCTTTGGTGGTCTGTGTTGGCCTGTTGGGGTCTGTGATGGCCCCTCTGGTGGTCTGTGTTGGCCTGTTGGGGTCTGTGGTGGTCTGTGTTGGTCTGTTGGGGTCTGTGATGGTCTGTAGTGGTCTGTGGTGACCTGTTGGGGTCTAGTTTTCTGTGGTGTTCCCATCCCTCACTCCCAGTCCCCGACCCCTCACCACCATCCCCGATCCCACACTCCCATCCCTCACTCCCATACCCCGACCCCTCACCACCATCCTCCATCCTACACTTCCATCCCTCACTCCCATTGCCCGACCCCTCACCACTATCCTCCATCCCACTCCCATCCCTCACTCCCATACCCCAACCCCTCACCACTATCTCCCACCCCACTCCCATCCCTCAGTCCCATACCCCGACCCCTCACCACCATTCCCGATCCGACACACCCATCCCTCACCCCCATCCCCGATCCGACACACCCATCCCTCACCCCCATCCCCGATCCGACACACCCATCCCTCACCCCCATCCCCGATCCGACACACCCACCCCTCACCCCCATCCCCGATCCGACACACCCACCCCTCACCCCCATCCCCGATCCGACACACCCATCCCTCACCCCCATCCCCGATCCGACACACCCATCCCTCACCCCCCATCCCCGATCCGACACACCCATCCCTCACCCCCATCCCCGATCCGACGCACCCACCCCTCACCCCCATCGCCTACGCTCACTACCACCCCCCAGTCATGTCATATTTAAAAAAATGTGGTCATGGTAACCATTCAAAACAGGCTTAATTCTCGTGAGTGGTAAGACGAGAGATTTCAGGGAACACTAGTGCCTCCATACTGAGAAGCTGAACACCGGTAACTAAGCTTTTCGTTTTTGTTTTCTTCTGTCTATCTATTTTTTTCTTCGAACCTATTTTAAATATCCATGTTGTGGGTTACTCCTGCTACCAGGACAACTTTATCCTGCTACCAGGACGACTTTCTCCTGCTTCCAGGACAACTCCTGCTTCCAGGACAACTTTATCCTGCTACCAGGACAACTTTCTCCTGCTTCCAGGACAACTCCTGCTTCCAGGACAACTCCTGCTTCCAGGACAACTTTATCCTGCTACCAGGACAACTTTCTCCTGCTTCCAGGACAACTCCTGCTTCCAGGACAACTTTCTCCTGCTTCCAGGACAACTTTCTCCTGCTTCCAGGACAACTTTCTCCTGCTTCCAGGACAACTTTATCCTGCTACCAGGACAACTTTATCCTGCTACCAGGACGACTTTCTCCTGCTTCCAGGACAATATTCTCCTGCTTCCAGGACAACTTTCTCCTGCTTCCAGGACAACTTTCTCCTGCTTCCAGGACAACTTTCTCCTGCTACCAGGACGACTTTCTCCTGCTTCCAGGACAACTTTCTCCTGCTTCCAGGACAACTTTCTCCTGCTACCAGGACGACTTTCTCCTGCTTCCAGGACAACTTTCTCCTGCTTCCAGGACAACTTTCTCCTGCTTCCAGGACAACTTTCTCCTGCTTCCAAGACAAGTTTCATCCAATGCCATCTGTCCCGGGAGGCCCAAATTAGCCTTAATGTGCCCATATACCTAAAAACACAAACATTTTCTTCACTTTGTGATGTGATAGCTCTACCCCATGGCCGAGTGTTTACACCACCTATGTGGTTGGCATCCGTCTGTCTGCGAAAGACGATGGATCTGCAGCTTTGTTTTGGTTTAAGTGATACGATTTGCGTCGCGGCATTTGCGCTTATGACTGAACAAGCCTTTCTGTGACCGACAGAGCTTACCGCAGTCGTCGCATCGGTGACCTGTCGATAGGTCTTGGTTTGTACTCGCTGGGGGGGGGGGGGGGGCCTAGATTGGCGTTTCCGGTCCAGCACCACCTATGTAACAGGACTTATAATGTAACCCACAGTCTTTGCAAATAAAGGATGGCTGGCTGCCTTGGCTCTGTTAGGCCAGGTTAATGCACCAGCGGGGCAGAGAACACCCCCCCGCCCTCCCCACTCTCCCCCGTGATCCCGACTGAGAGCCGCCCCGGGATAATAAATTGAGGGATTTGTTGAGTAATCCCGAGACTCAGACGGTGAGTGGCGTGGACGGAATTCGTCGATCATGGTTGCACCCGTCAGCTTTTTTCCGGGCGAGGTTTGGTCTCGTCGACGTCTGTGAACATGAACTGATGAATTCGGCTCTCGGCTCTCTTTTCTGCTTATTTTTTTTTTAAAGAGCCGTTATGTCTTGTAAGGTGCTCCTTAGACTTGCGATGTTCACCTATGCCCGGGAGAAACATTCCATCAAACCAGGAGCGGAAGGGAGGGGATATGGCGGTGGGGGGGGGGGGGGAATTGACAGTCCCATGAAACAAGGAGACCGGAAGGGCGGGGGAGGGGGGATCAGTGGAGGGGGGGGGGGCAGGAAGGAACCATGGTTAGGGGGAGGAGCATTGACATAGTCCAGAATAGAGGTTTGGAGGGATTCTCTCCACGGAATAGGGGAAAGGCGGCTGGGGTACGGGGGTGGGGGGGGGGGGGGAGGGCGATGGAAATTGGCATTGTTACCAACTCTGACCACATGTCCCCATTGAGGAAGATTAATGGCCGACAGCCACGGTATGTCACCCTGGGACTGCGGCACCGCCTTCCCTATGGTGTTTGATGTCTATGTAACATTCTCTGGGCTTAGCCGTCCGGGCATTGTTATCATTGCGTCCTTCTCAGTTTACTAAATGACCCCCTTGGTATAGCTATTCCATGGGTCGGTCGAGGCGCTGCCCGCAGGGAGTTCTGTGGAAACACGACCCCCCGTATATCTCGAAGGAGTAATTCCAGTGTTATCCAGGCTGTTATCATTCACAATGCTGCCTAGTTCATATCTATAGAATTGTGTTTGTTTCATCATTTGTGTGTATTTCATATGAGACGTTCGGTTGACGTGCCTACCAGGTATGAGGGGTAACTGTCATATTTTGCCAAGCTCGTCATGACATGTCACTGTACCCCGACCCCTCCCAAGGACGAGTGGTGAGGAGGTTGTTTGGCTGGTCATTCAGGACGCTTTCACCACCACTCTTTACGAAGAAAGACATGGAATCTTTATCCTGCGACCACACAGACATGGCCACAGCCGGGGCTCGAACCACTTATCCACGTGCCGTTAGGCTCTCATGTGGGAAAAACAATAAATGCGAGCGCTCTAGCCCACTGAACTACGGGGCCGACCCCCGAGTGGTGGGGAGGGGCGTCACCCATGGGTGTCAGGTTATCGACCCCCCCGCCCCAACACTCCCACCCCAAAGCCAGGCGTGTTAAACGCTGTCGGCGTCACGTGGCGTCGTTAGCCCGTCTCATCCTCCAGTTTGTTTTTGTGCCTAGTTTTTTCATCTTTCTGTCGTATATGGCGTTAAAATATTTAATATTTCCTGTTTCCCTTACCTGTAGACTTTCCTTCCTGATGGTGTGAACGGCTGGCAGTCTACCCTGATGGTGGGTACTGGCCGTCTAACCTGATGGTGGGTGTGAACGGCTGGCCGTCTATCCTGATGGTGGGTGTTGGCCGTCTAACCTGATGGTGGGTGTGAACGGCTGGCCGTCTAACCTGATGGTGGGTGTGAACGGCTGGTCGTCTACCCTGATGGTGGGGGTGAACGGCTGGTCGTCTACCCTGATGGTGGGTGTTGGCCGTCTACCCTGATGGTGGGTGTGAACGGCTGGCCGTCTATCCTGATGGTGGGTGTGAACGGCTGGCCGTCTACCCTGATGGTGGGTGTGAACGGCTGGTCGTCTACCCTGATGGTGGGTGTGAACGGCCGTTCATCTACCCTGATGGTGGGTGTGAACGGCTGGCCGTCTACCCTGATGGTGGGTGCTGGCCGTCTACCCTGATGGTGGGTGTGAACGGCTGGTCGTCTACCCTGATGGTGGGTGTTGGCTGTCTACCCTGATGGTGGGTGTGAACGGCTGGCCGTCTACCCTGATGGTGGTTGCTAGCCGTCTACCCTGATGGTGAGGGTGAACGGCTGGTCGTCTACCCTGATGGTGGGGGTGAACGGCTGGTCGTCTACCCTGATGGTGGGTGTTGGCCGTCTACCCTGATGGTGGGTGTGAACGGCTGGCCGTCTATCCTGATGGTGGGTGTGAACGGCTGGCCGTCTACCCTGATGGTGGTTGCTGGCCGTCTACCCTGATGGTGGGTGTGAACGGCTTGCCGTCTACCCTGATGGTGGTTGCTGGCCGTCTACCCTGGTGGTGGGTCTGAACGGCTGGCCGTCTACCATGATGGTGGGTGTTGGCCGTCTACCCTAATGGTGGGTGTGAACGGCTGGCCGTCTACCAGAGATATAACGCTTGCGGCGTAGATTCTATATTCGGCATCGAAGAGTGGCAGATAACCTTGTAATAATTGAAGGTTTTCGTCGGACACCTCAACACGGATTACGGTATATATATCCCAGAGAGGAACGTGCCTTCTCAACAAAATCGACCGGAAATTAGCTTGTCTCTCTCTCTATATATATGTATCCTATATCATATATTCTTTCACCGCTCTGCACTGGCTGATGGTTTATATTGTTTGTGTAATGTTGTTTGTTAGAAACTGAATTAAAAATATGAAAATACACCTTTGAAGGGGCAAACCTTGTTTTCGTACAACAGTTGCCTGTCTTTATGTAGATTGGGGAAGGACAAGTCATCTTATGATCTTAAGTTTATGCCATCAGTTTAAAAAATACTTTTCCGTTAACGTTGCCAAACAAGAAATTCTGTATCTCAGCCTTAGTTCCCAGAAAAGCACATGATAACTTTGTTCATATAAAAACACCTCGATATTCCCGTTGTCATGGCCAGTAATCGCCTGCAAGGAGAGGAGTGGGCGGCTGTGAAAGTCAAAAATGGCAAAGACTTCATTAGGCCGGCTTTCTTGCAATACCTGACGACTAACCACCTTTAGGTATAGGGGCCGGCCCGATAGCTCAGTGGGCTAGAGCGCTTGCATTGAGTGCTCTGGCCACATGAGAGCCTAACGGCACGTGGAACGGTGGTTCGCGGTGGTTACCCCCGGGCACATGGCTCCACTCTCCCTTTCTCCCATTGACGCGATATGACCAAAAGTGGTTAAAGCGTCCTGAATATACAACCAGCCTTTGGATACACGTATTCTTGTTTAATATATTTTAGAACTGCATACTCAGGTGAAATTTCATTTCTGTTACTAATTAAATAGTGGATTACTATTTAATCCACGTTAATATAAGCCTAAACCTTCTAGCTAGGTCGGTCGGTCGGTCGGTCGGTCGGTCGGTCGGTCGGTCGGTCGGTCGGTATAGATATATATATAGGTAGGTAGGTAGATAGATAGGTGATAGGTAGATATATATAGATATAGATAGATAGATAGATAGATAGACAGATATATAGATAGACAGAGAGATATTGTCGAGACTGGAGGTCTGGGACAGCCCAGACGGCCGGTCGGTACGGGGTTCAAATCCCACCTGTCCAATTGTCCTGTGTCTGTCCAGGGTAAATATCCCATTTCTTTTTTCGCGAAGACCGAAGCAGCGGTTTGCTCTGGCGCCATGTCCCCAGGGGTAACCCCCTACTCTTTGCGAGGAAGGACTTGGGATCTTTATCCTGCGACTACATGTCCGAAGCGAGGCGCGAACCACCGATCCACGTGCCGTTAGGCTCTTATGGGGCTAGAACACTCAAGGCGGGCGCTCTAACCCACTGAGCTACCGGGCCGGCCGCCCTGCTGCTTGGATTTTATGAACTATGGCGTATTTGTGGTCTTGCCCACTCTGACCGCTCCACTTACTCTACCCCATATCTTACCATGTTTAACTGGGCTTTTTCTACTATTTCCTTGCCGAAAATATGTATCTATAATTAACATGCATTGAGGCAGTAGGCGACAACAGAGATATAATTGAGCCCTAGCGGAGTGAGTTGAAGGCAGAGAGTGGTTCCTAGGCTGACTTTGTTAGCGTTTTGATTACTCATAATGCGAAGGCACCCACATCTTGAGCATGCCTCCTAAATTAGGTTACCGTACTTCTTATGGGGCCTGTGTTGTCTCTGACAGCCTGTGCGGATGTCCATCTGACAAGTTTTTCCTGGCAATAGTTGAGGCGGCGACCTCCAGTTGTCCCCCCCCCCCTGGGACGTCGCATTTGCAATCCCTTAGAAGTGCTGACGCCCACTGGACGCAGTCCGCGGAGCTGCGGCCGAACCGAACGGCGACGGAACCGAACGGCGACGGAACCGAACGGCGACGGAACCGAACGGCGACGGAACCGAACGGCGACGGAACTGAACGGCGACGGAACTGAACGGCGACGGAACCGAACGGCGGCGGAACCGAACGGCGGCGCAACCGAACGGCGACAGAACCGAACGGCGGCGAAACCGAACGGCGGCGGAACCGAACGGCGGCGGAACCGAACGGCGACGGAACCGAACGACGACGGAGCCGAACGGGGGCCGAACCGAACGGCGGCCGAACCGAACATTGACGGAACCGAACGTCGACGGAACCGAACGGCGACGGAACCGAACGGCGGCGGAACCGAACGGCGGCGGAACGAACGGCGACGGAATTTCGACGAAGTTCAGGATCATGCGGTACATCTTGCTGAACTTCATTCTTTTTCTGATAGGCTGAAATGTCGGCCGCACGCCGATTGACGACCGAAAAATAAAACATGTCATATCTCGCCGCGTCCGCGCCGCGTGCAGTAAGCCAAGCGAAACTCAACTGTTGTATTTGTTTCGGTCTCGCGTGAATGCCGTCGCCGCGCCGCGCCGCGAACGTGTTCAGGGGGCGCTAGCACTTCCACAGCTCACCGCTACGTGGCGCGATGCGGCCTCCTTAGTTTGCCGGTTGTTTCGTCCCCTTAAATTAGCGTAATTAATCCTTACACATGAAGGACGCACCGGGCAAAGAAACCTCACGGGACTGTGCCGACGGGGTGGGATCAAACATACACCAGATGTTTGGTTGTCGGCTTTAGCATATAAGACGCTTTACAGTCTCCGAACATCATATCGCGACCATGGGAATGGTCTAGTTAGACGTAGTGAGGAGCCACGTTTCTGGGGGTGTCCCCTATACGACTCTTTGCGAAGAAAGACATGGACCCAGCCATTCGTGATCGTTATTCCTTTTCAGAAAATAATTCACGTATAACTCACGCGAAGCACTCAGCGGTCCGCGTTGATGTCCCCTTCGGCTGGCTTAGACGGGTGTGGCCATCAGGCGTGCACCCAAGGTCACAATCCGTGCGCCTATGGTCACAAGCCGCACCCAAGGTCACAAGCCATGCACCCAAGGTCGCAAGCCGTTCACCCAAGGTCACAAGCCGTGCGCCCAAGGTTCCAAGCCGTGCACCTAAGGTCACAAGCCGTGCACCAAACGTCACAAGCCGTGCACCCCAGGTCACAGGCTGTGCACCCAAGGTCACAAGCCGTGCACCCTAGGTCACCAGCCGTGCACCCTAGGTCATATACCGTGCGTCTAAGGTCGCAACCCTAGGTCTAAGGTCGCATACCTAGGTCCAAGGTCACACGCCGTGCGTCCAAGGTCATCGGTCTTACGTACGCGGCCACCGGATCTCGCCGCTCTCTTGCGCCGGCCCGGCAGTGACGTAATACGTGGTGACGTCACCGAAGGAAAATGGAGACTTGTACACGCGGGAAGGGAACATACATAGAGGGGCACCTGATCGTATCCATCACAACCTTTGGTCTTTGTTGGCTTCGTCCGGTACCGTGCTTCAGCGTTGTCGAGGAAGCTGACAGCGGTTAAACTTCTTTGCCTTTTTTCTCTCCTTTTTTGTGGCAGGGAGGGGAGGGTGGCAGGGGGAGGGGATGTAGTATTCCATCCGCTATTGCAAGTCACACGCTCGGTAATACACCCGCTCGCTGCTGCTTTGTTGAATTGTCGACTCACCGCCAAAGCAACGAAGTGAAAGCCCATTGTGTTCTATTCCCCCGCTAGCGCTAAGCCGAGAATTGATTGAACCCTCAATGTAGGGGTCAGTACGTCAACGGGGATAAATTCTCCGACCTGACGTTGGTGCTTTACAATGATAAAAACCCGAATATCTCCACCCCAGGACGGGGGAAAGGAAAGAAGCAGCCCGGGGGGCCAGCGCAGCAGGACAATAATCTATTGAAACTCGCTATCACAAATGGGCAAAATCCAATGATTATTGTTGGCGAAAGCCGCAATGAAGTTGAGCGATAAAAGCAAGCGGCGTCCATTGGTTGCTCTGTTGGGGACAACCCCGAGAAGACCCCTTGCCAATGACTGGCCGGTGACGGGACTGCAGCCCCCCAGGGCCAGCCCCCTCCCTGTTCATAGTGGAGACCTATTGGAGCCGTAACCCCCATCGCCACTGCATGGCCCATGGTGGCGCCCCGAAAACAGCTGCCACCGACCAGCCACCGACTGGACCTAAAAATTTTCAGATTGTTTAGATTCATATGGTCAAATGTCAAGCCATTTTTGCCATTGTTTTTAGAATTCAAAACGCATTTTCTGCAGTGAAGCATTTTTATCTTGGTGAGAAACTGGCTCTCGCTCAGGGGCCCGGCTTTCTCTGGCTAAAAGCATGGTTTCTAGATTCGTAGCCATTGATTCAGTGAAAAATGTTATTTTACAAAGCAATATGATGCCAAAGAGTTGCCGTAAGCATCTGATTGCCAATGTCGATTTTGAATAAAACCAGGTACACGTTGTACGCGGTGCATTTTTCATGGGCCAAAGAAATGCACCCCGTGTGACCAAAGTGACCAAAGAGTTAGGATTAGTGACCAAAGTGACCAACGTTTGGGCCAGGATGAGCATGCCGCCCGGTATACTCAACCTCTTTCGGGCTTGTCGATCGGGCTACGCGGCGTGTAAGTGAAATGTTCACACCGGTCACGCCGAGTGCAATGTTTAGAGGCTATGGAACCAACCTAGACAGTCACTTTTCAATCAGCCGCCATCTTCTCCCGAATGTCCCGTGCTGTTTTGAAAGGGACACAATCGGCATGCCGAATGAATGCGTGCGCACCCGACCCGGGTGAAAGAAGTGTCGGCAGGTATACCGATGCGTAATGTGCGCATTCGGTTTACCTTGGGGATATACCCGGGTTACCAAGGAAATGCGCCCACTGAACGCTGGTCTCCTGCCGAAGTCGCAAGTCATGACGCGGCCGTTGAGATCGCCGCTGATGGAAGGCCGCTGATGATTTATTCATGTGATTAGATTATTATGTGCTGATCTTATGATGTGTTGTTATGTGAGGCAGATGGTCACATAGTCGCGAGTATCAGTTGTGCATCGTTGGGCCTATTGTAAGCCGGAATTCTTGAAAAAATATCAGGGCATGATAAATAATAGATTGTACTAGTAAATATGATTGGTTGTACATTTAGGACGCTTTAACCAATTTTGCTCATATCGCGTCAATGGGAGAAGGAAGGGAGGTGCGGAGCCATGTTCCCGGGGTAAACCCCTACTCTTTGCGAGGAATGAAATGGGATCTTTATCCTGCGACCGCACGACCACAGCGGGGCGCGAACCACCGATCCACGTGCCGTTAGACTCTTATATGCTGCCAGAGGGCTCAAGGCGGGCGCTCTAACCCACTGCGCTATCGGGCGACCCTTAGTAAAAATTAACTTGTGAATGTCTCTGGATGTGTTACACTCTGCTGCTGCACTCTTCGAGCTGTATTGAGTGATGCTATTCCGTGCCATGCTGCTGCAATCTTCGAGATGTATTGAGTGATGCTATTCTGTGCCATGCTGCTGCACTCCTCGAGATGTATTGAGTGATGCTATTCCGTGCCATGCTGCTGCACTCCTCGAGATGTATTGAGTGATGCTATTCCGTGTCATGTTGCTGCACTCCTCGAGATGTATTGAGTGATGCTATTCCGTGCCATGTTGCTGCACTCCTCGAGATGTATTGAGTGATGCTATTCCGTGCCATGTTGCTGCACTCCTCGAGATGTATTGAGTGATGCTATTCCGTGCCATGCTGCTGCACTCCTCGAGATGTATTGAGTGATGCTATTCCGTGCCATGCTGCTGCAATCTTCGAGATGTATTGAGTGATGCTATTCCGTGTCATGTTGCTGCACTCCTCGAGATGTATTGAGTGATGCTATTCCGTGCCATGCTGCTGCACTCCTCGAGATGTATTGAGTGATGCTATTCCGTGTCATGTTGCTGCACTCTTCGAGCTGTATTGAGTGATGCTATTCCGTGCCATGTTGCTGCACTCCTCGAGATGTATTGAGTGAAGCTATTCCGTGCCATGCTGCTGCACTCCTCGAGATGTATTGAGTGATGCTATTCCGTGCCATGCTGCTGCACTCCTCGACATGTATTGAGTGATGCTATTCCGTGCCATGCTGCTGCACTCCTCGACATGTATGGAGTGATGCTATTCCATGCCATGCTGCTGCACTCCTCGAGATGTATTGAGTGATGCTATTCCGTGCCATGCTGCTGCAATCTTCGAGATGTATTGAGTGATGCTATTCCGTGCCATGTTGCTGCACTCCTCGAGATGTATTGAGTGATGCTATTCCGTGCCATGCTGCTGCAATCTTCGAGATGTATTGAGTGATGCTATTCCGTGTCATGTTGCTGCACTCCTCGAGATGTATTGAGTGATGCTATTCCGTGCCATGCTGCTGCACTCCTCGAGATGTATTGAGTGATGCTATTCCGTGCCATGCTGCTGCACTCCTCGAGATGTATTGAGTGATGCTATTCCGTGTCATGTTGCTGCACTCCTCGAGATGTATTGAGTGATGCTATTCCGTGCCATGCTGCTGCACTCCTCGAGATGTATTGAGTGATGCTATTCCGTGCCATGCTGCTGCAATCTTCGAGATGTATTGAGTGATGCTATTCCGTGTCATGTTGCTGCACTCCTCGAGATGTATTGAGTGATGCTATGCCGTGCCATGCTGCTGCACTCTTCGAGATGTATTGAGTGATGCTATTCCGTGCCATGCTGCTGCACTCCTCGAGATGTATTGAGTGATGCTATTCCGTGCCATGCTGCTGCACTCCTCGAGATGTATTGAGTGATGCTATTCCGTGCCATGCTGCTGCACTCTTCGAGATGTATTGAGTGATGCTATTCCGTGCCATGCTGCTGCACTCCTCGAGATGTATTGAGTGATGCTATTCCGTGCCATGCTGCTGCACTCCTCGAGATGTATTGAGTGATGCTATTCCGTGCCATGCTGCTGCAATCTTCGAGATGTATTGAGTGATGCTATTCCGTGCCATGCTGCTGCACTCCTCGAGATGTATTGAGTGATGCTATTCCGTGCCATGCTGCTGCACTCCTCGAGATGTATGGAGTGATGCTATTCCGTGCCATGCTGCTGCACTCCTCGAGATGTATTGAGTGATGCTATTCCGTGCCATGCTGCTGCACTCCTTGAGATGTATTGAGTGATGCTATTCCGTGCCATGCTGCTGCACTCCTCGAGATGTATTGAGTGATGCTATTCCGTGCCATGCTGCTGCACTCCTCGAGATGTATTGAGTGATGCTATTCCGTGCCATGCTGCTGCACTCCTCGAGATGTATTGAGTGATGCTATTCCGTGCCATGCTGCTGCACTCCTCTAGATGTATTGAGTGATGCTATTCCGTGCCATGCTGCTGCACTCCTCGAGATGTATTGAGTGATGCTATTCCGTGTCATGTTGCTGCACTCCTCGAGATGTATTGAGTGATGCTATTCCGTGCCATGCTGCTGCACTCCTCGAGATGTATTGAGTGATGCTATTCCGTGCCATGCTGCTGCAATCTTCGAGATGTATTGAGTGATGCTATTCCGTGCCATGTTGCTGCACTCCTCGAGATGTATTGAGTGATGCTATTCCGTGTCATGTTGCTGCACTCCTCGAGATGTATTGAGTGATGCTATTCCGTGCCATGCTGCTGCACTCTTCGAGATGTATTGAGTGATGCTATTCCGTGCCATGCTGCTGCACTCTTCGAGATGTATTGAGTGATGCTATTCCGTGCCATGCTGCTGCACTCCTCGAGATGTATTGAGTGATGCTATTCCGTGCCATGCTGCTGCAATCTTTGAGATGTATTGAGTGATGCTATTCCGTGCCATGCTGCTGCACTCCTCGAGATGTATTGAGTGATGCTATTCCGTGCCATGCTGCTGCACTCCTCGAGATGTATTGAGTGATGCTATTCCGTGCCATGCCTAGTGTTACGCTGGCCTTGATGAAGGCCTTTAGCTTAAAGGATATTTTCCCGTGTGTTCTGTAATGGGTAACCTTATTTTACAGTCTTAGGTTTATATTTGTGTTGTTTTTTGCAGGCGGTCCTCTACAGGGAGTTACAAAATGTTTATATCTGTGTTGTTTCTTGCAGGCGGTCCTCTACAGGGAGTTACACAATGTTTATATCTGTGTTGTTTCTTGCAGGCGGTCCTCTACAGGGAGTTACACAATGTTTATATCTGTGCTGTTTCTTGCAGGCGGTCCTCTACAGGGAGTTACACAATGTTTATATCTGTGTTGTTTCTTGCAGGCGGTCCTCTACAGGGAGTTACACAATGTTTATATCTGTGTTGTTTCTTGCAGGCGGTCCTCTACAGGGAGTTACACAATGTTTATATCTGTGTTGTTTCTTGCAGGCGGTCCTCTACAGGGAGTTACACAATATGTGGGACTTCCTGCAGCACGACTCCGTCCGTCTGCCCCTCAACCCGGCCATGGAGGTCAGCGGGTTGGATGTCAAGGTCAGTCCGGTCACGTGGTCGCCTTGATGTCCTCGTGTTGCGGCGTTGTCCGATATATCATAAAATAAATCCATGTTACAATGAATATATATAAATATGTGGGTAGGATTGGAAGGTAAGATCAGTAACGTTTTGGCAATAGCAACACACTGTTTATGCCTTCACGCTAATAATCAGATACATTTTTGAATAACATTACTTTGATTTAGCAACAATATTAGATAGTAAATATTGTCAAGGAATTGGGCAGGTTTCGTCGAATTTCGCCAAAACGCGCAGCTATGATTAATTAATGAACGGTCCCTCGCAACACAGCACCAATTAACAACCACTCCCTCTATTTGCTCCGCAGTCCTGCTCGTATTTCACGTCCTTCACCTTCCCGCTGAAGTTGGTCATGCGCAACGTGGACCACACAGCCGACTCCGTGTACGCCATGTTCAAGGTGAGTGGTGCTGCCATCTGGGGAGCTGTAACGTCATAATTCTGCATAATTTGCTTTCATAAAATGTGTGGTGCGGCTAGGTGACTCATGTAGCCATATTGTCACCTTGCACGTAGGCCTATCATGAGCAATTACGACGAAGCATATCACTTGTAGCGTGTCTATAGTGAATCTTTTGTAGCAAATCTGAAAAATATAATGCATGACCTCTCTGACGGATCTTTCGTGACACATCCGGAAGATATTTGGTGACGACGCTGGACACTTTGTTTTTCTTGTCGTTTCTAGAATATATGCTGTATGATTAATGGGTATTCGTGCAATATTGCCGTTGATTTACATTATTATTGCGATACGGCTGTGGAACAGATTTTTACCGGTCATTCATCCATGTTAGGGCGAACAATTGTTTCAGCGTAGCTCACGTATGACTCTAGTATTGACTACCATGTCGTAGGCTCTAACATGGAGATGGACCTGGTTACGGCAGGCCAGTCCCGTGTCTGATGTAGCAGAGTGGTGAAAGTTATATTATATGATGGGTAAAGGCAGTCCACGCTCTTTGCAATACGGCAGCGCTGACAACGACAGACTAGTCCTCACCATGTAGCAGAGTGGTGAAAGTTATATTATATGATGGGTAAAGGCAGTCCACGCTCTTTGCAATACGGCAGCGCTCACAACGACAGACTAGTCCTCACCATGTAGCAGAGTGGTGAAAGTTATATTATATGATGGGCAAAGGCAGTCCACGCTCTTTGCAATATGGCAGAGCTGACAACGACAGACTAGTCCTCACCATGTAGCAGTATGGTGAGAGCTATATCCTATGGTAGGCCGTAGAGTCAATGCCTTCTCTACGGTCGATTGTCCATATGTTTGTAGCGGTTTGTGTGAATGCACGGTTATGATTTGTGCGACTTTGACCTTTAGGTTGGAGATGACCTTCGACAGGACATGTTGACGATGCAGCTTATCAACATCATGAACCGTTTGTGGCTTCAAGAAGGTATCGACCTCAGGATGGTCACCTTCAAGTGTACCCCCACGGGCTTCAAGAAAGGTGAACGGCGCAACATGTTGTCTCATATTATTATATTGGCTATGAGGCTATGGTATCCTGGGATAAGGCGACAATGATTCATTGATATCAATTGGTGATGGTCTATCTACCGAAACCGTCCAAATCCAATCGTGTTCTATGATAATATCTACGTGGGATAAATATCACACGCTAAATCCATTGTTTTACTGGTAGCTGAGTATTTTGATCACGTGATTTTAATTAATGTACATGGAGTTATATGGCAACGTCAACGGTTCAGTACGATTTTGTTATTTTCTGGTTTCGTATTGTGTAGCTTATTTTTCTGAATTTGTTTATGGCCGCCATTTTTAAAAAGTGCGCAATACATATCGTGTCGGATTCAGAATCTGTTACTGTACAAATATACGTAAGTTCTATCACGACTTGAGGCAGAAAATGTTGAAACAAAATCGTTTTTCGGAGGCACAGCCCATTTTTCTGAATTTGGGGGCCATTTGAAAATGGCGGCCAGATACTTAGCTGTACACTACGCAAGTCCATTATTTCAAACTCCTGACGTGCCAGGCAATCATAAAAAACACAAGTGTCCATCGATTTTGTTGTCAAATTCAAAAAATGTCAGGGCATGGCTCACGGATTATTGTCTTTTATTGCGGGAAACACACAGCAAGCTAAAACGACATTGATGGTCATTTAATTGTATCGTCACGTAAGCGAATAATTTATGGACGCGAGCGCCATCTACCGCACGCAGGTTTGGTGGAGATTGTGACGGAGTCCGAGACGCTCCGGAAGATCCAGGTAAAGTACGGGATCGCGGGGTCCTTCAAGGACAGACCCATCGCCGAGTGGCTCCAGATGCAGAACCCCACTGAGCTGGAGTACGAAAAGGTGGGTGGTTGGGTGTTGGGTGGGGGGGGGGGGCTGGCGCGCCAAAAGGTGGAGGGTGGGGGCTGGAGTAACAAAAGGCGGGTGGGGGGTTGGGGGGCAGGAGTACGAAACGATAGATGGGTGGGGGGCCTGGAGCGCCAGAATGTGGGGATGGGAGCTGGAGTACGTGGGTGGATGGCTAAGGGGGGGGGGGGGGTTAGCTGGAGTATCAAAAGGTGAGTGGATTGGGGGTGGGGGGAAACTGGAGTAGGAAAAGGTAGGTGGTGGGGCAGGAGGCGGGAGGGGGAGGGGCTGGAGTAAGAAATTTGGGTGGGTCGGTTGGGGGGGGGGGGGTAGCTGGAGTACCAAAATGTAGGTGGATGAGTGGGGGGAGCAGGAGGGTGAAAAGGTGGGTGGTGGGGATAGGGTGAAAAGGTGGGTGGTTGGAGAGAGGGAGGAGCTGGTGTACGAAAAGTTCGGTGTGGGGGGGGGGGGGGGGGTGCAATCCGGGTCATTACTGCAAAAGATTCTGAAATTCATCATTCAGAGTAAAAAATGTTACACAAGTTTGAGCCAACCAAACAACAAAATGTCATATCTTTCATTTTATGTTATGCCATTTTATTTGTGGTCGCTGACTGCCTGGTCTTCCTTCCCCCCCTTCCCCGGCAGGCGGTGGCGAACTTCACGGCGTCGTGTGCCGGTTACTGCGTGGCCACCTACGTGCTGGGCATCTGCGACCGCCACAACGACAACATCATGATCAAGCAGTCTGGACACATGTTCCACATCGACTTCGCCAAGTTTCTCGGGGACTCGCAGATGTTCGGCAACTTTAAGAGGTACGTATCGGCGTCATTGCTATTCACAGTTCCGCTCATCACGTCCGACTGTTTGCGTGAGGTCCTCACGCCTAAATTGTTAAATATAGGCGTTCTTACATTTTTTTATTTTTTTATTTTTTGGTGAAATAGGTTTGATTTATCTTATGCTTTATCCTGTCATATGTCGACGCCGCCGTATGTATTGTCATGCGTTATCATACGCCTGACAATATTGCATGAAGTCGTTTGTATTAAAATCCCAACCCATCCATCCCATTTCATTTTTCCCCGACTCTGACCATGGCTTTAATCACAGAAGGACGCGCGGTTTAACCAATGCATATATATATAATATGGATAGGTGCTACCTAAAAAATGCGAGCGTATATTTATTAATTCAGATATTCCGAGGGGATACTAGATCTAGATTAATATTCAAAATTAATTTCACTTCGGCTTGCCATAACGCATATCTTTGGCGGGATGAAATATACCGTGCACGTGCTTGTGACATCATTCGATTGCTTAGGAACTCCCATTCTGACGTCATGTTTATAACATTTTGACATCACAACTACTCAATATGCTCTGCTTGGAGCTTGGCAACAGACATTTAGCGCATCGCTGATAAATTAACTTTAATTTTAAATATATATCCATTGTTACATTGAATAATTTATTCGTTAATTTTGTGGGGCAGCTGATTTAATTATTAAAGACATGACATAATATGCTTCGACCTCTCTTTGCTTGAATATATTTATGTGCAGCTGATATTTACTCCGAATCCGAAAACGTCTCATGGAGGCTGTTACACGAAATGAAGGTCCTAAGCCTATGCTTGAAATGGACTTTGAATGTGCATGCATGTTACCTTAGGAGCTTGCTTGCGCTCGCTATAATATAGCGTGTCTCCCATGACCTTCAGGGACCGCGTGCCCTTCGTCCTGACCTCTGACATGGCCTACGTGATCAACGGCGGCGACCGCCCCAGCAGCAAGTTCCAGCACTTCGTGGACCTCTGCTGCCAGGCATTCCTCGTCATACGGCAGCACGGCAACCTCTTCCTCAACCTCTTCTCAATGGTAAGTCTTTTACTCCGTAGGAGGGGGGAGGTGGGGGGGGGGGGCTGAACTCCGGGCCTTCCTCCGTCGTAAAGAAGCACGCCAACCTCTTCTTTGACACATCCATTGGGCATTCGTAAGCCATGTATGTGGACGGTTAAAGTGCTTATATTTCATAAAGAACGAACAACGAAACCGCTGTCGGGACATTAGGTAAATGTGATACTTTTGGTGATAGGGGTTACGTCGATTATTTCATCTGCAATATCCGGCGGCGCCGATGTCAGCAGAAACAGGATGTTATTCAGACAATGTAACACGACGTCTCTCTCTCTGTCTCCACGGGATGTGATCAATTAAACGCGCCTCACTTTTACGTCCGCAGCTCTCGCCGTCGGGAATAACGGGTGTGACGTCAGACGCCGCTAAGTACGTGCACCACACGCTGATGCCGGACTCCACCGACATCGAGGCTACAGCCGTCTTCACGAGGTAGGTCACGTGACTTCCGTTTTGTAGGTCGCGACTGTCTTCACGATGTAGTTCACGTGACGTATTATTCGCCACGTAGTAAGTCACATGACTTGCTTCTGTCACGTCAAGTCAATAAACATTTACATACGCATTGTAACAATAATTATATCATGTTCATTATCAGGTTTCAGCTGCTAATTAATAACTGAATTGCAATTTAGATTTATCTGCGCATTTGATACATATGTTAAATTTAAATTTATAACTATAATTATATTCATAAGCGTATAGTTTGATGTGAATTAAATTATTTGTGTGTGTGTATATCTACTTTGAACTAGTTAGAACGAGTTATATATATATATATATAACACCAACGGCTGTATTTCTGTGTCAGGATGATCAACGACAGCCTAAAGTCCAGCTTCACGCAGATCAACTTCTTCATCCACAACCTCGCTCAGATGAAGTTCTCAGGGCACGCGGAGGGGGCGCTTCTGTCGTTCATACCAAAGACCTACAGGTAACGGGCGACTCCCCATAGTGGGCTAATAATCTACAGTTCAACCAGTGGGCTATTAATCTACAGTTCCGCCGGTGGGCTATTAATCTACAGTTCAACCAGGGTGTATCCTGTCCCCGACGTTGTATTCAAATTGTAATATTCGATTTGGTGTGTGCTTCAAAATATGAGCCGGTTAGTAAAAGCTGTTTCAACGTAAAATTGTGTTGTTTTCTGGTGATTTTAGCATTCACACCGATGGAAGAATCAGCCACGTGGAGATACACGGCTTTCAGAAGCGATACAGTCCCGAGAAGTTCTATGTGAGTGCAGTCGCATATTTTAAATATATTACGATATAATACAATATTGCACTTTTGTTGTTGCTGTGAACTTCATTTATTTGACGAGGTTATCAGCAGCGCATACACGTCTCGAAAGGTTGGTAGTCATCAAATATTGCACTACTTCACAAGCGGAGGCATCTATATGTATCTGGCGTTTGTCGCTTCATATTGTACAGGGCAGGATATGGTGTCCCCCCGGACATATGTTTGCCTGTACATATATATATATCTTATTACAAGATAGAACGTCACTCGCTCGCCCGTCTCCGATATAGGCGTCTTGCTCTTTATTCCTATCTTCATGTTTCTTTTCCTCGATGTCTACTTTTCTTTCTTTGTTGCCTCCCGCTATTTCTGCTATTTCTACTGAACATAGATCTCCGTCAATTCCTGATCATTATAATGTCCTTTCCTTACCTTGTTTACATTTACTTTCGTTCCGTCGTTATGTTCTTCCCTGGAGGCTCCTCCTCGCTCTCTTTAACCGTGGCTCGTTTCTTTTTTTGTTTAACACTGCTTACCGAGTGCCATTCATTTCTTATCAGTGTGTTGTTCATTTCTTGACCTCTTTGCTGTTTACTTTTCGCCCGTGGTTTTCTTCTCACCTGCAATTTGTCCCTCCTTCATTTAATCTTTGTTCTTTTCAACGACGTTTCCTGGGTTTCATCAATTTCTTATCGGTATAAGTTTTCTTTCTTCATATCTTTTACTTTTTACATGTTTTAGTTCCGTCGTTGTATTGTCGCCTTAACAATTGGTCGCTCGTTCCTTTTGACTCTCACAGTGCCTTGTCCCCGGTGTCCTGGGTGTGTGTGACAGTGCCTTGTCCCCGGTGTCCTGGGTGTGTGTGACAGTGCCTTGTCCCCGGTGTCCTGGGTGTGTGTGACAGTGCCTTGTCCCCGGTGTCCTGGGTGTGTGTGACAGTGTCTTGTCCCCGGTGTCCTGGGTGTGTGTGACAGTGTCTTGTCCCCGGTGTCCTGGGTGTGTGTGACAGTGCCTTGTCCCCGGTGTCCTGTTTGTGTGTGACAGTGCCTTGTCCCCGGTGTCCTGGGTGTGTGTGACAGTGCCTTGTCCCCGGTGTCCTGGATGTGTGTGACAGTGCCTTGTCCCCGGTGTCCTGGGTGTGTGTGACAGTGCCTTGTCCCCGGTGTCCTGGGTGTGTGTGACAGTGCCTTGTCCCCGGTGTCCTGGGTGTGTGTGACAGTGTCTTGTCCCCGGTGTCCTGGGTGTGTGTGACAGTGCCTTGTCCCCGGTGTCCTGGGTGTGTGTGACAGTGCCTTGTCCCCGGTGTCCTGGGTGTATGTGACAGTGCCTTGTCCCCAGTGTCCTGGGTGTGTGTGACAGCGCCTTGTCCCCGGTGTCCTGGGTGTATGTGGCAGTGCCTTGTCCCCAGTGTCCTGGGTGTGTGTGACAGTGCCTTGTCCCCGGTGTCCTGGGTGTGTGTGACAGTGCCTTGTCCCCGGTGTCCTGGGTGTGTGTGACAGTGTCTTGTCCCCGGTGTCCTGGGTGTGTGTGACAGTGCCTTGTCCCCGGTGTCCTGGGTGTGTGTGACAGTGCCTTGTCCCCTGTGTCCTGGGTGTGTGTGACAGTGCCTTTTCCCCGGTGTCCTGGGTGTGTGTGACAGTGCCTTGTCCCCGGTGTCCTGGGTGTGTGTGACAGCGCCTTGTCCCCGGTGTCCTGGGTGTGTGTGACAGTGCCTTGTCCCCGGTGTCCTGGGTGTGTGTGACAGTGCCTTGTCCCCGGTGTCCTGGGTGTGTGTGACAGTGCCTTGTCCCCGGTGTCCTGGGTGTGTGTGACAGTTCCTTGTCCCCGGTGTCCTGGGTGTGTGTGACAGTGCCTTGTCCTCGGTGTCCTGGGTGTGTGTGACAGTGCCTTGTCCCCGGTGTCCTGGGTGTGTGTGACAGTGCCTTGTCCCCGGTGTCCTGGGTGTGTGTGACAGCGCCTTGTCCCCGGTGTCCTGGGTGTGTGTGACAGTGCCTTGTCCCCGGTGTCCTGGGTGTGTGTGACAGTGCCTTGTCCCCGGTGTCCTGGGTGTGTGTGACAGTGCCTTGTCCCCGGTGTCCTGGGTGTGTGTGACAGTGTCTTGTCCCCGGTGTCCTGGCTGTGTGTGACAGTGCCTTGTCCCCGGTGTCCTGGGTGTATATGACAGTGCCTTGTCCCCGGTGTCGTGGGTGTGTGTGACAGTGCCTTGTCCCCGGTGTCCTGGGTGTGTGTGACAGTTCCTTGTCCCCGGTGTCCTGGGTGTGTGTGACAGTGCCTTGTCCCCGGTGTCCTGGGTGTATGTGACAGTGCCTTATCCCCGGTGTCCTGGGTGTGTGTGACAGCGCCTTGTCCCCGGTGTCCTGGGTGTGTGTGACAGTGCCTTGTCCCCGGTGTCCTGAATGTGTGTGACAGTGCCGTGTCCCCGGTGTCCTGGGTGTGTGTGACAGTGCCTTGTCCCCGGTGTCCTGGGTGTGTGTGACAGTGCCTTGTCCCCGGTGTCCTGGGTGTATGTGACAGTGCCTTGTCCCCGGTGTCCTGGGTGTATGTGACAGTGCCTTGTCCCCGGTGTCCTGGGTGTGTGTGACAGTGCCTTGTCCCCGGTGTCCTGGGTGTGTGTGACAGCGCCTTGTCCCCGGTGTCCTGGGTGTGTGTGACAGTGCCTTGTCCCCGGTGTCCTGGGTGTGTGTGACAGTGCCTTGTCCCCGGTGTCCTGGGTGTGTGTGACAGTGCATTGTCCCCGGTGTCCTGGGTGTATCTGACAGTACCTTGTCCCCGGTGTCCTGGGTGTGTGACAGTGCCTTGTCCCCGGTGTCCTGGGTGTGTGTGACAGTGCCTTGTCCCCGGTGTCCTGGGTGTATGTGACAGTGTCTGGTCCCCGGTGTCCTGAGTGTGTGTGACAGTGCCTTGTCCCCGGTGTCCTGGGTGTATGTGACAGTGCCTTGTCCCCGGTGTCCTGGGTGTGTGTGACATTGCCTTGTCCCCGGTGTCCTGGGTGTGTGTGACAGCGCCTTGTCCCCGATGTCCTGGGTGTGTGTGACAGTCTCTTGTCCCCGATGTCCTGGGTGTGTGTAACAGTGCCTTGTCCCCGGTGTCCTGGGTGTGTGTGACAGTGCCTTGTCCCCTGTGTCCTGGGTGTGTGTGTGACAGTGCCTTGTCCCCGGTGTCCTGGGTGTATGTGACAGTGCCTTGTCCCCGGTGTCCTGGGTGTGTGTGACAGTGCCTTGTCCCCTGTGTCCTGGGTGTGTGCGACAGTGCCTTGTCCCCGGTGTCCTGGGTGTATGTGACAGTGCCTGGTCCCCGGTGTCCTGAGTGTGTGTGACAGTGCCTTGTCCCCGGTGTCCTCGGTGTATGTGACAGTGCCGTGTCCCCGGTGTCCTGGGTTTGTGTGACAGCGCCTTGTCCCCGGTGTCCTGGGTGTGTGTGACAGTGCCTTGTCCCCGGTGTCCTGGGTGTGTGTGACAGTGCCTTGTCCCCGGTGTCCTGGGTGTGTGTGGCAGTGCCTTGTCCCCGGTGTCCTGGGTGTATGTGACAGTGCCTTGTCCCCGGTGTCCTGTGTGTGTGTGACAGTGCCTTGTCCCCGGTGTCCTGGGTGTGTGTGACAGTGCCTTGTCCCCGGTGTCCCTTCCTGGGTGTGTGTGACAGTGCCTTGTCCCCGGTGTCCTGGGTGTGTGTGACAGTGCTTTGTCCCCGGTGTCCTGGGTGTGTGTGACAGTGCCTTGTCCCCGGTGTCCTGGGTGTGTGTGACAGTGCCTTGTCCTCGGTGTCCTGGGTGTGTGTGACAGTGCCTTGTCCCCGGTGTCCTGGGTGTGTGTGACAGTGCCTTGTCCCCGGTGTCCCTTCCTGGGTGTGTGTGACAGTGCCTTGTCCCCGGTGTTCTGGGTGTGTGGGACAGCGCCTTGTCCCCGGTGTCCTGGGTGTGTGTGACACTGCCTTGTCCCCGGTGTCCTGGGTGTGTGTGACAGTGCCTTGTCCCCGGTGTCCTGGGTGTGTGTGACAGCGCCTTGTCCCCGGTGTCCTGGGTGTGTGTGACACTGCCTTGTCCCCGGTGTCCTGGGTGTGTGTGACAGTGCCTTGTCCCCGGTGTCCTGGGTGTGTGTGACAGTCCCTTGTCCCCGATGTCCTGGGTGTGTGTAACAGTGCCTTGTCCCCGGTGTCCTGGGTGTGTGTGACAGTGCCTTGTCCCCTGTGTCCTGGGTGTGTGTGTGACAGTGCCTTGTCCCCGGTGTCCTGGGTGTATGTGACAGTGCCTTGTCCCCGGTGTCCTGGGTGTGTGTGACAGTGCCTTGTCCCCTGTGTCCTGGGTGTGTGTGACAGTGCCTTGTCCCCGGTTTCCTGGGTGTATGTGACAGTGCCTGGTCCCCGGTGTCCTGAGTGTATATGACAGTGCCTTGTCCCCGGTGTCCTCGGTGTATGTGACAGTGCCTTGTCCCCGGTGTCCTGGGTTTGTGTGACAGCGCCTTGTCCCCGGTGTCCTGGGTGTGTGTGACAGTGCCTTGTCCCCGGTGTCCTGGGTGTGTGTGACAGTGCCTTGTCCCCGGTGTCCTGGGTGTGTGTGGCAGTGCCTTGTCCCCGGTGTCCTGGGTGTGTGTGACAGTGCCTTGTCCCCGGTGTCCTGTGTGTGTGTGACAGTGCCTTGTCCCCGGTGTCCTGGGTGTGTGTGACAGTGCCTTGTCCCCGGTGTCCCTTCCTGGGTGTGTGTGACAGTGCCTTGTCCCCGGTGTCCTGGGTGTGTGTGACAGTGCCTTGTCCCCGGTGTCCTGGGTGTGTGTGACAGTGCCTTGTCCCCGGTGTCCTGGGTGTGTGTGACAGTGCCTTGTCCCCGGTGTCTTGGGTGTGTGTGACAGCGCCTTGTCCCCGGTGTGCTGGGTGTGTGTGACAGTGCCTTGTCCCCGGTGTCCTGGGTGTGTGTGACTGTGCCTTGTCCCCGGTGTCCTGGGTGTGTGTGACAGCGCCTTGTCCCCGGTGTCCTGGGTGTGTGTGACAGTGCCATGTCCCCGGTGTCCTGGATGTGTGTGACAGTGCCTTGTCCCCGGTGTCCTGGGTGTGTGTGACAGTGCCTTGTCCCCGGTGTCCTGGGTGTGTGTGACAGTGCCTTGTCCCCGGTGTCCTGGGTGTATGTGACAGTGCCTTGTCCCCGGTGTCCTGGGTGTGTGTGGCAGTGCCTTGTCCCCGGTGTCCTGGGTGTGTGTGACAGTGCCTTGTCCCCGGTGTCCTGGGTGTGTGTGACAGTGCCTTGTCCCCGGTGTCCTGGGTGTGTGTGGCAGTGCCTTGTCCCCGGTGTCCTGGGTGTGTGTGACAGTGTCTTGTCCCCGGTGTCCTGGGTGTGTGTGACAGTGCCTTGTCCCCGGTGTCCTGGGTGTGTGTGACAGTGCATTGTCCCCGGTGTCCTGGGTGTGTGTGACAGTGCCTTGTCCCCGGTGTCCTAGGTGTGTGTGACACTGCCTTGTCCCCGGTGTCCTGGCTGTGTGTGTGACAGTGCCTTGTCCCCGGTGTCCTGGGTGTGTGTGACAGTGCCTTGTCCCCGGTGTCCTAGGAGTGTGTGACAGTGCCTTGTCCCCGGTGTCCCTTCCTGGGTGTGTGTGACAGTGCCTTGTCCCCGGTGTTCTGGGTGTGTGGGACAGCGCCTTGTCCCCGGTGTCCTGGGTGTGTGTGACAGTGCCTTGTCCCCGGTGTCCCTTCCTGGGTGTGTGTGACAGTGTCTTGTCCCCGGTGTCCTGGGTGTGTGTGACAGTGCCTTGTCCCCGGTGTCCTGGGTGTGTGTGACACTGCCTTGTCCCCGGTGTCCTGGGTGTGTGTGACAGTGCCTTGTCCCCGGTGTCCCGGGTGTGTGTGACAGTACCTTGTCCCCGGTGTCCTGGGTGTGTGTGACAGTGCCTTTTCCCCGGTGTCCTGGGTGTGTGTGACAGTGCCTTGTCCCCGGTGTCCTGGGTGTGTGTGACAGTGCCTTGTCCCCGGTGTCCTGGGCGTGTGTGACAGTGCCTTGTCCCCGGTGTCCTGGGTGTGTGGGACAGTGCCTTGTCCCCGGTGTCCTGGGTGTGTGTGACAGCGCCTTGTCCCCGGTGTCCTGGGTGTATGTGACAGTGCCTTGTCCCCGGTGTCCTGGGTGTGTGTGACTGTGCCTTGTCCCCGGTGTCCTAGGTGTATATGACAGTGCCTTGTCCCCGGTGTCCTGGCTGTGGGTGACAGCGCCTTGTCCCCGGTGCCTTCTCCTGGGTGTGTGTGACAATACGTTGTCCCCTTTGCCTCCGCCAGATCTACATCATGAGGGTGCAGCGGGAGAACCAGACCATGCCGTCCTTCGTCTTCAGAAGATATTCAGAGTTCGTGGAGCTTCAACAAAAGCTAGTCATGCATTATCCCCTCGTGCGGCTGCCCAGCCTCCATTCCAAGTGAGTATTGCTCTCGGGTGTACGTGTCTCTTGCAGTTATAATCCGGTTCCTCATTTATTATGATTGAAAGAGTTGTTAAAAATCGAAAGTCAAATCGAAATGAAATAATTTGTTTTACTTTTTGTTTCATGACCAATTCTAGCCTAACCGAGATATAGACCTGCTGATATTTTTAAATGAACATGTCTAAAAATGTCCAGAATTTGATCATTGAATTATCATTAAATTAGCGAAGTCGAAAGCACCATATACGGGAAATTTCACAAATTTGTCAAAAAGCCACTCAACCAAATATAAATATATAAAATAAAAGCGTCATCAGAATAATTTTCAAATTGACTCGGAAATAGAATATGATTGGTAAAATGTGTGCACAATTTGAAAAATCCTCGTATTAAACACCGATAAAAGATATTTATCTTTCCCGTTTAGTTTATTTGAAGGCGTACATATATTCACAAGTTATATTATTGAATCATTCGCTATTCACCCCTCAGGGTGATCATGGGTCGCACCCACGTGCGCAGCGTGGCGGAGGCTCGCAAGGGGCACCTGCAGACCTTTCTGAGAGGCCTGCTGAGCCTGGCAGCCGAGATCTCTGAGTCCGACCTCATCTACACCTTCTTCCACCCCATGCTGCGGGATGAGCAGGACATGGCAAAGACGGATATCCAGAAGCTCAAGGGTAAGAAACGTCATCATTTATATCGATCCGGAAGAAAACTATACGATACAACATACAGCAAAAACGAAAATTATTATCTTATTGTTAGACTACCATTATGATCATTAGGACATGGTGGCCACCTCAACGAAAAGAAAAGAAGCTGTAAGGTCTGTCTGGGTGTCAGTATGTGTGTGAGGTCCGGTGAATTGTGTGACCATGCAGGGGTTGGTTGTTCAAAGGAACGGGAAGTTTAGCAAGGTGGGAAATGTAATGTGGGAAGGTGAGGCAGAAAGGTATTATAGCAAGGTGAGGCATGCATAAATGTAATGTTGAAAGGTGGGGATGTAAGGTTAGGAATGCAAACCTAGTATGTAGGAAGATAAAGAGTGTAGAAATGCAATGTTGCAAGGTTGGGGAATGCAAAAATGTAACGTTGGAGCGTGAGAAATATTTTTTTTATGAAAAGTGGGAAATGCAGTCGGTGCTTGTTTTATACCGGTTCATAGTTCAAAGCAAAGGATCTGTCGCTGAAGAAAGTTAACGAATGAGTGATGAAATAGAACAGATTCATCTGCATAAGTTATAAAAAATAAACAGAAGGAATTTTATTTTTACGTGAATATTCTTATATACATTATATACATGGATCTAATTATATAATATAAATATAATATTAAATACACCGTGTAATATTATCACTATAATATTATATGCACAATGCATTAAGTTTTACCAATACTAAAGTTACTAGATGAATACCCAGGCACCCGCATTCAGATCTGGTAGCCGATGCAAGCTCTGGTATTGTTTTTGTTAATTTCCATGCGCATATGTAATTTACTCCATCAGTGCTTATGTCAAGTAAAATACAGGTGTGATCTCAAAACGCCATGTTAGTGTGGACTAAGTCTTCAGTCTTCCTAACTCTCGGCCCATACCACTGCTACATAGCTATTGACCCCTATAGCCTTGTTTGTATTCAGTCTCCAAAGTGTGTCCTTCAGTAATAAGAGAAGGTAAGATGACGGTTACGGTATTCCCGCGGAGTCCTCAAGCTTATGGCCTGCTTCATCCTCTTCATAATACCAGCTGCCAGCGCATGACAACGGGTCTCTTCTGTTGCCATTTTTCTCTATTATGCTGACCAATTGCTCACGTGTCAATATAGACGCAAGCAGTCTTTTTTTTCCCCAAGTGGTTTTGTAAACATTTTTTTGGGGGGCGGACAATTTTCCTCTCATTTTGTATAAATTTATTGTATGATATCCATGGATGCAACCGATTATGCTGTGCGACGATGCTTTGCGGAACGGAGAATGCTACGACAGTTGTAAATAATAATAGTAGTCTCAGCGATGTATTATTATTTGGGCATGACCTATTGTTTCCCATCCATATAGAGTAAATTCTGTGCTTTGTGCGAAGAAAACACTTTTTGGACACTTTATAATAAGATTGTCATGAAATATATGTTATATCGTCCTGAATCCATTTAACAGTGCAACTGCCTAACGATATAAAGATGTCAGACACTTACCCAAGGTGGAAGCTATGTTAGCTAATGATAATATATGATGGTCATATATTACACGGCGTGTATCGCTGAGCCAGAACGAGGCTCTATCGACGCTTCTCAACAAAAGGCAATGGCGATGATATATCGAGGCTAACCCCATGTTAGCTGTGCTAACCCGACGGCAGCATGCTCAGTAACAGCTAACGTTATTACATAACTTTATATGACATATTCTGCATCTTTTCAGATCGACTTAGCTCTCGTTCACTGAACTATCTGCCCACTCTGCCATTAATTTGTATGGCTTTATCTTAGATTATGATATGATGTTGAGATGACTTTTTTTCGTGACCTTGACCTTTCTCTTTTTCGTGACCTTGACCTTTGCATGTTTTATGATCTTGACCTGCGAACCCTGTGACCTTTGCAGAGCCATCACCTCCCCGTGATGCAGACCGAAGCATTCAAGGTCAAGTGAAGCTGTCAATCTTCTACAAGAGCGACACGCTGACCGTAGTCATCATGCACGTCAAGGATCTGGTGCGTCATGTTCACTGGCCTGTCTAATGCTTACATATGTCAAGTCAAGGATCTGGTGCGTCATGTTCACTGGCCTGTCTAATGCTTACATATGTCAAGTCAAGGATCTGGTGCGTCATGTGCACTGGCCTGTCTAATGCTTACATACGTCAAGTCAAGGGTCGGGTGCGTCATGTGCACTGGCCTGTCTAATGCTTACAAATGTCAAGTCAAGGATCCGGTGCGTCATGTGCACTGGCCTGTCTAATACTTACATATGTCAAGTCAAGGATCCGGTGCGTCATGTGCACTGGCCTGTCTAATGCTTACATATGTCAAGTCAAGGATCTGGTGCGTCATGTTCACTGGCCTGTCTAATGCTTACATATGTCAAGTCAAGGATCTGGTGCGTCATGTTCACTGGCCTGTCTAATGCTTACATATGTCAAGTCAAGGATCTGGTGCGTCATGTTCACTGGCCTGTCTAATGCTTACATATGTCAAGTCAAGGATCTGGTGTGTCATGTTCATTGGCCTGTCTAATGCTTACATATGTTACGTCAAGGATCTGGTGCGTCATGTTCATTGGCCTGTCTAATGCTTACATATGTTACGTCAAGGATCTGGTGCGTCATGTTCACTGGCCTGTCTAATGCTTACATATGTCAAGTCAAGGATCTGGTGCGTCATGTTCACTGGCCTGTCTAATGCTTACATATGTCAAGTCAAGGATCTGGTGCGTCATGTTCACTGGCCTGTCTAATGCTTACATATGTCAAGTCAAGGATCTGGTGCGTCATGTTCACTGGCCTGTCTAATGCTTACATATGTCAAGTCAAGGATCCGGTGCGTCATGTTCACTGGCCTGTCTAATGCTTACATATGTCAAGTCAAGGATCCGGTGCGTCATGTTCACTGGCCTGTCTAATGTTTACATATGTCAAGTCAAGGATCTGGTGCGTCATGTACACTGGCCTGTCTAATGCTTACATATGTCAAGTCAAGGATCCGCTGCGTCATGTTCACTGGCCTGTCTAATGCTTACATATGTCAAGTCAAGGATCTGGTGCGTCATGTTCACTGGCCTGTCTAATGCTTACATATGTCAAGTCAAGGATCTGGTGCGTCATGTTCATTGGCCTGTCTAATGCTTACATATGTTACGTCAAGGATCTGGTGCGTCATGTTCACTGGCCTGTCTAGAACTTGTAATGTCAAAAGTATTGTGTGCAATCTTTGCTGGCCAGTCTAGTGCTTACATATGTGAGATCAAAGGTATATGGATGTATCACATATCCGATATCACACGTCTGATAGCATAATTGAGACATTATATATAACTAATATTGCATATCTGACCTTATTTGTGTTTTGGGTCTATGCTCGTGCTATTATTTGAGTTGACTTCCGTCTGTCTTACTCTTAACAAGAATTTGCAACATAAAAGTGAAGTGATTTTATGCATGTATTTTCTAAATTTACTATTTTAGCCTCAAAAACAAACAACAATGGTTTTCTTTCGCAATTTTCTTTTTGACACCCCATGTGACCTAAACACTCCATGTTTTTATGGCGTCTATCTGTGTGTGTGTGTGTGTGTGATTCAGGGTAGCGGTGTGGGTGGGGAGGCTCCCGACCCCTACGTCAAGCTGTACCTGCTGCCTGACCCCCACAAGGTGACCAAGCGCAAGACCAAGATAGCCAAGGGCACGTTCCACCCCACCTACAACGAAGTGGTGAGTATACCCACATGTTAAGTATATATCCCACCTACAACAAATTGGTCAGTATACCTAGGTGTTAAGTACATCCCACCTACAACAAAGCGGTCGGTATACCTAGGTGTTAAGTACATCCCACCTACAACGAAGTGGTCAGTATACCTAGGTGTTAAGTACATCCCACCTACAACGAAGTGGTGAGTATACCCACATGTTAAGTATATCCCACCTACAACAAATTGGTCAGTATACCTAGGTGTTAAGTACATCCCACCTACAACGAAGTGGTCAGTATACCTAGGTGTTAAGTACATCCCACCTACAACGAAGCGGTCAGTATACCTAGGTGTTAAGTACATCCCACCTACAACAAATTGGTCAGTATACTTAGGTGTTAAGTACATCCCACCTACAACGAAGCGGTCAGTATACCTAGGTGTTAAGTACATCCCACCTACAACGAAGTGGTCAGTATACCTAGGTGTTAAGTACATCCCACCTACAACGAAGTGGTGAGTATACCCACATGTTAAGTATATCCCACCTACAACAAATTGGTCACTATACCTAGGTGTTAAGTACATCCCACCTACAACGAAGTGGTCAGTATACCTAGGTGTTAAGTACATCCCACCTACAACGAAGCGGTCAGTATACCTAGGTGTTAAGTACATCCCACCTACAACGAAGTGGTCAGTATACCTAGGTGTTAAGTACATCCCACCTACAACGAAGTGGTCAGTATACCTTGGTGTGAAGTACATCCCACCTACAATGAAGTGGTCAGTATACCCACTTGTTAGGGCATTCCACCTTGATGAATTGATGATGAAACTGAGTTCGCACT
The DNA here is from genome assembly GCA_964019135.1 of Arenicola marina. Lineage (NCBI taxonomy): Eukaryota > Metazoa > Annelida > Polychaeta > Arenicolidae > Arenicola > Arenicola marina. The sequence goes on along the minus strand of OZ025261.1, from coordinate 15,344,062 downwards.
GGCTGACTTCTCCGTCACACACAGCAGTGGCCAGTTTCCACTTGCCATGTTTACGCAAGTAAATGAAACAGCTGGTAAGTATTCGTATTTTATGACCTGTAGTAATAAAATTGGTTTTAATAATTTAATGTGACGTTTATTTCATTCACTCGAGCTATATGCCGCCTTTGGTAGCTTTGCTTATTGACGTTTCGGTTTCGCATTTGCAGTTGATCTACCACCTCCCCCTGGCGGACATCAAGCAGCGCACCCTACAGGTGACGGTGTGGAACTACAACGACCTGAAGGAGAATGAGTTTCTCGGCGGCGCCTTCATCAAGCTGGGTCAGATGGACTTGACCTCGGACCGCGGCGGGGCGTGGTTCCCACTCCAGACCATGTACTCTGTGTCCACGGGGGGCGGCGGGATGGCCGTGTGACCCGGCCAGGGATCAGAGGTCAGAGATCATGGGTCAGAGGTCATGGTCAGCGGTTGATGGTTATGGTATGGGATTGAAAGGGACTGAAAACTGGGTCCACGGTCCGCGATAGCGTTTTTGTGAAGGAGATAGGATAGGGTTAATGGGAGAGAGGAGGCGGTGGGAGGGTGGGGTGGGGGGCGACCCTTCGTTGATTGCGCAATATACATGTCAATGTCAATTATGGGATATGGTCTTTCACGCGTTAGCAACTGCCGAGCTTTTCCATATCTTTCGCGAGTGATAAACAAAGGCGAGAGGCGCTATTTACATGTGTTTTATTTGTTTGTTTTTACAGAAGACGTTGCTTACCACTCTCGTCTTTCTTGTGTGCGTGGAGTGTAATTGAGATGATGTAAACAGCTATGACGTCATTGTATTGCCAGGCCCAACGTTCTTTGTCCGGACGCTTTGACATCATTGGAAGCAAATCGTCATCACATGCAAGTTCCATGTTATCAGTTTTCTGATACAAATATAACAAATTCATGTATGTGAATTCCCTGTATATAACCAAATATATGAAATGCTAGTTATAACATACTCCATGGGAATCCAAGAAGAAATAGCTAAACAAACGACCATTGTTTTTTCATATAACCTTAAACGTATGGAGTTATCGTTTGAACAAGAATGACGTCATCGTTTTGACCGGTATGACGTCATTATCGTGGGTGTTGTGATGGCATCGTTTGGACATGACGTCATCATCTAGACCTCTATGACGACAGTCATGCTATGTATGACGTTATCTTTTAGACCGCTATGACGTCATTACCTTGACCAATGTTCTTACGCTCTATATTATATCCAAGCATTTTCAGAACTTCTTAAATTCTTTGGTTATATGCGTTCGTTGCATTTCTTTACTGTTTGGTAAACATGTCATTATCAAAAAATCTTTTAGTTGCTAAGGCGATGATACCGTTACCAGGTTACCTGTATCGGTCTGTGGATGGGTCATGATTTGATAATATATGTGTAGCTATCTCTCAGGCTGTGTACGATCCGCACACAATGTGGATGGTGGTTGAGCTATACACCGTAGTGTCGATGATTGATTGCAAATCTTTGGAGGACAAGTTTTATGGTCCGTGATGCATGGTGCAATTATTGCATCTCACTGTATATAGAACGTATGTGGATATGGACTATTCATACCGATAGATTATTTAACTGAAATATTTATTATATGATTTGATAGGCTCTCAGTGTCATCTATGGTGGAACAACTGTAAGGATTAAAAATGTCTTGTTTGCGTTGAATTACGGTGGTGAATAATTTGCATATGTATTTTTTTTGTATTTATCAGTTTTTTTTGTTAAGAATTGATTTGTTTTGCTTAAATTTTATAGAGCCAAAATATCAATATTCTTAACATCACGTCCCGGAAACCGTTGGTGAAGTATTCTGAATATGTTGGGTTATATTCTGCAGTGGATTGCGTTGAGATTCCTGATGTATTAAACGTTGTCAAGACATATCAAGACAGATAGTAGTCGGTAGTGGAATGGATAACCTGTTTATTTCAGCTTCGCCCGGTTATAGTTGCTGTCATTTTAGTGTATTTAATTTGTGACCAATTGTAATAGCTGACTGATACGATGCGATAATGGTGATGTGGATGGTCTGTTTGCTTCCTCTGCAGATGTATGACCAAGTGAAATCATAGTCAAAGGTTCGAAGCCCACAGGTGCCATTAACATACAGAAAATGTGACCCACAAATTCAAATGTGAAGGTACATGAGAAGATGTTCCAGGGGTTTCTGAATTATTTTGACTGAAACCTAAGGTTTCTGAATTATTTTGACTGAAGCCTATGAGCACCTAACGTTGATTTACGTGGGTTCTCCCTTTGATCTCATTCAATAAGACTACCGGGGCAATCGCCAACATTATTGTCATCCAAGTCGAGAGTGATTTCAGTTACCTTCAGTTTGAGGACATGAGGCCTTGACATATACTTATGGAGATAAATTGGTTTTGAAAAGAGCATAAATGTGGAACATTTGTCATAAGTCAAGTGCATGATATTTTTTTCAATACCAAGGAAACTGAATACGCTTGAGCCCAAATTAAACTACTTTGAGTTGATATGGCGATGTTCCCATCAGGTCAGTTTCTTGTGGAAACTTATGATTCAGTTACGGAACGTTTTCATGTTTTCTCTCACTTACATTTTGTTACAAAGATAGGATAAACAGTTAATCTGCTAAAATCTTATCTCACTTACTGTCCTTTTAGTTGATGGGTTACACATTTTGTCTTATCAGATCTTATCTCGGTTTCTTCTGGTTAAGAAAATCAGAATATAGACTTAGCTTAGCTATTAATTATAGACCGAAGACGTAATATTACAAAACGAGATAAAAATTACCTCCGTATCACTGGTGAATTATGATTGTGATACCCGGATGTACACTTTAATCCGACCTTGACATATATACATACATAATGCGTATATGATTTGCATACAATTAACGCTTGATACTCTTGACACAAAGCCACTGTAGCTGCTAGATAACTGCCAATTGACGTAGGCTTCAAGAGAATCCATTTTTTTTCGTGAGTTAATATTGCAACAAAAGGTAAACATTGGACGAGCGGGGCCGTACAATCTGGCTGGAAGGGTTTCAGAAGTTCAGAAACAGGCGTGTTCAAACACCAGCAGTCTGTGTGAAGCCCGTGTAGCTCAGTCGGTAAAGCGGCGGACGTCTGGTCGTAGGGTTGTGCGTTCACTTTTGATGGCGGCATTTTTTATTTCGGCTGAAAACTGTAATCTTCCCAAATCGCTGTCACCTTTGAACAATAACCCTCGATGGTGATCAGTTATTCTGAGACTAATCGAATGATATTTTTCAAGCGTCTATTTTGGTTTGTTTGTTTACATTTTGTTGAAATAGTAACTTTTAAATCCCTTGATCATTGCGACCTCGACAACATTGTAAAGGTTCAGCATGGAGTTTTAGACTGTGTTATGTGTTACGCCTGGGAGTCATTTCGCTCGTAACTTTTGCCCCTGAAATTTATAACGTACTGCCGGGCCCAAGAAAAATGAAAAATATTGCATATATCATTAATGTATTGCAAACATTAACTTGAATAATACCGGTTGGAAAGTAACTTGCCCGAAGTCTTGTGCACATGTTCGCTTGAACTTTGGCATTTTCATAACTGTCAAATTGTAAACTGTATTTTCTCCAGAACAAAATAGTGTTTTTTAAATGTTCTAATAAAGGCTAAGAAGGTTTGAGCAGTGTTAAATCGGCTTCATAAGTACGTGCCTTTGTCTTGTGAGAGAAACCAATTGATTCAAGCTGCTCACGCAGCCATTTCCACCTGCATTATGATTTTGAAAGTATTTTTCCAGAAATGTCTTGGGCACATTATCTCACTGTAAATGTTCACTCTATAAGAGTACAACATAGAGATGTTAACTACGTACAAAAAAACTGCAGCGATGCCAAATTTTGATGACGTAGTACACAAGAAAGCCACCCTTACCCACGCGGAAGTCTTGGCACAACAGGTGGCTTAAACAATTGCCCTATGTATTGCACACAACGTGTATGTTTTTTATGCACTAACAACTATAACATATTCTCTTTTTTTAACTTTAAACTTACTAAGGCCCCACCAGATGACACCACTATAGCTGTACAGGCTTTGGGTATTCTGGGATTCTTCACATATTTCACGAAGAGTGCGTACTTTAATAATAAACCGGGTACTTCCTATACGCCTGTCAGCAGCTGTAAATACGATGTATTACCATGTCGCAGATATAATCGAATGGCGATTTAATTAGTGTTTTCTGCCACACAGGAGAGCTCTGCCACATATGTAGTAAAGCATTGTTATCCTACCTACCGAACAGCTACCCGAAATCTCTGTACGACGTGGTCATCTTCGAACAACCAGATACGCGACTCGATGTAATGGAACTATTTATGAAGGTTGTGATGGTTTCTTCAGCTTTATAGCATAATTACCTTACGTCAAAAGACTTCGTATGTTTTTTTCTGTTCTTTTTCTTTCTTGCTCTTTACTTGTTGGTACATTCCCAGGAATTTGTGTACACTGCTGGTTTAATGTATATATATTTTATTATTTAAGCCCTAAAATTAGACTCGTTCCATAATAGACTCCGTTGACTCAGACCCTTAACAATGATATTAACTTTGCTTATGATTGTGTTTCATTTCAATCACTGTAAATTTATAAGAAAGGGTAGGAAACCTTGTTTTCTTACTACGCACCAGATGGCTGGAGACAACGTGACCCCGTGATGTGATGTCCTCCCAGCTCCCTTGTCAAAGAAACATTTCAGCCTTAATCGAAGCTATTTAGAATCTGTTTTAGTAGAGCAGGTTTGTATGTAAAAAAGACATATTTCAATGTGATGCAGACGTTCTGGCTGTGATGTACATTTGCATATCGATTGCACACTGTTACTTGTGTGGCGATGGGGTGAAACATAGTTAAGTAACTCATTGAGACGTCCGATCCGGAAGTGCGCTGTGATTGGCTATTCCTAAAACTTACCGTGTTATATGACATGGTAAGAGGTCACCAACCGGCGTTCGTGCGGATAAACTCTCTGTATAAATATTCATCATGGGAGACTTGTTATAATGTGTATTGTGTACTGTAAGGCCGAAGGCCCGTGGTATATGCAAGTCAAAGTCATAAATGTTAATACTGGGAACACAAGCAACACAGTCTGTTTATCTAAGAGGACCTATGCTATAAGTGGCAGTTCTTAAACATTGACATATGTGGGCTATGAATTTTATTTTATAGTTATATGGAAGGCGGCTGAGGTTCATTTCATAAAATTAAACTCAGTTGCGTCCCGTATGAGTAATATTCTCATAAAAATATAAAATTCATGCCTTACGTATTCGAATGTATCTGAACTACTACTTTTGATATGGGTATTGAAGAAGAAAGATCTCAAGAAATTAGAAAGACCCACTCAAAATGTTCACGGCCATTTTGGTAGGCATGTATAAGTCCCGGTATAGTAAAGATCCCTCCTCGATACTGAGCATTGTTGTGGCCTTGATGCGTCCCCCACTCTCGCCAAGTACTGTACACAATTATTTGAGAAATAGTCTGCTGATGTACGTGTTTGGAAGGCCAGGGGTTGGATATCTTGGACATCGACTGTGACTGCTGTCGTCCTAACGCTTTGTGTAACACGTTCTGTGATTGGTTGGCCATTCGGTGTCATAATCATGGTTTACCGCATACACTGTAAATTATGACGTACGTCAGAACAGCAATGTGAAGGAAAAGATTCTTGCCAGTAAGCTGGGGTGGAGGCACGTGTTGTACCCCCCCCCCCTCCCCCACTCCCACCTCCACTCCCCACCCCTCGGATGCATGTAGCGTCTACACCGAATATCAATCAGCTTTCACTTTAATACACCCACTGGGAAATTACAATGTTACCTATATGACACTATTTATATTATAGACTTGAGTAAGTATCAGTGTTTTTTTTAAATACCCGACTTTTACGAGCCGCATGGCATGTAGTAGAACTGCGTTATGAAGCACTTGCGTTGCCTCGCGAAGAACGGTAATAAACGGTGCTTCTATCAACACGAGTTTCTGTGTTGTTGAACAATTGTTACTTGTTCTATCTTCGCCGTCGCCGACACAGACCGAAAATAGTTACTAAATTAGTCTTCGCCTCCAATTATATAATAGGTAACTTGGTCCATCACGTGTCTATTTTATCAGTAAAAGAGACCGTTCCAGATACCCCAGGCGACATCTGTCGTCAAAAATATTGGCGGCATCGAAAGCGTGACGCTCAGTTTGAAGACTAAGACAGCCTGATTGAACATAGTCAAGTAATCATCAAAAGTAATCATGATTACGATTACTTTAGCAATGTAATCGATTACGATTACTTGAAAAATGTAATCGATTACTGATTATGATTACCCCATGTCTGACGGGCATACTTATGCTCTACGTCAATGCCATAGCATCAACGGCCTGTACGCGTGCTGCCTACCTTCCGGTTGTTTGCCTTCACTCGCTTCACACACAAGAGCGGCTAAAGCTGTCCTTGGATGCACTGAAGTTCTGTGCATATCATAATTATAACCATCCGAGTAGATTTATGTAATATATGAGCGGTTAGACAGTTGATAAACCAGAATGCGGTCGTCTCATGAGTGACTCAGTGTCAGGCGATCTAATGTGCTGCGCTAGTTTTTTCATGTCGTGTGACGTAATAATCATCATGACTCGCATGTCTACGCGCGGTATCTACCGTTAAGTAACAACGCACCTTATTTGGACTGACCAGGCGAAGGCAATGGTGCTCCGTTTGTAAACACCGATGATTCGCCTCAAAATACAACGCTTCCAACAATCTCATCAATCTGACCACATGCATTATTTAGAGATCCATGTCTTATCTTTAACAATATTATGATTTTATAGTTAGCAATGCCTGGACCAAAGCGAAAAAAAATAGCTTGCACCCAGTTGATTCTTCACGTACAACACCGCGCAGCCGGCCGGTTCCCAACACTCAAACGTTGACTACGATGAGTGCGCGTCACGCAGCTGTAGCAAGGCACCAGCGTGATGCGCACTCGTTCTAAGTTTTTTTTCTAAGCTTCATCTTTAGCAAAAAAAAATCCAACTTAAGTGCAGGGTATTATGCGAAAAAAAGGACATGCCTTGAACCACAGCTTTAAGCATACATACACACACACACAGCAATAGGTAGTAGATGGATAGTGTTCTTGCAGCTAGCGGCGCATCTATTGGAGAAAAAAAGAGTTCGATAACAACAAAATTAACGTTTGGAATGCAACGAAAACCGCCTAGACCAAATCCTCGCTTGGAATTGATTTCTAATTATCCTGTCGCGTATGTCAACCCCGAACTGTGAAGCAGTCTGTGTTGCCCACTGAAAAAAGAACATAGTCTCTTGAACGACATCCCCCATTGCTATATGCGTGCTGCATAATTTATTTTGTATTGATGCAATAACTACTCATTTTCTCCATTGAAGATGTGTCTAAAGGGAACATAAACAGATAAATTACCAGATAATTGCGCTGTGTTTGATCTCAGCTCTGGACCGTTTTTTTGGACACACGTCACCACTTTACCGATACTGTAACTATCATGGATTACTACAACAAATTTATATAATATATGGTATTGAATACATAATAGATTGATAGTAATGTCCTCACAGGCAATTGATAAATCAATATCACAACTGCTCTGGATGTAAAGACTTGCGTTAATTCAATCTATATTACCAGCTTGTTATTTGTACATGATGGATAGTGTTCTTGCAGCTGGCGACACATCTATTCGAAAAAAAGGAGTACAACAACAACTAATTACATTTGGAATACAACGAAAAACATAAGATACGAAATCCCCGCCCGGCATTGATTTCTTATTATCCTGTCATGTATGTGAACCCAGAACTGTGTGTTAGACACGGGTATGGCATGGCCACTAAAAAAAGCACCTTCTTATAACGGTGGAGGGATAATATATATGTTACGGATTGCTATATAAGTGGCAAAGATGCTTCAGCAAAGTACTTGACTACCATAGTCGATCACACCAACCATTCAAGATGTGGAAGAGTCTATTGCTGTTGGCTGCCGTGCTGCACGCTGGATATGGAGGTAAGAGTGTCTCGTATTCATTTGACTGTAACCTGTTGTGGGATGGGACTGTAACCTGTTGTGTTGCGCCGTCGAAGACAGCACATTTTATAATAATTTGTTGACGATTTTCGACAAATGTAATGTCTGACAGCATGCTTCTGCTTACATTGTCATCATGCTCTAAACTTATAGAGTAATATCGATGTACACAGCATGTGTAAAAGTATAATTCATGATACTTTCAGTTCTACTGACCCTTATTTAGAAGTGTAGTGCCGCATAGTAAACTTCAGTTCACAACAAGTTCACATCTCTCTCAAAAAAGATCGTCTGGAAATACGATCAGTGTTTATCCTTTATCAAGTTGGGCTTATTAACTGAACAACCGTCAACGTCTCTCGACTTATATCATCGACATCCAGAATGAGATAATTGCCCAATCAACGTTTTAATATTGTGTCTGTCTCCGAATAGCGGGAGACACCTGCACGACCACCCAGGGAGACGCCGAATGCGATTGTTCCTGTACCTGCGAGGCTGGTAAATGCTGTTGCAACTTTTGTTTACTTTAAAGTAACTGTAAATTAAAGTAATGGATGTCCGAATTGTATCTTAATTTATGGCCGGAAAACTAGTATTTATTTGTCCTGCGTCATTTTATGTTAATGACATTAATTGTGTTAAATATCTCAGTTATGTCACATGGAAGATCCCAGCCAGTACCAGGATCAGTAATATCCCAAGGTAAAGTCAAGGTCATATGTCTGTGTTATGCGCCGTGATAGTTAGCTGGGTCTGCCTTCGTTCCCTAGCGTCTTGTGTGCTTCCCTGCACCGCTGGTGTGGAGGGCCCCAACACTCTGACCACCTTCGATGGCGCCACCTACACCATGGAGACCAACAACAAGTATGTCGTGTCCAGGTGGCAGGAGACCTCCGACAACCAGTGCAAGGTGGGTATATTATTCGATATCTTCCCTTTACCCTTCGATAAAATAAAGGGCGGGTGCTTAAAACGAAGTAGGTTCTATGGAACATTAAGATACGTTAAATGGGTGACGTCACGCTTTTGTCATAAGTGTTCATAATGGTCACAAGTGCACCAGAAAAAAGAATGATTTTATCTATCCATGCTTAGAGTTCGAACCTAGAGAAGCACACCGACAAGACCGTAACGCGCTAACAACTAGACCACCAGGTAACTCCCTTGTTTCACGAGATCTCACGTATTACGCGGGAAGTGCAATTGATACAATAGTCAATTTTGCTGGGTTCTAACATGGAAACTTGGCTGCGTAAATGGGCAGAACCAATGTCTTATTATTTGATTACTTCAAAGAACTTGCAATAGTACATTCGTCACATATATGGAGCATCTCGGGCACTCGAGCTCGTTCTTTAAAGGGAACCGCCAGCCTGGCCTCTAACGGTGCTTTACCGATTCATATAATACCCAATTGTCTATCCTCCAAATTATAGAATTTTCCGTTCTATCTGTAGCTCACAATAAAATTTAGAAGCGACCGCCAGGCACAGTTTCGCCGCCTGCCCAGGCGGCAGCCGTTGTTGAAGGCGTGTCCGCGATTAACCAATCAGGAAGCGATACTCTAATTTATGCAAACCGAAAACTGCGCCTATTGTGTGAGCAAAACAGAAGCGCGGGAAAATCGCTAATATAAATAGCTGCGATTCTAACTCCAATCATGGCATTGTTGCGGAGTCAATCGTCGCAAGACGTATATCAATTTGTTTAGACGGTAGTTCTCCATGAAACACTAAGATCTTTCGCAACTGCGCGGCTTGGAACTGCCGCTGTTCATCTGTAAATCGCGGCCCTGATCACTCTCTCCGCGAGTTATAACGTAAGGCGGTGCCACATTAATAGTCACAATATGCATCACTGCTCCTGGCAAAATGGCGCTCTGCTTGACATTGCTAGGGGCGGGTTGCCTTAATTTTGTTATCTTTACCAGTCGGCCGAAACGAAGCGTTAACACTTGCCAATTTAATTTTAAGATGTGAACTTTCGGTGCAGATCGCGATTAAATTAGGTTGGACACCCGCTTTAAGTAGTATATGGCATATAGTAATGGAATGCGAATTATGTATACAATGAACTGAACGCAATTGATCATTGGGAAAACTCATCTTTCAGTTCCAAGTGCGCATTGACACCGAGGACGCCGCAGATGGCTCTCCTCAGGTCGGCTGGCTGGGAGCTGCATTCGGAGTCCATGCCAAGAACTCGGACAAGTTCGAGAGCAACTTCCGTTTGTCCCTGAAACAGGGAATCGTCGAGATCAGAGGACGCGGATACAAGGTACGTTTTAGATGTGAATGTAATATACCGCCATCTTAACTAAGACACATGATTCTTCTGATGTACAACAGTCCCAAAGTGATATAGCCACACCAATTTGGAAAATTTAAGGAATTAAGTATTACTTAGGTCTAATGGGTAAGTATGTAATTATTAAGTATATACAATTATAGAAAAGATCGATTTGGGTCATATCAGCGGAGTCATAGAACAGTTGCCATGCTCTTTGTTTGCAGCCCACCGAGGTTTCGGATAGCGGCTGCTTCCAGTCTGATACTGGTGATGAGGCATGGTCTTTCTGCGTCAACATCGACACCCCAGGAAAATTCGTGGTGAGCGGAGAGGTTCCCGCTCTGGGCTGCTGGTACGAGGTGACCTACGTGGAAGGTGCTGATGGCGGAAACGACCAAGTCTGGATCGACGCCGCTCCCTTCTACGATGGTGAGCTGTTCGGCATGTGCGGTAACAGGGACGGCGACTCCAGCAACGACGACCAGTTCTGTCCCCGCAACTCTGGTAACGTGTCCGCCGACTGCATCGACGGCGACCACCAGAACAATGGCTAAACCAACTGTGTTATCGAATGTTATGCATCCATGTCATTTGGATAATAAATAAATTACAAGCTAATTTCTTCGCAACTGAAGTTTTAGATTTTGTCAGGAATATATGTTCGCTGATAAGGTACGACCTACCATAATATTCTCAACACAACACTCCTGTCTTCTTCACTCAATATTTCGATTAGGAGTGAACACAAAGCGGTGGAAGTTGGTTTCATGGCGATGTTTGCTACTGATTCTTTTCTCTGTGTGTTTTTGCCTTCGATATGTGTTTTGAATGTTAGGCTGGTTGCCGAGCTCGACCGATAACCTCACAACAGGGGATTTAGAGATGCTTACCCAGAAAATAAGTTAACGTTTTTTTCGTTTGGTTTTGGTAGAGATAACGTGAAAATGTATGGGGTTTTAACGTTGCCCGAACGTTTTCAGATAAGGTTGTCCGACATTCAGTCCAGTATTAAGATTGTGCCATCTGTGAGAAACAACTGCGTATATGATGAATTAATCAGAAGCATTATTGCCAAATACAATCAATTACATATTGTTTTCATGGTGTCTAAGTTTTCATGTAACGTTGTCCTAACGTTGGGAAAACGTCCACTCACTGACTTCTCACCATTTTGTATTTATAACAACTGCTACACTCAGCCAAGTTTTATTAGTCACTACACAAAGGTTTTATTTTTAGGGGATAAAAGCTCAACGATATTACTTCAATGTTTGCGACGAACGTTGTAACAACGTTTTGCGTGATGTTTTAATGTTGCGATGACGTGATTACAACCCAAAATCAATGTATTCGAACGTAGTGTGTTAGCTGGGTAAATCGTGCTATAATTGTGGGTACGAAACTTTTTTGTTGATCTACGATGCAATATACTGATATGCTTTCATGATGATTCTAAAATCTTGTCTTTCGGTTAGTAGGGCCATTTAAACTATCCACAATTCTGTTGTGTGTGACGTCATGTTTCATTGTTCTACGCCAGGTAATTATGGCAACGATGGTCTGTTGAACGGGCTGAAGGGCGTTTTTATCAGATTACAGGATTTTACGGGCCGGCAGATTTAATGCTAAATATTGTACTAGTTAAAACGACCATCAACTCGAAATAATGGCTTATCCCAGCGCGAAATATTCGGGCCAGGTGTTTCAAAATTACGGACGCAGATTCATTCAAAGCGCTGCAAGAGATGGTATGCCAAATAGAGATGGCGGATGTCCAAACTTTAGAAAAAGCCTTATTAGTCGCTCGGTTTAAAAATAAAGGATTTAAGTTTAACTTCATATCTGAGTCGCATGTCACGTTTCCACCGATTAAAACCAGTTTGGTCAAGATCGTCTGCTGGAACCAGTTGGTTGTAATTTTAATAAGTAACATTTGCTCGTCAAATAAAAAAGATGAATTTTCGACGTGGCCACTCGCCCAGCGGGGGACTGGTGACCGGTCTGCATAGAATGACTGCTTCCTTTCTCACCGTTTGGGAAGGCCACGTGTCGGCGTCGTAAAATTATGCGCGTCTCAGCGTATCTACATGGCTGGTCGTCTGCTAGTCTCATGTGGGTTGTACTTTATGGATCTCAAATGCCACTCGACGTGTATTTGCTGACAAACAGTCGATTTCGCTCTGCGCGCGACTCAGGCAGTTCACCACTTCCGGCAAGACGAGTGGTGAGAGGCGTTTGATGCAAAATTTGTTGCGTGGGAAGCGGTGAACATGTCATTGCGTATCGAGCCTGTTGAAAGATATCAACGATGCTGCCGAGGAACATCACATCCATTGCGTTAAAATATACTGCATATGGTGGTGAGTGTTGCTTAGTTTGAGCTGCCCGTTGACGGCAACCCAAGGCGTTCCGGGGTCACAGGCTGGGTTCGTACACGTGGTTGTGGACGGGCCCTGTCCGACATTTGCCTGTCGTATAGCCACCGAACTGAGGCTAGCCGCGATCCATGCGACCATCATTAATTAATGCATGTGTTTCCGAACTAAGACAACATAAGATACAGTTGTATTTCACGTCGGTATATTTGACAGAGTAACTTCTGTCACTTCGTGTTATGAACTAGGACGACACCGGATGGAACGGTGTGGATATAGCTATGATACAAATGATATAAATTGTGTCGAATAAACAGCTAAGCAAGTTTACTACTATACTGTGTGTACCAATGCGTAGATAACGGCTTACGTCACATCCGTTGCTTCATGGATGCATGTTTGCTTTTTCAATCAACGTGCGTGAAATCTAGAAAAAGATAATTTCCATACAAGTCTTTGTTGAAATGTGGAGTGATTGATGAAGGTGTCCGACTGAGATGACAAACAATAAAGAACGCGTGGCTGCAGCGTATAGTATTTATGTTTAATATTATACATACCTACATGTCGCTAAATGCAGTTGCGGATCCAGCAGGGAGGGGGCGGGTCGGTCTCACCATCGGGTCCCGTTTTAACCTGATGCGGTCCATTTTGTTGCAAATGGACTGACATTTTAGGTATGTGTCCCTCTTATACGTTCTGGACCCAACCTTTTTGGCTTGTGTGGCCCTGGACCTAAAATAAAATTTTCGGGGGGTGCAGGATAAAAATTTAAATCGACTAGATGTTCAGATAGGCGCCGTCGATACAGTCGTCGGATACGATGCCAGTGTCTCCTGGACAGAAATCAGCGTCGTTGCTGGAGTCGCCGTCCCTGTTGCCGCACATGCCGAACAAGTCCCCGTTGTAAAAGTCAGCGACGTGCACCCAAGCTTGGTCGTTGGCGGCCCCTTCCCTTTCAACGTAGGTCACCTCGTACCAGCAGCCCAGAGCGGGAAACTCTCCCCTCACCACGAAGGTCCCCGGCGTGTCGAGGTTGACACAGAATGACCAGTCCTCCTCATCGCTGTCAGACTCGAAGCAAGAAGTGGAGGTCACAGCTGAAGGCTGAAAGTAAACATAAAAATTAAATAATGTTGTAACAATTGAATTTAAATTTAAAGTTTTTTTAAATTATTAAATATTGTGTAGCTATTATTCATGTGTATGCGGTTTTAACTATAACAAAGGTTAGATTATAATGGTGATACAAGAAATCCCCCCCCAATGTCCAGATATTGCACGATTAAAGCGGATATTATAATAAAAATTAATAAATTGTCGCAAATAGCTGGAGGTGTACGCACGAAGTACCCGCGTTCTCGGATCTCGACGAGTCCTTGCGACAGCGATAAGTGGACACTCTTCTGGAAGTATCGTCCGCGGGCCCCAAACTCGGACGACATCCAGGTGACTTGGGGAGTGCCGTCCGGGCCTACCGCCGTACCCATGCTCACTTGGAACTGACGTACAGGGCCAAAAGGGTTTTACCAAACAGTCACAAGCTCATACTTTACATGCTAATTTAACGACCGATCGCACGTTTACGAAGCTGATCGTTATTAATACAGATTATTAGTATGTAACCATATTCGTGTCTTACGTTTCAGGCCAGGGATATTTAATTAATGGTGGCAAGATATATGTATGATAAAAGTAGCAATCGTGTTTCCTATTCCGCATTGCAATTTACGAAATATGTACTACACTTTCTGACCCCCCAGAAAAAACTGGAGGCTATAAAATATTTCTTTTGAAGGAGGAATTGATAATATATTTACTGGATGATTTCCGCCATCCCGTTCAAAATTGATCTTAAGGAATAATTCTGCCGCCATCAAAGGGATACAAAATTATCGTATTCCAGGCTGTTAATATGCATCGACAATATTTAAAATAATAGTCCGCAATGTCCGCAAGCTTTTATTTTTTATATTAGTAAAAACAAAATATGTTAAATACAAAAACAAGATATGGTATATACAAAAACAAGATATGGTAGATACAAAAACAAGATATGTTAGATACAAAAACAAAATATAGTAGATATAAAACAAAATATGGTAGATATAAAAACAAAATATGGTAGATACTAAAAGAAAATATGTTAGATACAATAAAAAAATATACAAGATACAAAAACAAAATATGGTAGATACTCAAAGAAAATATGTAATATGTTAGACACAAAAACAATGTGAATGACCTACCTTACACTGATGACGGGAATCCAAGCCCCAGCTGGATACAAGGAACTTGTCTGCTCTCTCCATCGAAAAGATGGCGCCATTGAAGGTGATGACCGCGTTAGGGCCCACCACCCCCACCTCGCACGCCAACAGAGTGCTGTCGGCTTTAACCACCATAAAGACCAGTATTGGTACAATATTAATTTCAAAATTCAAGTTACAGATTTTAGTTGTATGTCAAGCTCAACAAATAATTCAGCTTTACCTGTCATCACTATGATTTGTCAAAAAGGCAGCGTTTTTTTCTCACTTAAGCAAAACGACGTTACTGTTTGAATAATCTATCACATACAGTTTTTTTCTCGATCTTACCAGGTTCGCAGTTACAGAAGCATTCGCAGTTTGCTTCCCCTGTCGAGACTGTACACGTCTCGTCATCTGGAATACATATTATAATTATAACAGACGAGGGGGGGGGGGGGCGGAGGGGGGGGGGTCATGTTTCCAGATCACGAAGAATAAATGTTATTATTCCCAGATCACGACGAATTAAAAGAACTCCCCGCATACAATAGAAGGGCTGATATATGATACTATATTCACGATTTCCCGCTTCACGATTATTTAAAGCGGGTGTCCAACCTAATTTAATCGCGATCTGCACCGAAAGTTTACATCTTAAAATTAAATTGGCGAGTGTTAACGTTTCGTTTCGGCTGACTGGTAAGGAGAAAAAAATTAAGGCAACCCGCCCCCAGCAATGTCAAGCAGAGCGCCGTTTTGCCGGGAGCAGTGACGCGTATTGTGACTATTCATGTGGCACCGCCTTCTGTTATCATTCGCAGAGAGAGAGATCACGGCCGCGATTTACAGATGAATAGCGGCAGTTCCAAGCTGCGCAGTAGACCATGATTCTAGTGTTTCATGGAAAAGTACCGTCCAAACAAATTGATATACGTCTTGCGACGATTGACTCCGCAACAATGCTATGATTGGAGTTAAAATCGCAGCTATTTATATTAGCGATGATCACGCGCTCTTGTTTTGCTCACACAATAGGCGCAATTTTCGGTTTGAATAAATTATAGTATCGTCTTCTGATTGGTTAATCGCGGACACACCTCCAAAAAGGGCTGCCGCCCGGGTAGGCGGCGAAATCGTGCCCGGCGTCACTTCTAAATTTTATTGTGAGCTATAGACAGGACGAAAAATTCTGTAATTTGGAGGATAGACAATTGGGTATTATATGAATCGGTAAAGCAGCGTTAGAGGCCAGGCTAGCGGTTCCCTTTAATATGAAAATTCTCAGTTTACGATTAATGAAAATTCTTGATCAGGGCGATCGGCTAATACCTCATTCCCAGTTTACGGTAAATTGAAAAGCCCAGTCCCGAAGAACAAATACCGCTTGCCCCCCCCACCTTCTCCCACATACACACACACATAATAGTATAGGTATCATAAGGCAGGTGGACAGGACTACTTTAAAAATGTTTTATTGCAACCTACTGTTTCTTCCTGTTATCAGTTTTTGTTATTGTTGTGAACACACAGTGGCTTGCCGCATAACTAACACAAACGTTACTTGTTTTAATGTGAGATTCTGACAATAACTTCTTTCACGGTCTTTTCGCGTTTCCACTATTTCACTCGCCGCCACCCGTCTCGTCCCTGCAGCAGCGGTCGATTAGAGCAAACGATCGAGCGACACCTAGCGAATGAAAGGCGTTTGTTCTGTGTGGTGTCAAATGTTTAATAAAGCTAATTATGTTATTGTTAAACAGTGGAAAACGGACTGCCTCCGTACAAGATTGTTGGGGATGTGGCACGAAAGCAAAAGTTCAAGATTAACTTGATTAATCGCAAAAGCAATAGGTTGACGGTTGTAAAATGATAATAAATCATAAAAAAGCAGTTTAAATAATCATAATTTAACAAATTATACACTTCTTTGGAATAATGAATCAAGTCAAAATAGCTTGAAGAAGTAGCACATAACACAATATAATACCTCCATATCCGACGCGCAGAAACGTCCATAGTAGCAGCAGTCTCTTCAGCATCATGGCCATGTCTCTTAACTTTCTGGTATCAACTATGTCTTCCGCGATTATATCTGCATGACAATCGCTTAAATACATACCTTTTCGAGTATTTTTCTTTTCTAGATCACGCATCATCAAAGCGCGAAAAATATACCAGCAACGTTATTAAATCTTTCGTTGCACGCAAGCATGACATTATGGCGTGGCTTTCTCCCGATCGTGTCAGTCATTCTGAATTGAATACCTTCTGGTGGCTTATCCCGTCACGTGGGAATTGCAGTTAGTCTTTTGTGTCGTGACAAGACCTGTAGCATCTACGTGCTGGTGATGAGACATAATGTATCTTGTCATGTAGTCAGGGTATGCCATTTTTTTAATATAATATAGTAATTTTTGTGCCTTTCTTTACTTGAAGTGGCCATATTGCTTTGATGAACACGGGATGCCTAGACTACGTTTACGATGTGTGTGCGACAAGGCTTTATTCTTAGATTTAAATTTGTCATATGTTCGCGCTGGTGTGATCCTATTAATGTAACGCTAACGCGTGCGTTGGGGTGCTTGGCAGGTGAACTGACCCGATATCAGTTTGTAGCAGTCAACCATTTCCGTCTTCGGCCCAATGATAATAAAAATGGAGGATTATAGGACAGTGGTCAATCTAAAACTTTAAATCTAAAACTGTAAATCCGTATGGCCATAGGGACTCTTTACTAATTTGTCCACACATGACGTCGGACCATCTTAATTTAATAGCAAGATTCACGTTACAAACTGTAAAAGCTGCTCATACTTGTCTTATGTTGTAAGCAGTACCTCATTACGAAACACACGTGTTATTCATCTTTGTGTGTTATCTATCTCTCTTTATCTGCAGAGGCAAGACATGACAGCAATATCGGACTTCTGCTATTTGACAGTAGAATGCAAGAACTCCACCCTTCCTATACATGAAGATCAGACAGGGTAAACACATTCTGTAATAGTAAGTGTCTATAATAGCATAGGCCTTCATTAAGCTAAAGCAGATTTCCAACTAAACTATTTATGGGGAAAAATTGCTGTAAAATAATGTTGTTGTTTTCCCCATCGCTTTTTATCATCTGACCCGGTCTGGATATTCGTGGTGATACCAGCGCTATTCGTGGTGACGTCAGCACTATTTATGTTGACGTCAGCACATTGATCGGTGTAGCCCACATGAACCCAACCTTACGGCGGATGGAGCAGTAACTTGTCACTTGCCATCGATCTGGCAGAGGGCGTTACGCTTACGCCATAGTCCCTCTACCCCACGTCAAATTTAACCATCAAAATTATCCTTCATACGGGAAAATTTAAAATGGACCTAATCGAAGATATCTTTGCAGTTTGCCATCAAACACACCACTGTTTATCTTTTACTGTGCTGCTGGTACCGTACGGGACGAATTCATTCGAGTTTGGTTAATTAGAAACCATGTTACCTTCGAACTATATTTTCGAGTTCGATTGAGGTCAAAGGCGTGAAGCGTTTTGAACTCTGACCCCATGTTATTTTGAAATAATTTTTCGTTGAACTCTTCCATTGTGATCATTCGACAACGAAATGTTCATATTTCTCAAATTCTGCGAATAAAATACAATATTCGATAAAAACAACCCTCTAAAACTATTCGTGACCACAGCACCGTTGAGGTCAACCGTGAGGTGGGCGGTGACGTGGGACAGAGGTGATGTGAGGAACGAGCGCCCTCTGCTGGCAGGGTGACTTGCCATATGTTACTTGGACCAGCCTGGTATATATTCTGTGTTGATTGGCCAGGAAACCAGGTAGTATCAACATGGCGCATTACAAAGATATTATCATGAAAAGGCAGACAGAACTCAATTATGTACTAGTTAAAGAACGAACTGGAGTGCATTCGCCAAAATAAAGCACGAGACGCGATAGGGTCGAGTGGTTTATTTGGGGAATGTACGACAGCGAGTTCTTTAACGTACTTATAAAATTGTTATAACAAGACATTGGTTCTGCTCATGATTTGCTTGGTTCATTTTGCATGTTTGGACACAGGAAATCGACTATTGTATCAAATGCACTGCACGACTAATAGTGAGCATTAGGGAAACAACGGTTTGGCCTTAAAATGACAAAACAACCGATTAACTAATGCACCAGTCAATGTGAAGCCCCAGGGGGAAGGGCGAGCGTGGGAATGCATGGGAGAAGTAAACATTTTGAAAGTCTTGTTTTCTAAATACCCACACAAGAGTCAAGTCATCCCGTCTAACTTTCCTGAGGCAATATTAGGCATTTAACGCTTCTACTCATAAAATAGATCATCCATATATGTCATGTCTTTTGTAATAGGATTTATCCTGCATCATTAAACATGTGACGCCTTCAGTAGAAATGGCATGACCAATGTCAGACGGTCCCCCGTTTATAGGTGGCACGCGAAATATATGCATTTGATAACTGTCGAATATTCGTGCATTTTGAACGTTCTGACCTAATACACACCACCCCCCGTAGGGCTTCACACTGACTTATGCATTCCATTGTCTGTCATGAAATTTGCAACCTCACCGCAGCTCAGCTCGGCTCGACTAATTACGTGCACCGTGACACTTGTGAGTCAAGGTTAACAATAACTGTTCATTATCAAGATAATGCACTGTTTTGTCGTTCTTTATTTAAATAATGCACAGTTACGTTAATAAAGCACGGCTAGGTCTGTTATCCGGGTCATTCTTTCAGATAATGAACACTTAGGACAAAGGCGTGATGTCACACAATTTTTTAAGAGTGTGTATATACATCAGAAGATAATATGGCGTCTCGAAGGAACTGGGTGAAAGTGAACAGTCTGCTCACGTTGTATCAATTTTAACATTTGATACAACGTGGCAGATAACAGGAGATCTTGCTGCTAATTTGCTTATATGTATGCGTTGTTATTAGTTATTATCAAGCCTTCATACGCTAAACATTTTGAAGCACTGTTCCATGATATATAGGAACGGTCGGCGGTTTTTACCATGTTGATCGTCCGTCCAAATTGCCCAAAGTCTTTGAAATCGTCTTGTGCATCACTGGCGGCAAGTTCGCAAATGCCATTGCTAGTTAAATCAATACCAAGCGTTGTTGTAGCGATATTCTTGCTTGTCACCATTCAGTTATTTAATTTCAGATTAGTGTTCGTGTTTGGTGTGAGTAGTTTTTTTTATTGGTATCGATTGCTGGAATGCGTGGGCAAGTCGCAGCGACGCACCTAGTGGAAAAAAAAGAGTACGATAACAACGAAATTAACGTTTGGAATGCAACGCAAACAGCCTAGACCAAATCCTCGCCTGGAATTGATTTCTAATTATCCTGTCGCGTATGTCAACCCCGAACTGTGAAGCAGTCTGTGTTGCCCACTGAAAAAAGAACATAGTCTCTTGAACGACATCCCCCATTGCTATATGCGTGCTGCATAATTTATTTTGTATTGATGCAATAACTACTCATTTTCTCCATTGAAGATGTGTCTAAGGGGAACATAAACAGATAAATTACCAGATAATTGCGCTGTGTTTGATCTCAGCTCTAGACCGTTTTTGTGGACACACGTCACCACTTTACCGATACTGTAACTATCATGGATTACTACAACAAATTTATATAATATATGGTATTGAGTACATAATAGATTGATAGTAATGTCCTCACAGGCAATTGATAAATCAATATCACAACTGCTCTGGATGTAAAGACTTGCGTTAATTCAATCTATATTACCAGCTTGTTATTTGTACATGATGGATAGTGTTCTTGCAGCTGGCGACACATCTATTTGAAAAAAAAGGAGTACAACAACAACTAAATTACATTTGGAATACAACGAAAACATAAGATACGAAATCCCCGCCCGGCATTGATTTCTTATTATCCTGTCATGTATGTGGCCCCAGAACTGTGTGTTAGACACGGGTATTGCATGGCCACTAAAAAAAGCACCTTCTTATAACGGTGGAGGGATAATATATATGTTACGGATTGCTATATAAGTGGCAAAGATGCTTCAGCAAAGTACTTGACTACCATAGTCGATCACATCAACCAGTCAAGATGTGGAAGAGTCTATTGCTGTTGGCTGCCGTGCTGCACGCCGGATATGGAGGTAAGAGTGTCTCGTATTCATTTGACTGTAACCTGTTGTGGGATGGGACTGTAACCTGTTGTGTTTAGCGCCGTCGAAGACAGCACATTTTATAATAATTTGTTGACGATTTTCGACAAATGTAATGTCTGAAAGCATGCTTCTCCTTACATTGTCATCATGCTTTAAACTTATAGAGTAATGTTGATGTACACAGCATGTGTAAAAGTATAATTCATGATACTTTCAGTTCTACTGACCCTTATTTAGAAGTGTGGTGCCGCATAGTAAACTTCAGTTCACAACAAGTTCACATCTCTCTCAAATAAGATCGTCTGGAAATACATCACGAAGGCCGATCAGTGTTTATCCTTTATCAAGTTGGGCTTATTAACAGTGAACAACCGTCAACGTCTCTCGACTTATATCATCGACATCCAGAATGAGATGATTGCCCAATCAACGTTTTAATATTGTGTCTGTCTCCGAATAGCGGGAGACACCTGCACGACCACCCAGGGAGACGCCGAATGCGATTGTTCCTGTACCTGCGAGGCTGGTAAATGCTTTTGTTTACTTTAAAGTAACTGTAAATTAAAGTAATGGATGTCCGAATTGTATCTTAATTTATGGCCGGAAAACTGGTATTTATTTGTCCTGCGTCATTTTATGTTAATGACATTAATTGTGTTAAATATCTCAGTTATGTCACATGGAAGATCCCAGCCAGTACCAGGATCAGTAATATCCCAGGGTAAAGTCAAGGTCATATGTCTGTGTTATGCGCCGTGATAGTTAGCTGGGTCTGCCTTCGTTCCCTAGCGTCTTGTGTGCTTCCCTGCACCGCTGGTGTGGAGGGCCCCAACACTCTGACCACCTTCGATGGCGCCACCTACACCATGGAGACCAACAACAAGTATGTCGTGTCCAGGTGGCAGGAGACCTCCGACAACCAGTGCAAGGTGGGTATATTATTCGATATCTTCCCTTTACCCTTCGATAAAATAAAGGGCGGGTGCTTAAAACGAAGTAGGTTCTATGGAACATTAAGATACGTTAAATGGGTGACGTCACGCTTTTGTCATAAGTGTTCATAATGGTCACAAGTGCACCAGAAAAAAGAATGATTTTATCTATCCATGCTTAGAGTTCGAACCTAGAGAAGCACACCGACAAGACCGTAACGCGCTAACAACTAGGCCACCAGGTAACTCCCTTGTTTCACGAGATCTCACGTATTACGCGGGAAGTGCAATTGATACAATAGTCAATTTTGCTGGGTTCTAACATGGAAACTTGGCTGCGTAAATGGGCAGAACCAATGTCTTATTAATTGATTACTTCAAAGAACTTGCAATAGTACATTCGTCACATATATGGAGCATCTCGGGCACTCGAGCTCGTTCTTTAAAGGGAACCGCCAGCCTGGCCTCTAACGGTGCTTTACCGATTCATATAATACCCAATTGTCTATCCTCCAAATTATAGAATTTTCCGTTCTATCTGTAGCTCACAATAAAATTTAGAAGCGACCGCCAGGCACAATTTCGCCGCCTGCCCAGGCGGCAGCCGTTGTTGAAGGCGTGTCCGCGATTAACCAATCAAGAAGCGATACTCTAATTTATGCAAACCGAAAACTGCGCCTATTGTGTGAGCAAAACAGAAGCGCGGGATAATCGCTAATATAAATAGCTGCGATTCTAACTCCAATCATGGCATTGTTGCGGAGTCAATCGTCGCAAGACGTATATCAATTTGTTTAGACGGTAGTTCTCCATGAAACACTAAGATCTTTCGCAACTGCGCGGCTTGGAACTGCCGCTGTTCATCTGTAAATCGCGGCCCTGATCACTCTCTCCGCGAGTTATAACGTAAGGCGGTGCCACATTAATAGTCACAATATGCATCACTGCTCCTGGCAAAATGGCGCTCTGCTTGACATTGCTAGGGGCGGGTTGCCTTAATTTTGTTATCTTTACCAGTCGGCCGAAACGAAGCGTTAACACTTGCCAATTTAATTTTAAGATGTGAACTTTCGGTGCAGATCGCGATTAAATTAGGTTGGACACCCGCTTTAAGTAGTATATGGCATATAGTAATGGAATGCGAATTATGTATACAATGAACTGAACGCAATTGATCATTGGGAAAACTCATCTTTCAGTTCCAAGTGCGCATTGACACCGAGGACGCCGCAGATGGCTCTCCTCAGGTCGGCTGGCTGGGAGCTGCATTCGGAGTCCATGCCAAGAACTCGGACAAGTTCGAGAGGAACTTCCGTGTGTCCCTGAAACAGGGAATCGTCGAGATCAGAGGACGCGGATTCAAGGTACGTTTTAGATGTGAATGTAATCTACCGCCATCTTAACTAAGACACATGATTCTTCTGATGTACAACAGTCCCAAAGTGATATAGCCACACCAATTTGGAAAATTTAAGGAATTAAGTATTACTTAGGTCTAATGGGTAAGTATGCAATAATTAAGTATTTACAATTATAGAAAAGATCGATTTGGGTCATATCAGCGGAGTCATAGAACAGTTGCCATGCTCTTTGTTTGCAGCCCACCGAGGTTTCGGATAGCGGCTGCTTCCAGTCTGATACTGGTGATGAGGCATGGTCTTTCTGCGTCAACATCGACACCCCAGGAAAATTCGTGGTGAGCGGAGAGGTTCCCGCTCTGGGCTGCTGGTACGAGGTGACCTACGTGGAAGGTGCTGATGGCGGAAACGACCAAGTCTGGATCGACGCCGCTCCCTTCTACGATGGTGAGCTGTTCGGCATGTGCGGTAACAGGGACGGCGACTCCAGCAACGACGACCAGTTCTGTCCCCGCAACTCTGGTAGCGTGTCCGCCGACTGCATCGACGGCGACCACCAGAACAACGGCTAAACCAACTGTGTTATCGAATGTTATGCATCCATGTCATTTGGATAATAAATAAATTACAAACTAATTTCTTCGCAACTGAAGTTTTAGATTTTGTCAGGAATATATGTTCGCTGATAAGGTACGAGCTACCATAATATTCTCAACACAACACTCCTGTCTTCTTCACTCAATATTTCGATTAGGAGTGCATGAACACAAAGCGGTGGAAGTTGGTTTCAAGGCGATGTTTGCTACTGATTCTTTTCTCTGTGTGTTTTTGCCTTCGATATGTGTTTTGAATGTTAGGCTGGTTGCCGAGCTCGACCGATAACCTCACAACAGGGGATTTAGAGATGCTTACCCAGAAAACAAGTTAACGTTTTTTTCGTTTGGTTTTGGTAGAGATAACGTGGAAATGTATGGGGTTTTAACGTTGCCCGAACGTTTTCAGATAAGGTTGTCCGACATTCAGTCCAGTATTAAGATTGTGCCATCTGTGAGAAACAACTGCGTATATGATGAATTAATCAGAAGCATTATTGCCAAATACAATCAATTACATATTGTTTTCATGGTGTCTAAGTTTTCATGTAACGTTGTCCTAACGTTGGGAAAACGTCCACTCACTGACTTCTCACCATTTTGTATTTATAACAACTGCTACACTCAGCCAAGTTTTATTAGTCACTACACAAAGGTTTTATTTTTAGGGGATAAAAGCTCAACGACATTACTTCAATGTTTGCGACGTTTTGCGTGATGTTTTAATGTTGCGATGACGTGATTACAACCCAAAATCAATGTATTCGAACGTAGTGTGTTAGCTGGGTAAATCGTGCTATAATTGTGGGTACGAAACTTTTTTGTTGATCTACGATGCAATATACTGATATGCTTTCATGATGATTCTAAAATCTTGTCTTTCGGTTAGTAGGGCCATTTAAACTATCCACAATTCTGTTGTGTGTGACGTCATGTTTCATTGTTCTACGCCAGGTAATTATGGCAACGATGGTCTGTTGAACGGGCTGAAGGGCGCTTTTTATCAGATTACAGGATTTTACGGGCCTGCAGATTTAATGCTCAATATTGTACTAGTTAAAACGACCATCAACTCGTAATAATGGCTTATCCGAGCGCGAAATATTCGGGCCAGGTCTTTCAAAATTACGGACCCAGATTCATTCAAAGCGCTGCAAGAGATGGTATGCCAAATAGAGGTGGCGGATGTCCAAACTTTAGAAAAAGCCTTATTAGTCGCTCGGTTTAAAAATAAAGGATTTAAGTTTAACTTCATATCTGAGTCGCATGTCACGTTTCCACCGATTAAAACCAGTTTGGTCAAGATCGACTGCAGGAACCAGTTGGTTGTCATTTTCATAAGTAACATTTGCTCGTCAAATAAAAAAGATGAATTTTCGACGTGGCCACTCGCCCAGCGGGGGACTGGTGACCGGTCTGCATAGAATGACTGCTTCCTTTCTCACCGACTGAGAAGGCCACGTGTCGGCGTCGTAAAATTATGCGCGTCTCAGCGTATCTACATGGCTGGTCGTCTGCTAGTCTCATGTGGGTTGTACTTTATGGATCTCAAATGCCACTCGACGTGTATTTGCTGACAAACAGTCGATTTCGCTCTGCGCGCGACTCAGGCAGTTCACCACTTCCGGCAAGACGAGTGGTGAGAGGCGTTTGATGCAAAATTTGTTGCGTGGGAAGCGGTGGACATGTCATTGCGTATCGAGCCTGTTGAAAGATATCAACGATGCTGCCGAGGAACATCACATCCATTGCGTTAAAATATACTGCATATGGTGGTGAGTGTTGCTTAGTTTGAGCTGCCCGTTGACGGCAACCCAAGGCGTTCCGGGGTCACAGGCTGGGTTCGTACACGTGGTTGTGGACGGGCCCTGTCCGACTTTTGCCTGTCGTATAGCCACCGAACTGAGGCTAGCCGCGATCCATGCGACCATCATTAATTAATGCATGTTTCCGAACTAAGACAACATAAGATACAGTTGTATTTCACGTCGGTATATTTGACAGAGTAACTTCTATCACTTCGTGTTATGAACTAGGACGACACCGGATGGAACGGTGTGGATATAGCTATGATACAAATGATATAAATTGTGTCGAATAAACAGCTAAGCAAGTTCACTACTATACTGTGTGTACCAATGCGTAGATAACGATTTACGTCACATCCGTTGCTTCATGGATGCATGTTTGCTTTTTCAATCAACGTGCGTGAAATCTAGAAAAAGATAATTTCCATACAAGTCTTTGTTGAAATGTGGAGTGATTGATGAAGGTGTCCGACTGAGATGACAAACAATAAAGAACGCGTGGCTGCAGCGTATAGTATTTATGTTTAATATTATACATACCTACATGTCGCTAAATGCAGTTGCGGATCCAGCAGGGAGGGGGCGGGTCGGTCTCACCATCGGGTCCCGTTTTAACCTGATGCGGTCCTTTTTGTTGCAAATGGACTGACATTTTAGGTATGTGTCCCTCTTATACGTTCTGGACCCAACCATTTTTGCTTGTGTGAACCTGGACCTAAAATAAAAAATTTGGGGGGTGCAGGATAATAATTTAAATCGACTAGATGTTCAGATAGGCGCCGTCGATACAGTCGTCGGATACGATGCCAGTGTCTCCTGGACAGAAATCAGCGTCGTTGCTGGAGTCGCCGTCCCTGTTGCCGCACATGCCGAACAAGTCCCCGTTGTAAAAGTCAGCGACGTGCACCCAAGCTTGGTCGTTGGCGGCCCCTTCCCTTTCAACGTAGGTCACCTCGTACCAGCAGCCCAGAGCGGGAACCTCTCCCCTCACCACGAAGGTCCCCGGCGTGTCGAGGTTGACACAGAATGACCAGTCCTCCTCATCGCTGTCAGACTCGAAGCAGGAAGTGGAGGTCACGGCTGAAGGCTGAAAGTAAACATAAAAATGAAATAAAGTTTGTAACAATTTAATTTAAATTTAATTTTTTTTAAATTATTAAATATTGTGTGGCTATTATTCATGTGTATGCGGTTTTAACTATAACAAAGGTTAGATTATAATGGTGATACAAGAAATCCCCCCCAATCTCCAGATATTGCACGATTAAAGCGGATATTATAATAAAAATTAATAAATTGTCGTAAATAGCTGGAGGTGTACGCACGAAGTACCCGCGTCCTCGGATCTCGACGAGTCCTTGCGACAGCGATAAGTGGACACTCTTCTGGAAGTATCGTCCGCGGGCCCCAAACTCGGACGACATCCAGGTGACTTGGGGAGTGCCGTCCGGGCCTATCGCCGTACCCATGCTCACTTGGAACTGACGTACAGGGCCAAAAGGGTTTTACCAAAGAGTCACAAGCTCATACTTTACATGCTAATATTGAACGACC
This sequence comes from Arenicola marina, assembly GCA_964019135.1. Taxonomy (NCBI): domain Eukaryota; kingdom Metazoa; phylum Annelida; class Polychaeta; family Arenicolidae; genus Arenicola; species Arenicola marina. The sequence goes on along the minus strand of OZ025261.1, from coordinate 15,316,554 downwards.
GATCGCACGTTTACGAAGCTGATCGTTATTAATACAGATTATTAGTATGTAACCATATTCGTGTCTTACGTTTGAGGCCAGGGATATTTAATTAATGGTGACAAGATATATGTATGATAAAAGTAGCAATCGTTTTTCCTATTCCGCATTGCAATTTACGAAATATGTACTACACTTTCTGACCCCCAGAAAAAACTGGAGGCTATAAAATATTTCTTTTGAAGGAGGAATTGATAATATATTTACTGGATGATTTCCGCCATCCCGTTCAAAATTGATCTTAAGGAATAATTCTGCCGCCATCAAAGGGATACAAAATTATCGTATTCCAGGCTGTTAATATGCATCGACAATATTTAAAATAATAGTCGCATATGTCCGCAAGCTTTTATTTTTTATATTAGTAAAAACAAAATATGTTAAATACAAAAACAAGATATGGTATATACAAAAACAAGATATGGTAGATACAAAAACAAGATATGTTAGATACAAAAACAAAATATAGTAGATATAAAACAAAATATGGTAGATATAAAAACAAAATATGGTAGATACTAAAAGAAAATATGTTAGATACAATAACAAAATATACAAGATACAAAAACAAAATATGGTAGATACTAAAAGAAAATATGTAATATGTTAGACACAAAAACATTGTGAATGACCTACCTTACACTGATGACGGGAATCCAAGCCCCAGCTGGATACAAGGAACTTGTCTGCTCTCTCCATCGAAAAGATGGCGCCATCGAAGGTGATGACCGCGTTAGGGCCCGCCACCCCCACCTCACACGCCAACAGAGTGCTGTCGGCTTTAACCACCATGAAGACCAGTATTGGTACAATATTAATTTCAATATTCAAGTTACAGATTTTAGTTGTATGTCAAGCTCAACAAATAATTCAGCTTTACCTGTCATCACTATGATTTGTCAAAAAGGCAGCGTTTTGTTCTCACTTAAGCAAAGCGACGTTACTGTTTGAATAATCTATCATATACAGTTTTTTTCTCGATCTTACCAGGTTCGCAGTTACAGAAACATTCGCAGTTTGCTTCCCCTGTCGAGACTGTACATGTTTCGTCATCTGGAATACATATTATAATCATAACAGACGGGGGGGGTCATGTTTCCAGATCACGAAGAATAAATGTTATTATTCCCAGATCACGACGAATTAAAAGAACTCCCCGCATACAATAGAAGGGCTGATATATGATACTATATTCACGATTTCCCGCTTCACGATTATTTAATATGAAAAGTCTCAGTTTACGATTAATGAAAATTCTTGATCACGGCGATCGGCTAATACCCCATACCCAGTTCACGGTAAATTGAAAAGCCCAGTCCCGAAGAACAAATACCCCTTGCGCCCCCCCCCCTCCCCACCCTTCTCCCACATACACACACGTAATAGTATTTGTATCATAAGGCAGGTGGACAGGACTACTTTAAAAATGTTTTATTGCAACCTACTGTTTCTTCCTGTTATCAGTTTTTGTTATTTGTGAACACACAGTGGCTTGCCGCATAACTAACACAAGCGTTTCTTTTTTTTTTAATGGGAGATTCTGAGCTTCTTTCACGATCTTTTCGAGTTTTCACTATTTCACTCGCCGCCACCCGTCTCGTCCCTGCAGCAGCGGTCGATTATAGCGAACGATCGAGCGACACCTAGCGAATGAAAGGCGTTTGTTCTGTGGGGTGTCAAATGTTTAATAAAGCTAATTATGTTATTGTTAAACAGTGGAAAACGGACTGCCTCCGTACAAGATTGTTGGGGATGTGGCACGAAAGCAAAAGTTCAAGATTAACTTGATTAATCGCAAAAGCAATAGGTTAACGGTTGTAAAATGATAAATCATAAAAAAACAGTTTAAATAATCATAATTTAACAAATTATGCACTTTTTTGAAATAATGAATCAAGTCAAAATAGCTTGAAGAAGTAGCACATAACACAATATAATACCTCCATATCCGACGCGCAGAAACGCCCATAGTAGCAACAGTCTCTTCAGCATCATGGCCATGTCTCTCTGGTATCAACTATGTCTTCCGCGATTATATCTGCATGACAATCGCTTAAATACATACCTTTTCGAGTATTTTTCTTTTCTAGATCACGCATCATCAAAGCGCGAAAAATATACCAGCAACGTTATTAAATCTTTCGTTGCACGCAAGCATGACATTATGGCGTGGCTTTCTCCCGATCGTGTCAGTCATTCTGAATTGAATACCTTCTGGTGGCTTATCCCGTCACGTGGGAATTGCAGTTAGTCTTTTGTGTCGTGACAAGACCTGTAGCATCTACGTGCTGGTGATGAGACATAATGTATCTTGTCATGTAGTCAGGGTATGCCATTTTTTTAATATAATATAGTAATTTTTGTGCCTTTCTTTACTTGAAGTGGCCATATTGCTTTGATGAACACGGGATGCCTAGACTACGTTTACGATGTGTGTGCGACAAGGCTTTATTCTTAGATTTAAATTTGTCATATGTTCGCGCTGGTGTGATCCTATTAATGTAACGCTAACGCGTGCGTTGGGGTGCTTGGCAGGTGAACTGACCCGATATCAGTTTGTAGCAGTCAACCATTTCCGTCTTCGGCCCAATGATAATAAAAATGGAGGATTATAGGACAGTGGTCAATCTAAAACTTTAAATCTAAAACTGTAAATCCGTATGGCCATAGGGACTCTTTACTAATTTGTCCACACATGACGTCGGACCATCTTAATTTAATAGCAAGATTCACGTTACAAACTGTAAAAGCTGCTCATACTTGTCTTATGTTGTAAGCAGTACCTCATTACGAAACACACGTGTTATTCATCTTTGTGTGTTATCTATCTCTCTTTATCTGCAGAGGCAAGACATGACAGCAATATCGGACTTCTGCTATTTGACAGTAGAATGCAAGAACTCCACCCTTCCTATACATGAAGATCAGACAGGGTAAACACATTCTGTAATAGTAAGTGTCTATAATAGCATAGGCCTTCATTAAGCTAAAGCAGATTTCCAACTAAACTATTTATGGGGAAAAATTGCTGTAAAATAATGTTGTTGTTTTCCCCATCGCTTTTTATCATCTGACCCGGTCTGGATATTCGTGGTGATACCAGCGCTATTCGTGGTGACGTCAGCACTATTTATGTTGACGTCAGCACATTGATCGGTGTAGCCCACATGAACCCAACCTTACGTCGGATGGAGCAGTAACTTGTCACTTGCCATCGATCTGGTAGAGGGCGTTACGCTTACGCCATAGTCCCTCTACCCCACGTCAAATTTAACCATCAAAATTATCCTTCATACGGGAAAATTTAAAATGGACCTAATCGAAGATATCTTTGCAGTTTGCCATCAAACACACCACTGTTTATCTTTTACTGTGCTGCTGGTACCGTACGGGACGAATTCATTCGAGTTTGGTTAATTAGAAACCATGTTACCTTCGAACTATATTTTCGAGTTCGATTGAGGTCAAAGGCGTGAAGCGTTTTGAACTCTGACCCCATGTTATTTTGAAATAATTTTTCGTTGAACTCTTCCATTGTGATCATTCGACAACGAAATGTTCATATTTCTCAAATTCTGCGAATAAAATACAATATTCGATAAAAACAACCCTCTAAAACTATTCGTGACCACAGCACCGTTGAGGTCAACCGTGAGGTGGGCGGTGACGTGGGACAGAGGTGATGTGAGGAACAAGCGCCCTCTGCTGGCAGGGTGACTTGCCATATGTTACTTGGACCAGCCTGGTATATATTCTGTGTTGATTGGCCAGGAAACCAGGTAGTATCAACATGGCGCATTACAAAGATATTATCATGAAAAGGCAGACAGAACTCAATTATGTACTAGTTAAAGAACGAACTGGAGTGCATTCGCCAAAATAAAGCACGAGACGCGATAGGGTCGAGTGGTTTATTTGGGGAATGTACGACAGCGAGTTCTTTAACGTACTTATAAAATTGTTATAACAAGACATTGGTTCTGCTCATGATTTGCTTGGTTCATTTTGCATGTTTGGACACAGGAAATCGACTATTGTATCAAATGCACTGCACGACTAATAGTGAGCATTAGGGAAACAACGGTTTGGCCTTAAAATGACAAAACAACCGATTAACTAATGCACCAGTCAATGTGAAGCCCCAGGGGGAAGGGCGAGCGTGGGAATGCATGGGAGAAGTAAACATTTTGAAAGTCTTGTTTTCTAAATACCCACACAAGAGTCAAGTCATCCCGTCTAACTTTCCTGAGGCAATATTAGGCATTTAACGCTTCTACTCATAAAATAGATCATCCATATATGTCATGTCTTTTGTAATAGGATTTATCCTGCATCATTAAACATGTGACGCCTTCAGTAGAAATGGCATGACCAATGTCAGACGGTCCCCCGTTTATAGGTGGCACGCGAAATATATGCATTTGATAACTGTCGAATATTCGTGCATTTTGAACGTTCTGACCTAATACACACCACCCCCCGTAGGGCTTCACACTGACTTATGCATTCCATTGTCTGTCATGAAATTTGCAACCTCACCGCAGCTCAGCTCGGCTCGACTAATTACGTGCACCGTGACACTTGTGAGTCAAGGTTAACAATAACTGTTCATTATCAAGATAATGCACTGTTTTGTCGTTCTTTATTTAAATAATGCACAGTTACGTTAATAAAGCACGGCTAGGTCTGTTATCCGGGTCATTCTTTCAGATAATGAACACTTAGGACAAAGGCGTGATGTCACACAATTTTTTAAGAGTGTGTATATACATCAGAAGATAATATGGCGTCTCGAAGGAACTGGGTGAAAGTGAACAGTCTGCTCACGTTGTATCAATTTTAACATTTGATACAACGTGGCAGATAACAGGAGATCTTGCTGCTAATTTGCTTATATGTATGCGTTGTTATTAGTTATTATCAAGCCTTCATACGCTAAACATTTTGAAGCACTGTTCCATGATATATAGGAACGGTCGGCGGTTTTTACCATGTTGATCGTCCGTCCAATTTGCCCAAAGTCTTTGAAATCGTCTTGTGCATCACTGGCGGCAAGTTCGCAAATGCCATTGCTAGTTAAATCAATACCAAGCGTTGTTGTAGCGATATTCTTGCTTGTCACCATTCAGTTATTTAATTTCAGATTAGTGTTCGTGTTTGGTGTGAGTAGTTTTTTTTATTGGTATCGATTGCTGGAATGCGTGGGCAAGTCGCAGCGACGCACCTAGTGGAAAAAAAAGAGTACGATAACAACGAAATTAACGTTTGGAATGCAACGCAAACAGCCTAGACCAAATCCTCGCCTGGAATTGATTTCTAATTATCCTGTCGCGTATGTCAACCCCGAACTGTGAAGCAGTCTGTGTTGCCCACTGAAAAAAGAATATAGTCTCTTGAACGACATCCCCCATTGCTATATGCGTGCTGCATAATTTATTTTGTATTGATGCAATAACTACTCATTTTCTCCATTGAAGATGTGTCTAAGGGGAACATAAACAGATAAATTACCAGATAATTGCGCTGTGTTTGATCTCAGCTCTGGACCGTTTTTGTGGACACACGTCACCACTTTACCGATACTGTAACTATCATGGATTACTACAACAAATTTATATAATATATGGTATTGAGTACATAATAGATTGATAGTAATGTCCTCACAGGCAATTGATAAATCAATATCACAACTGCTCTGGATGTAAAGACTTGCGTTAATTCAATCTATATTACCAGCTTGTTATTTGTACATGATGGATAGTGTTCTTGCAGCTGGCGACACATCTATTTGAAAAAAAAGGAGTACAACAACAACTAAATTACATTTGGAATACAACGAAAACATAAGATACGAAATCCCCGCCCGGCATTGATTTCTTATTATCCTGTCATGTATGTGGCCCCATAACTGTGTGTTAGACACGGGTATTGCATGGCCACTAAAAAAAGCACCTTCTTATAACGGTGGAGGGATAATATATATGTTACGGATTGCTATATAAGTGGCAAAGATGCTTCAGCAAAGTACTTGACTACCATAGTCGATCACATCAACCAGTCAAGATGTGGAAGAGTCTATTGCTGTTGGCTGCCGTGCTGCACGCCGGATATGGAGGTAAGAGTGTCTCGTATTCATTTGACTGTAACCTGTTGTGGGATGGGACTGTAACCTGTTGTGTTTAGCGCCGTCGAAGACAGCACATGTTATAATAATTTGTTGACGATTTTCGACAAATGTAATGTCTGAAAGCATGCTTCTCCTTACATTGTCATCATGCTTTAAACTTATAGAGTAATGTTGATGTACACAGCATGTGTAAAAGTATAATTCATGATACTTTCAGTTCTACTGACCCTTATTTAGAAGTGTGGTGCCGCATAGTAAACTTCAGTTCACAACAAGTTCACATCTCTCTCAAATAAGATCGTCTGGAAATACATCACGAAGGCCGATCAGTGTTTATCCTTTATCAAGTTGGGCTTATTAACAGTGAACAACCGTCAACGTCTCTCGACTTATATCATCGACATCCAGAATGAGATGATTGCCCAATCAACGTTTTAATATTGTGTCTGTCTCCGAATAGCGGGAGACACCTGCACGACCACCCAGGGAGACGCCGAATGCGATTGTTCCTGTACCTGCGAGGCTGGTAAATGCTTTTGTTTACTTTAAAGTAACTGTAAATTAAAGTAATGGATGTCCGAATTGTATCTTAATTTATGGCCGGAAAACTGGTATTTATTTGTCCTGCGTCATTTTATGTTAATGACATTAATTGTGTTAAATATCTCAGTTATGTCACATGGAAGATCCCAGCCAGTACCAGGATCAGTAATATCCCAGGGTAAAGTCAAGGTCATATGTCTGTGTTATGCGCCGTGATAGTTAGCTGGGTCTGCCTTCGTTCCCTAGCGTCTTGTGTGCTTCCCTGCACCGCTGGTGTGGAGGGCCCCAACACTCTGACCACCTTCGATGGCGCCACCTACACCATGGAGACCAACAACAAGTATGTCGTGTCCAGGTGGCAGGAGACCTCCGACAACCAGTGCAAGGTGGGTATATTATTCGATATCTTCCCTTTACCCTTCGATAAAATAAAGGGCGGGTGCTTAAAACGAAGTAGGTTCTATGGAACATTAAGATACGTTAAATGGGTGACGTCACGCTTTTGTCATAAGTGTTCATAATGGTCACAAGTGCACCAGAAAAAAGAATGATTTTATCTATCCATGCTTAGAGTTCGAACCTAGAGAAGCACACCGACAAGACCGTAACGCGCTAACAACTAGGCCACCAGGTAACTCCCTTGTTTCACGAGATCTCACGTATTACGCGGGAAGTGCAATTGATACAATAGTCAATTTTGCTGGGTTCTAACATGGAAACTTGGCTGCGTAAATGGGCAGAACCAATGTCTTATTAATTGATTACTTCAAAGAACTTGCAATAGTACATTCGTCACATATATGGAGCATCTCGGGCACTCGAGCTCGTTCTTTAAAGGGAACCGCCAGCCTGGCCTCTAACGGTGCTTTACCGATTCATATAATACCCAATTGTCTATCCTCCAAATTATAGAATTTTCCGTTCTATCTGTAGCTCACAATAAAATTTAGAAGCGACCGCCAGGCACAATTTCGCCGCCTGCCCAGGCGGCAGCCGTTGTTGAAGGCGTGTCCGCGATTAACCAATCAGGAAGCGATACTCTAATTTATGCAAACCGAAAACTGCGCCTATTGTGTGAGCAAAACAGAAGCGCGGGAAAATCGCTAATATAAATAGCTGCGATTCTAACTCCAATCATGGCATTGTTGCGGAGTCAATCGTCGCAAGACGTATATCAATTTGTTTAGACGGTAGTTCTCCATGAAACACTAAGATCTTTCGCAACTGCGCGGCTTGGAACTGCCGCTGTTCATCTGTAAATCGCGGCCCTGATCACTCTCTCCGCGAGTTATAACGTAAGGCGGTGCCACATTAATAGTCACAATATGCATCACTGCTCCTGGCAAAATGGCGCTCTGCTTGACATTGCTAGGGGCGGGTTGCCTTAATTTTGTTATCTTTACCAGTCGGCCGAAACGAAGCGTTAACACTTGCCAATTTAATTTTAAGATGTGAACTTTCGGTGCAGATCGCGATTAAATTAGGTTGGACACCCGCTTTAAGTAGTATATGGCATATAGTAATGGAATGCGAATTATGTATACAATGAACTGAACGCAATTGATCATTGGGAAAACTCATCTTTCAGTTCCAAGTGCGCATTGACACCGAGGACGCCGCAGATGGCTCTCCTCAGGTCGGCTGGCTGGGAGCTGCATTCGGAGTCCATGCCAAGAACTCGGACTAGTTCGAGAGCAACTTCCGTTTGTCCCTGAAACAGGGAATCGTCGAGATCAGAGGACGCGGATACAAGGTACGTTTTAGATGTGAATGTAATATACCGCCATCTTAACTAAGACACATGATTCTTCTGATGTACAACAGTCCCAAAGTGATATAGCCACACCAATTTGGAAAATTTAAGGAATTAAGTATTACTTAGGTCTAATGGGTAAGTATGTAATTATTAAGTATATACAATTATAGAAAAGATCGATTTGGGTCATATCAGCGGAGTCATAGAACAGTTGCCATGCTCTTTGTTTGCAGCCCACCGAGGTTTCGGATAGCGGCTGCTTCCAGTCTGATACTGGTGATGAGGCATGGTCTTTCTGCGTCAACATCGACACCCCAGGAAAATTCGTGGTGAGCGGAGAGGTTCCCGCTCTGGGCTGCTGGTACGAGGTGACCTACGTGGAAGGTGCTGATGGCGGAAACGACCAAGTCTGGATCGACGCCGCTCCCTTCTACGATGGTGAGCTGTTCGGCATGTGCGGTAACAGGGACGGCGACTCCAGCAACGACGACCAGTTCTGTCCCCGCAACTCTGGTAACGTGTCCGCCGACTGCATCGACGGCGACCACCAGAACAATGGCTAAACCAACTGTGTTATCGAATGTTATGCATCCATGTCATTTGGATAATAAATAAATTACAAGCTAATTTCTTCGCAACTGAAGTTTTAGATTTTGTCAGGAATATATGTTCGCTGATAAGGTACGACCTACCATAATATTCTCAACACAACACTCCTGTCTTCTTCACTCAATATTTCGATTAGGAGTGAACACAAAGCGGTGGAAGTTGGTTTCATGGCGATGTTTGCTACTGATTCTTTTCTCTGTGTGTTTTTGCCTTCGATATGTGTTTTGAATGTTAGGCTGGTTGCCGAGCTCGACCGATAACCTCACAACAGGGGATTTAGAGATGCTTACCCAGAAAATAAGTTAACGTTTTTTTCGTTTGGTTTTGGTAGAGATAACGTGAAAATGTATGGGGTTTTAACGTTGCCCGAACGTTTTCAGATAAGGTTGTCCGACATTCAGTCCAGTATTAAGATTGTGCCATCTGTGAGAAACAACTGCGTATATGCTGAATTAATCAGAAGCATTATTGCCAAATACAATCAATTACATATTGTTTTCATGGTGTCTAAGTTTTCATGTAACGTTGTCCTAACGTTGGGAAAACGTCCACTCACTGACTTCTCACCATTTTGTATTTATAACAACTGCTACACTCAGCCAAGTTTTATTAGTCACTACACAAAGGTTTTATTTTTAGGGGATAAAAGCTCAACGATATTACTTCAATGTTTGCGACGAACGTTGTAACAACGTTTTGCGTGATGTTTTAATGTTGCGATGACGTGATTACAACCCAAAATCAATGTATTCGAACGTAGTGTGTTAGCTGGGTAAATCGTGCTATAATTGTGGGTACGAAACTTTTTTGTTGATCTACGATGCAATATACTGATATGCTTTCATGATGATTCTAAAATCTTGTCTTTCGGTTAGTAGGGCCATTTAAACTATCCACAATTCTGTTGTGTGTGACGTCATGTTTCATTGTTCTACGCCAGGTAATTATGGCAACGATGGTCTGTTGAACGGGCTGAAGGGCGTTTTTATCAGATTACAGGATTTTACGGGCCGGCAGATTTAATGCTAAATATTGTACTAGTTAAAACGACCATCAACTCGAAATAATGGCTTATCCCAGCGCGAAATATTCGGGCCAGGTGTTTCAAAATTACGGACCCAGATTCATTCAAAGCGCTGCAAGAGATGGTATGCCAAATAGAGATGGCGGATGTCCAAACTTTAGAAAAAGCCTTATTAGTCGCTCGGTTTAAAAATAAAGGATTTAAGTTTAACTTCATATCTGAGTCGCATGTCACGTTTCCACCAGTTTGGTCAAGATCGTCTGCAGGAACCAGTTGGTTGTAATTTTAATAAGTAACATTTGCTCGTCAAATAAAAAAGATGAATTTTCGACGTGGCCACTCGCCCAGCGGGGGACTGGTGACCGGTCTGCATAGAATGACTGCTTCCTTTCTCACCGTTTGGGAAGGCCACGTGTCGGCGTCGTAAAATTATGCGCGTCTCAGCGTATCTACATGGCTGGTCGTCTGCTAGTCTCATGTGGGTTGTACTTTATGGATCTCAAATGCCACTCGACGTGTATTTGCTGACAAACAGTCGATTTCGCTCTGCGCGCGACTCAGGCAGTTCACAACTTCCGGCAAGACGAGTGGTGCGAAATTTGTTGTGTGGGAAGAGGTGGACATGTCATTGCGTATCGAGCCTGTTGAAAGATATCAACGATGCTGCCGAGGAACATCACATCCATTGCGTTAAAATATACTGCATATGGTGGTGAGTGTTGCTTAGTTTGAGCTGCCCGTTGACGGCAACCCAAGGCGTTACGGGGTCACAGGCTGGGTTCGTACACGTGGTTGTGGACGGGCCCTGTCCGACTTTTGCCTGTCGTATAGCCACCGAACTGAGGCTAGCCGCGATCCATGCGACCATCATTAATTAATGCATGTTTCCGAACTAAGACAACATAAGATACAGTTGTATTTCACGTCGGTATATTTGACAGAGTAACTTCTATCACTTCGTGTTATGAACTAGGACGACACCGGATGGAACGGTGTGGATATAGCTATGATACAAATGATATAAATTGTGTCGAATAAACAGCTAAGCAAGTTCACTACTATACTGTGTGTACCAATGCGTAGATAACGATTTACGTCACATCCGTTGCTTCATAGATGCATGTTTGCTTTTTCAATCAACGTGCGTGAAATCTAGAAAAAGATAATTTCCATACAAGTCTTTGTTGAAATGTGGAGTGATTGATGAAGGTGTCCGACTGCAGCGTATAGTATTTATGTTTAATATTATACATACCTACATGTCGCTAAATGCAGTTGCGGATCCAGCAGGGAGGGGGCGGGTCGGTCTCACCATCGGGTCCCGTTTTAACCTGATGCGGTCCTTTTTGTTGCAAATGGACTGACATTTTAGGTATGTGTCCCTCTTATACGTTCTGGACCCAACCATTTTTGCTTGTGTGAACCTGGACCTAAAATAAAAAATTTGGGGGGTGCAGGATAATAATTTAAATCGACTAGATGTTCAGATAGGCGCCGTCGATACAGTCATCGGATACGATGCCAGTGTCTCCTGGACAGAAATCAGCGTCGTTGCTGGAGTCGCCGTCCCTGTTGCCGCACATGCCGAACAAGTCCCCGTTGTAAAAGTCAGCGACGTGCACCCAAGGTTGGTCGTTGGCGGCCCCTTCCCTTTCAACGTAGGTCACCTCGTACCAGCAGCCCAGAGCGGGAACCTCTCCCCTCACCACGAAGGTCCCCGGCGTGTCGAGGTTGACACAGAATGACCAGTCCTCCTCATCGCTGTCAGACTCGAAGCAAGAAGTGGAGGTCACGGCTGAAGGCTGAAAGTAAACATAAAAATTAAATAAAGTTGTAACAATTTAATTTAAATTTAAAGTTAAATTATTAAATATTGTGTGGCTATTATTCATGTGTATGCGGTTTTAACTATAACAAAGGTTAGATTATAATGGTGATACAAGAAATCCCCCCCAATGTCCAGATATTGCACGATTAAAGCGGATATTATAATAAAAATTAATAAATTGTCGTAAATAGCTGGAGGTGTACGCACGAAGTACCCGCGTTCTCGGATCTCGACGAGTCCCTGCGACAGCGATAAGTGGACACTCTTCTGGAAGTATCGTCCGCGGGCCCCAAACTCGGACGACATCCAGGTGACTTGGGGAGTGCCGTCCGGGCCTACCGCCGTACCCATGCTCACTTGGAACTGACGTACAGGGCCAAAAGGGTTTTACCAAAGAGTCACAAGCTCATACTTTACATGCTAATTGAACGACCGATCGCACGTTTACGAAGCTGATCGTTATTAATACAGATTATTAGTATGTAACCATATTCGTGTCTTACATTTCCGGCCAGGGATATTTAATTAATGGTGGCAAGATATATGTATGATAAAAGTAGCAATCGTGTTTCGTATTCCGCATTGCAATTTACGAAATATGTACTACACTTTCTGACCCCCCAGAAAAAACTGGAGGCTATAGAATATTTCTTTTGAAGGAGGAATTGATAATATATTTACTGGATGATTTCCGCCATCCCGTTCAAAATTGATCTTAAGGAATAATTCTGCCGCCATCAAAGGGATACAAAATTATCGTATTCCAGGCTGTTAATATGCATCGACAATATTTAAAATAATAGTCCGCAATGTCCGCAAGCTTTTATTTTTTATATTAGTAAAAACAAAATATGTTAAATACAAAAACAAGATATGGTATATACAAAAACAAGATATGGTACATACAAAAACAAGATATGTTAGATACAAAAACAAAATATACAAGATACAAAAACAAAATATGGTAGATACTAAAAGAAAATATGTTAGATACAATAACAAAATATACAAGATACAAAAACAAAATATGGTAGATACTCAAAGAAAATATGTAATATGTTAGACACAAAAACAATGTGAATGACCTACCTTACACTGATGACGGGAATCCAAGCCCCAGCTGGATACAAGGAACTTGTCTGCTCTCTCCATCGAAAAGATGGCGCCATCAAAGGTGATGACCGCGTTAGGGCCCACCACCCCCACCTCACACGCCAACAGAGTGCTGTCGGCTTTAACCACCATAAAGACCAGTATTGGTACAATATTAATTTCAATATTCAAGTTACAGATTTTAGTTGTATGTCAAGCTCAACAAATAATTCAGCTTTACCTGTCATCACTATGATTTGTCAAAAAGGCAGCGTTTTTTTCTCACTTAAGCAAAGCGACGTTACTGTTTGAATAATCTATCACATACAGTTTTTTTCTCGATCTTACCAGGTTCGCAGTTACAGAAGCATTCGCAGTTTGCTTCCCCTGTCGAGACTGTACACGTCTCGTCATCTGGAATACATATTATAATTATAACAGACGGGGGGGGGGCGGAGGGGGGGGGGGGGGTCATGTTTCCAGATCACGAAGAATAAATGTTATTATTCCCAGATCACGACGAATTAAAAGAACTCCCCGCATACAATAGAAGGGCTGATATATGATACTATATTCACGATTTCCCGCTTCACGATTATTTAAAGCGGGTGTCCAACCTAATTTAATCGCGATCTGCACCGAAAGTTTACATCTTAAAATTAAATTGGCGAGTGTTAACGTTTCATTTCGGCTGACTGGTAAGGAGAAAAAAATTAAGGCAACCCGCCCCCAGCAATGTCAAGCAGAGCGCCGTTTTGCCGGGAGCAGTGACGCGTATTGTGACTATTCATGTGGCACCGCCTTCTGTTATCATTCGCAGAGAGAGAGAGATCACGGCCGCGATTTACAGATGAATAGCGGCAGTTCCAAGCTGCGCAGTAGACCATGATTCTAGTGTTTCATGGAAAAGTACCGTCCAAACAAATTGATATACGTCTTGCGACGATTGACTCCGCAACAATGCTATGATTGGAGTTAAAATCGCAGCTATTTATATTAGCGATGATCACGCGCTCTTGTTTTGCTCACACAATAGGCGCAATTTCCGGTTTGAATAAATTATAGTATCGTCTTCTGATTGGTCAATCGCGGACACACCTCCAAAAAGGGCTGCCGCCCGGGTAGGCGGCGAAATCGTGCCCGGCGTCACTTCTAAATTTTATTGTGAGCTATAGACAGGACGAAAAATTCTGTAATTTGGAGGATAGACAATTGGGTATTATATGAATCGGTAAAGCAGCGTTAGAGGCCCGGCTAGCGGTTCCCTTTAATATGAAAATTCTCAGTTTACGATTAATGAAAATTCTTGATCACGGCGATCGGCTAATACCTCATTCCCAGTTCACGGTAAATTGAAAAGCCCAGTCCCGAAGAACAAATACCGCTTGCCCCCCCCCCTTCTCCCACATACACACACACATAATAGTATAGGTATCATAAGCAGGTGGACAGGACTACTTTAAAAATGTTTTATTGCAACCTACTGTTTCTTCCTGTTATCAGTTTTTGTTATTGTTGTGAACGCACAGTGGCTTGCCGCATAACTAACAGAAACGTTACTTGTTTTAATGTGAGATTCTGACAATAACTTCTTTCACGGTCTTTTCGAGTTTCCACTATTTCACTCGCCGCCACCCGTCTCGTCCCTGCAGCAGCGGTCGATTAGAGCAAACGATCGAGCGACACCTAGCGAATGAAAGGCGTTTGTTCTGTGTGGTGTCAAATGTTTAATAAAGCTAATTATGTTATTGTTAAACAGTGGAAAACGGACTGCCTCCGTACAAGATTGTTGGGGATGTGGCCCAAAAGCAAAAGTTCAAGATTAACTTGATTAATCGCAAAAGCAATAGGTTGACGGTTGTAAAATGATAATAAATCATAAAACAGCAGTTTAAATAATCATAATTTAACAAATTATACACTTCTTTGGAATAATGAATCAAGTCAAAATAGCTTGAAGAAGTAGCACATAACACAATATAATACCTCCATATCCGACGCGCAGAAACGTCCATAGTAGCAGCAGTCTCTACAGCATCATGGCCATGTCTCTTAACTTTCTGGTATCAACTATGTCTTCCGCGATTATATCTGCATGACAATCGCTTAAATACATACCTTTTCGAGTATTTTTCTTTTCTAGATCACGCATCATCAAAGCGCGAAAAATATACCAGCAACGTTATTAAATCTTTCGTTGCACGCAAGCATGACATTATGGCGTGGCTTTCTCCCGATCGTGTCAGTCATTCTGAATTGAATACCTTCTGGTGGCTTATCCCGTCACGTGGGAATTGCAGTTAGTCTTTTGTGTCGTGACAAGACCTGTAGCATCTACGTGCTGGTGATGAGACATAATGTATCTTGTCATGTAGTCAGGGTATGCCATTTTTTTAATATAATATAGTAATTTTTGTGCCTTGCTTTACTTGAAGTGGCCATATTGCTTTGATGAACACGGGATGCCTAGACTACGTTTACGATGTGTGTGCGACAAGGCTTTATTCTTAGATTTAAATTTGTCATATGTTCGCGCTGGTGTGATCCTATTAATGTAACGCTAACGCGTGCGTTGGGGTGCTTGGCAGGTGAACTGACCCGATATCAGTTTGTAGCAGTCAACCATTTCCGTCTTCGGCCCAATGATAATAAAAATGGAGGATTATAGGACAGTGGTCAATCTAAAACTTTAAATCTAAAACTGTAAATCCGTATGGCCATAGGGACTCTTTACTAATTTGTCCGCACATGACGTCGGACCATCTTAATTTAATAGCAAGATTCACGTTACAAACTGTAAAAGCTGCTCATACTTGTCTTATGTTGTAAGCAGTACCTCATTACGAAACACACGTGTTATTCATCTTTGTGTGTTATCTATCTCTCTTTATCTGCAGAGGCAAGACATGACAGCAATATCGGACTTCTGCTATTTGACAGTAGAATGCAAGAACTCCACCCTTCCTATACATGAAGATCAGACAGGGTAAACACATTCTGTAATAGTAAGTGTCTATAATAGCATAGGCCTTCATTAAGCTAAAGCAGATTTCCAACTAAACTATTTATGGGGAAAAATTGCTGTAAAATAATGTTGTTGTTTTCCCCATCGCTTTTTATCATCTGACCCGGTCTGGATATTCGTGGTGATACCAGCGCTATTCGTGGTGACGTCAGCACTATTTATGTTGACGTCAGCACATTGATCGGTGTAGCCCACATGAACCCAACCTTACGGCGGATGGAGCAGTAACTTGTCACTTGCCATCGATCTGGCAGAGGGCGTTACGCTTACGCCATAGTCCCTCTGCCCCACGTCAAATTTAACCATCAAAATTATCCTTCATACGGGAAAATTTAAAATGGACCTAATCGAAGATATCTTTGCAGTTTGCCATCAAACACACCACTGTTTATCTTTTACTGTGCTGCTGGTACCGTACGGGACGAATTCATTCGAGTTTGGTTAATTAGAAACCATGTTACCTTCGAACTACATTTTCGAGTTCGATTGAGGTCAAAGGCGTGAAGCGTTTTGAACTCTGACCCCATGTTATTTTGAAATAATTTTTCGTTGAACTCTTCCATTGTGATCATTCGACAACGACATGTTCATATTTCTCAAATTCTGCATATAAAATACAATATTCGATAAAAACAACCCTCTAAAACTATTCGTGACCACAGCACCGTTGAGGTCAACCGTGAGGTGGGCGGTGACGTGGGACAGAGGTGATGTGAGGAACGAGCGCCCTCTGCTGGCAGGGTGACTGGAGTGCATTCGCCAAAATAAAGCACGAGACGCGATAGGGTCGAGTGGTTTATTTGGGGAATGTACGACAGCGAGTTCTTTAACGTACTTATAAAATTGTTATAACAAGACATTGGTTCTGCTCATGATTTGCTTGGTTCATTTTGCATGTTTGGACACAGGAAATCGACTATTGTATCAAATGCACTGCACGACTAATAGTAAGCATTAGGGAAACAACGGTTTGGCCTTAAAATGACAAAACAACCGATTAACTAATGCACCAGTCAATATGAAGCCCCAGGGGGAAGGGCGAGCGTGGGAATGCATGGGAGAAGTAAACATTTTGAAAGTCTTGTTTTCTAAATACCCACACAAGAGTCAAGTCATCCCGTCTAACTTTCCTGAGGCAATATTAGGCATTTAACGCTTCTACTCATAAAAGAGATCATCCATATATGTCATGTCTTTTGTAATAGGATTTATCCTGCATCATTAAACATGTGACGCCTTCAGTAGAAATGGCATGACCAATGTCAGACGGTCCCCCGTTTATAGGTGGCACGCGAAATATATGCATTTGATAACTGTCGAATATTCGTGCATTTTGAACGTTCTGACCTAATACACACCACCCCCCGTAGGGCTTCACACTGACTTATGCATTCCATTGTCTGTCATGAAATTTGCAACCTCACCGCAGCTCAGCTCGGCTCGACTAATTACGTACACCGTGACACTTGTGAGTCAAGGTTAACAATAACTGTTCATTATCAAGATAATGCACTGTTTTGTCGTTCTTTATTTAAATAATGCACAGTTACGTTAATAAAGCACGGCTAGGTCTGTTATCCGGGGTCATTATTTCAGATAATGAACACTTAGGACAAAGGCGTGACGTCACACAATTTTTTAAGAGTGTGTATATACATCAGAAGATAATATGGCGTCTGGAAGGAACTGGGTGAAAGTGAACAGTCTGCTCACGTTGTATCAATTTTAACATTTGATACAACGTGGCAGATAACAGGAGATCTTGCTGCTAATTTGCTTATATGTATGCGTTGTTATTAGTTATTATCAAGCCTTCATACGCTAAACATTTTGAAGCACTGTTCCATGATATATAGGAACGGTCGGCGGTTTTTACCATGTTGATCGTCCGTCCAATTTGCCCAAAGTCTTTGAAATCGTCTTGTGCATCACTGGCGGCAAGTTCGCAAATGCCATTGCTAGTTAAATCAATACCAAGCGTTGTTGTAGCGATATTCTTGCTTGTCACCATTCAGTTATTTCATTTCAGACTAGTGTTCGTGTTTGGTGTGAGTAGTTTTTTTTATTGGTATCGATTGCTGGAATGCGTGGGCAAGTCGCAGCAACGCACCTAGTGGAAAAAAAAGAGTACGATAACAACGAAATTAACGTTTGGAATGCAACGCAACCAGCCTAGACCAAATCCTCGCCTGGAATTGATTTCTAATTATCCTGTCGCGTATGTCAACCCCGAACTGTGAAGCAGTCTGTGTTGCCCACTGAAAAAAGAACATAGTCTCTTGAACGACATCCCCCATTGCTATATGCGTGCTGCATAATTTATTTTGTATTGATGCAATAACTACTCATTTTCTCCATTGAAGATGTGTCTAAGGGGAACATAAACAAATAAATTACCAGATAATTGCGCTGTGTTTGATCTCAGCTCTGGACCGTTTTTGTGGACACACGTCACCACTTTACCGATACTGTAACTATCATGGATTACTACAACAAATTTATATAATATATGGTATTGAATACATAATAGATTGATAGTAATGTCCTCACAGGCAATTGATAAATCAATATCACAACTGCTCTGGATGTAAAGACTTGCGTTAATTCAATCTATATTACCAGCTTGTTATTTGTACATGATGGATAGTGTTTTTGCAGCTGGCGACACATCTATTCGAAAAAAAAGGAGTACAACAACAACTAAATTACATTTGGAATACAACGAAAACATAAGATACGAAATCCCCGCCCGGCATTGATTTCTTATTATCCTGTCATGTATGTGAACCCAGAACTGTGTGTTAGACACGGGTATTGCATGGCCACTAAAAAAAGCACCTTCTTATAACGGTGGAGGGATAATATATATGTTACGGATTGCTATATAAGTGGCAAAGATGCTTCAGCAAAGTACTTGACTACCATAGTCGATCACATCAACCAGTCAAGATGTGGAAGAGTCTATTGCTGTTGGCTGCCGTGCTGCACGCCGGATATGGAGGTAAGAGTGTCTCGTATTCATTTGACTGTAACCTGTTGTGGGATAGGACTGTAACCTGTTGTGTTTAGCGCCGTCGAAGACAGCACATTTTATAATAATTTGTTGACGATTTTCGACAAATGTAATGTCTGAAAGCATGCTTCTGCTTACATTGTCATCATGCTTTAAACTTATAGAGTAATGTTGATGTACACAGCATGTGTAAAAGTATAATTCATGATACTTTCAGTTCTACTGACCCTTATTTAGAAGTGTGGTGCCGCATAGTAAACTTCAGTTCACAACAAGTTCACATCTCTCTCAAATAAGATCGTCTGGAAATACATCACGAAGGCCGATCAGTGTTTATCCTTTATCAAGTTGGGCTTATTAACAGTGAACAACCGTCAACGTCTCTCGACTTATATCATCGACATCCAGAATGAGATAATTGCCCAATCAACGTTTTAATATTGTGTCTGTCTCCGAATAGCGGGAGACACCTGCACGACCACCCAGGGAGACGCCGAATGCGATTGTTCCTGTACCTGCGAGGCTGGTAAATGCTGTTGCAACTTTTGTTTACTTTAAAGTAACTGTAAATTAAAGTAATGGATGTCCGAATTGTATCTTAATTTATGGCCGGAAAACTAGTATTTATTTGTCCTGCGTCATTTTATGTTAATGACATTAATTGTGTTAAATATCTCAGTTATGTCACATGGAAGATCCCAGCCAGTACCAGGATCAGTAATATCCCAGGGTAAAGTCAAGGTCATATGTCTGTGTTATGCGCCGTGATAGTTAGCTGGGTCTGCCTTCGTTCCCTAGCGTCTTGTGTGCTTCCCTGCACCGCTGGTGTGGAGGGCCCCAACACTCTGACCACCTTCGATGGCGCCACCTACACCATGGAGACCAACAACAAGTATGTCGTGTCCAGGTGGCAGGAGACCTCCGACAACCAGTGCAAGGTGGGTATATTATTCGATATCTTCATTTTATCCTTCGATAAAATAAAGGGCGGGTGCTTAAAACGAAGTAGGTTCTATGGAACATTAAGATACGTTAAATGGGTGACGTCACGCTTTTGTCATAAGTGTTCATAATGGTCACAAGTGCACCAGAAAAAAGAATGATTTTATCTATCCATGCTTAGAGTTCGAACCTAGAGAAGCACACTGACAAGACCGTAACGCGCTAACAACTAGACCACCAGGTAACTCCCTTGTTTCACGAGATCTCACGTATTACGCGGGAAGTGCAATTGATACAATAGTCAATTTTGCTGGGTTCTAACATGGAAACTTGGCTGCGTAAATGGGCAGAATCAATGTCTTATTATTTGATTACTTCAAAGAACTTGCAATAGTACATTCGTCACATATATGGAGCATCTCGGGCACTCGAGCTCGTTCTTTAAAGGGAACCGCCAGCCTGGCCTCTAACGGTGCTTTACCGATTCATATAATACCCAATTGTCTATCCTCCAAATTATAGAATTTTCCGTTCTATCTGTAGCTCACAATAAAATTTAGAAGCGACCGCCAGGCACAATTTCGCCGCCTGCCCAGGCGGCAGCCGTTGTTGAAGGCGTGTCCGCGATTAACCAATCAGGAAGCGATACTCTAATTTATGCAAACCGAAAACTGCGCCTATTGTGTGAGCAAAACAGAAGCGCGGGATAATCGCTAATATAAATAGCTGCGATTCTAACTCCAATCATGGCATTGTTGCGGAGTCAATCGTCGCAAGACGTATATCAATTTGTTTAGACGGTAGTTCTCCATGAAACACTAAGATCTTTCGCAACTGCGCGGCTTGGAACTGCCGCTGTTCATCTGTAAATCGCGGCCCTGATCACTCTCTCCGCGAGTTATAACGTAAGGCGGTGCCACATTAATAGTCACAATATGCATCACTGCTCCTGGCAAAATGGCGCTCTGCTTGACATTGCTAGGGGCGGGTTGCCTTAATTTTGTTATCTTTACCAGTCGGCCGAAACGAAGCGTTAACACTTGCCAATTTAATTTTAAGATGTGAACTTTCGGTGCAGATCGCGATTAAATTAGGTTGGACACCCGCTTTAAGTAGTATATGGCATATAGTAATGGAATGCGAATTATGTATACAATGAACTGAACGCAATTGATCATTGGGAAAACTCATCTTTCAGTTCCAAGTGCGCATTGACACCGAGGACGCCGCAGATGGCTCTCCTCAGGTCGGCTGGCTGGGAGCTGCATTCGGAGTCCATGCCAAGAACTCGGACAAGTTCGAGAGAAACTTCCGTTTGTCCCTGAAACAGGGAATCGTCGAGATCAGAGGACGCGGATACAAGGTACGTTTTAGATGTGAATGTAATATACCGCCATCTTAACTAAGACACATGATTCTTCTGATGTACAACAGTCCCAAAGTGATATAGCCACACCAATTTGGAAAATTTAAGGAATTAAGTATTACTTAGGTCTAATGGGTAAGTATGTAATTATTAAGTATATACAATTATAGAAAAGATCGATTTGGGTCATATCAGCGGAGTCATAGAACAGTTGCCATGCTCTTTGTTTGCAGCCCACCGAGGTTTCGGATAGCGGCTGCTTCGGGTCTGATACTGGTGATGAGGCATGGTCTTTCTGCGTCAACATCGACACCCCAGGAAAATTCGTGGTGAGCGGAGAGGTTCCCGCTCTGGGCTGCTGGTACGAGGTGACCTACGTGGAAGGTGCTGATGGCGGAAACGACCAAGTCTGGATCGACGCCGCTCCCTTCTACGATGGTGAGCTGTTCGGCATGTGCGGTAACAGGGACGGCGACTCCAGCAACGACGACCAGTTCTGTCCCCGCAACTCTGGTAACGTGTCCGCCGACTGCATCGACGGCGACCACCAGAACAATGGCTAAACCAACTGTGTTATCGAATGTTATGCATCCATGTCATTTGGATAATAAATAAATTACAAGCTAATTTCTTCGCAACTGAAGTTTTAGATTTTGTCAGGAATATATGTTCGCTGATAAGGTACGACCTACCATAATATTCTCAACACAACACTCCTGTCTTCTTCACTCAATATTTCGATTAGGAGTGAACACAAAGCGGTGGAAGTTGGTTTCATGGCGATGTTTGCTACTGATTCTTTTCTCTGTGTGTTTTTGCCTTCGATATGTGTTTTGAATGTTAGGCTGGTTGCCGAGCTCGACCGATAACCTCACAACAGGGGATTTAGAGATGCTTACCCAGAAAATAAGTTAACGTTTTTTTCGTTTGGTTTTGGTAGAGATAACGTGAAAATGTATGGGGTTTTAACGTTGCCCGAACGTTTTCAGATAAGGTTGTCCGACATTCAGTCCAGTATTAAGATTGTGCCATCTGTGAGAAACAACTGCGTATATGATGAATTAATCAGAAGCATTATTGCCAAATACAATCAATTACATATTGTTTTCATGGTGTCTAAGTTTTCATGTAACGTTGTCCTAACGTTGGGAAAACGTCCACTCACTGACTTCTCACCATTTTGTATTTATAACAACTGCTACACTCAGCCAAGTTTTATTAGTCACTACACAAAGGTTTTATTTTTAGGGGATAAAAGCTCAACGATATTACTTCAATGTTTGCGACGAACGTTGTAACAACGTTTTGCGTGATGTTTTAATGTAGCGATGACGTGATTACAACCCAAAATCAATGTATTCGAACGTAGTGTGTTAGCTGGGTAAATCGTGCTATAATTGTGGGTACGAAACTTTTTTGTTGATCTACGATGCAATATACTGATATGCTTTCATGATGATTCTAAAATCTTGTCTTTCGGTTAGTAGGGCCATTTAAACTATCCACAATTCTGTTGTGTGTGACGTCATGTTTCATTGTTCTACGCCAGGTAATTATGGCAACGATGGTCTGTTGAACGGGCTGAAGGGCGTTTTTATCAGATTACAGGATTTTACGGGCCGGCAGATTTAATGCTAAATATTGTACTAGTTAAAACGACCATCAACTCGAAATAATGGCTTATCCCAGCGCGAAATATTCGGGCCAGGTGTTTCAAAATTACGGACGCAGATTCATTCAAAGCGCTGCAAGAGATGGTATGCCAAATAGAGATGGCGGATGTCCAAACTTTAGAAAAAGCCTTATTAGTCGCTCGGTTTAAAAATAAAGGATTTAAGTTTAACTTCATATCTGAGTCGCATGTCACGTTTCCACCGATTAAAACCAGTTTGGTCAAGATCGTCTGCTGGAACCAGTTGGTTGTAATTTTAATAAGTAACATTTGCTCGTCAAATAAAAAAGATGAATTTTCGACGTGGCCACTCGCCCAGCGGGGGACTGGTGACCGGTCTGCATAGAATGACTGCTTCCTTTCTCACCGTTTGGGAAGGCCACGTGTCGGCGTCGTAAAATTATGCGCGTCTCAGCGTATCTACATGGCTGGTCGTCTGCTAGTCTCATGTGGGTTGTACTTTATGGATCTCAAATGCCACTCGACGTGTATTTGCTGACAAACAGTCGATTTCGCTCTGCGCGCGACTCAGGCAGTTCACCACTTCCGGCAAGACGAGTGGTGAGAGGCGTTTGATGCAAAATTTGTTGCGTGGGAAGCGGTGAACATGTCATTGCGTATCGAGCCTGTTGAAAGATATCAACGATGCTGCCGAGGAACATCACATCCATTGCGTTAAAATATACTGCATATGGTGGTGAGTGTTGCTTAGTTTGAGCTGCCCGTTGACGGCAACCCAAGGCGTTCCGGGGTCACAGGCTGGGTTCGTACACGTGGTTGTGGACGGGCCCTGTCCGACATTTGCCTGTCGTATAGCCACCGAACTGAGGCTAGCCGCGATCCATGCGACCATCATTAATTAATGCATGTGTTTCCGAACTAAGACAACATAAGATACAGTTGTATTTCACGTCGGTATATTTGACAGAGTAACTTCTGTCACTTCGTGTTATGAACTAGGACGACACCGGATGGAACGGTGTGGATATAGCTATGATACAAATGATATAAATTGTGTCGAATAAACAGCTAAGCAAGTTTACTACTATACTGTGTGTACCAATGCGTAGATAACGGTTTACGTCACATCCGTTGCTTCATGGATGCATGTTTGCTTTTTCAATCAACGTGCGTGAAATCTAGAAAAAGATAATTTCCATACAAGTCTTTGTTGAAATGTGGAGTGATTGATGAAGGTGTCCGACTGAGATGACAAACAATAAAGAACGCGTGGCTGCAGCGTATAGTATTTATGTTTAATATTATACATACCTACATGTCGCTAAATGCAGTTGCGGATCCAGCAGGGAGGGGGCGGGTCGGTCTCACCATCGGGTCCCGTTTTAACCTGATGCGGTCCATTTTGTTGCAAATGGACTGACATTTTAGGTATGTGTCCCTCTTATACGTTCTGGACCCAACCTTTTTGGCTTGTGTGGCCCTGGACCTAAAATAAAATTTTCGGGGGGTGCAGGATAAAAATTTAAATCGACTAGATGTTCAGATAGGCGCCGTCGATACAGTCGTCGGATACGATGCCAGTGTCTCCTGGACAGAAATCAGCGTCGTTGCTGGAATCGCCGTCCCTGTTGCCGCACATGCCGAACAAGTCCCCGTTGTAAAAGTCAGCGACGTGCACCCAAGCTTGGTCGTTGGCGGCCCCTTCCCTTTCAACGTAGGTCACCTCGTACCAGCAGCCCAGAGCGGGAAACTCTCCCCTCACCACGAAGGTCCCCGGCGTGTCGAGGTTGACACAGAATGACCAGTCCTCCTCATCGCTGTCAGACTCGAAGCAAGAAGTGAAGGTCACAGCTGAAGGCTGAAAGTAAACATAAAAATTAAATAATGTTGTAACAATTGAATTTAAATTTAAAGTTTTTTTAAATTATTAAATATTGTGTAGCTATTATTCATGTGTATGCGGTTTTAACTATAACAAAGGTTAGATTATAATGGTGATACAAGAAATCCCCCCCCAATGTCCAGATATTGCACGATTAAAGCGGATATTATAATAAAAATTAATAAATTGTCGCAAATAGCTGGAGGTGTACGCACGAAGTACCCGCGTTCTCGGATCTCGACGAGTCCTTGCGACAGCGATAAGTGGACACTCTTCTGGAAGTATCGTCCGCGGGCCCCAAACTCGGACGACATCCAGGTGACTTGGGGAGTGCCGTCCGGGCCTACCGCCGTACCCATGCTCACTTGGAACTGACGTACAGGGCCAAAAGGTTTTACCAAACAGTCACAAGCTCATACTTTACATGCTAATTGAACGACCGATCGCACGTTTACGAAGCTGATCGTTATTAATACAGATTATTAGTATGTAACCATATTCGTGTCTTACGTTTCAGGCCAGGGATATTTAATTAATGGTGGCAAGATATATGTATGATAAAAGTAGCAATCGTGTTTCCTATTCCGCATTGCAATTTACGAAATATGTACTACACTTTCTGACCCCCCAGAAAAAACTGGAGGCTATAAAATATTTCTTTTGAAGGAGGAATTGATAATATATTTACTGGATGATTTCCGCCATCCCGTTCAAAATTGATCTTAAGGAATAATTCTGCCGCCATCAAAGGGATACAAAATTATCGTATTCCAGGCTGTTAATATGCATCGACAATATTTAAAATAATAGTCCGCAATGTCCGCAAGCTTTTATTTTTTATATTAGTAAAAACAAAATATGTTAAATACAAAAACAAGATATGGTATATACAAAAACAAGATATGGTAGATACAAAAACAAGATATGTTAGATACAAAAACAAAATATAGTAGATATAAAACAAAATATGGTAGATATAAAAACAAAATATGGTAGATACTAAAAGAAAATATGTTAGATACAATAACAAAATATACAAGATACAAAAACAAAATATGGTAGATACTCAAAGAAAATATGTAATATGTTAGACACAAAAACAATGTGAATGACCTACCTTACACTGATGACGGGAATCCAAGCCCCAGCTGGATACAAGGAACTTGTCTGCTCTCTCCATCGAAAAGATGGCGCCATTGAAGGTGATGACCGCGTTAGGGCCCACCACCCCCACCTCGCACGCCAACAGAGTGCTGTCGGCTTTAACCACCATAAAGACCAGTATTGGTACAATATTAATTTCAATATTCAAGTTACAGATTTTAGTTGTATGTCAAGCTCAACAAATAATTCAGCTTTACCTGTCATCACTATGATTTGTCAAAAAGGCAGCGTTTTTTTCTCACTTAAGCAAAACGACGTTACTGTTTGAATAATCTATCACATACAGTTTTTTTCTCGATCTTACCAGGTTCGCAGTTACAGAAGCATTCGCAGTTTGCTTCCCCTGTCGAGACTGTACACGTCTCGTCATCTGGAGTACATATTATAATTATAACAGACGGGGGGGGGGCGGAGGGGGGGGGGTCATGTTTCCAGATCACGAAGAATAAATGTTATTATTTCCAGATCACGACGAATTAAAAGAACTCCCCGCATACAATAGAAGGGCTGATATATGATACTATATTCACGATTTCCCGCTTCACGATTATTTAAAGCGGGTGTCCAACCTAATTTAATCGCGATCTGCACCGAAAGTTTACATCTTAAAATTAAATTGGCGAGTGTTAACGTTTCGTTTCGGCTGACTGGTAAGGAGAAAAAAATTAAGGCAACCCGCCCCCAGCAATGTCAAGCAGAGCGCCGTTTTGCCGGGAGCAGTGACGCGTATTGTGACTATTCATGTGGCACCGCCTTCTGTTATCATTCGCAGAGAGAGAGATCACGGCCGCGATTTACAGATGAATAGCGGCAGTTCCAAGCTGCGCAGTAGACCATGATTCTAGTGTTTCATGGAAAAGTACCGTCCAAACAAATTGATATACGTCTTGCGACGATTGACTCCGCAACAATGCTATGATTGGAGTTAAAATCGCAGCTATTTATATTAGCGATGATCACGCGCTCTTGTTTTGCTCACACAATAGGCGCAATTTCCGGTTTGAATAAATTATAGTATCGTCTTCTGATTGGTTAAACGCGGACACACCTCCAAAAAGGGCTGCCGCCCGGGTAGGCGGCGAAATCGTGCCCGGCGTCACTTCTAAATTTTATTGTGAGCTATAGACAGGACGAAAAATTCTGTAATTTGGAGGATAGACAATTGGGTATTATATGAATCGGTAAAGCAGCGTTAGAGGCCAGGCTAGCGGTTCCCTTTAATATGAAAATTCTCAGTTTACGATTAATGAAAATTCTTGATCAGGGCGATCGGCTAATACCTCATTCCCAGTTTACGGTAAATTGAAAAGCCCAGTCCCGAAGAACAAATACCGCTTGCCCCCCCCACCTTCTCCCACATACACACACACATAATAGTATAGGTATCATAAGGCAGGTGGACAGGACTACTTTAAAAATGTTTTATTGCAACCTACTGTTTCTTCCTGTTATCAGTTTTTGTTATTGTTGTGAACACACAGTGGCTTGCCGCATAACTAACACAAACTTTACTTGTTTTAATGTGAGATTCTGACAATAACTTCTTTCACGGTCTTTTCGAGTTTCCACTATTTCACTCGCCGCCACCCGTCTCGTCCCTGCAGCAGCGGTCGATTAGAGCAAACGATCGAGCGACACCTAGCGAATGAAAGGCGTTTGTTCTGTGTGGTGTCAAATGTTTAATAAAGCTAATTATGTTATTGTTAAACAGTGGAAAACGGACTGCCTCCGTACAAGATTGTTGGGGATGTGGCACGAAAGCAAAAGTTCAAGATTAACTTGATTAATCGCAAAAGCAATAGGTTGACGGTTGTAAAATGATAATAAATCATAAAAAAGCAGTTTAAATAATCATAATTTAACAAATTATACACTTCTTTGGAATAATGAATCAAGTCAAAATAGCTTGAAGAAGTAGCACATAACACAATATAATACCTCCATATCCGACGCGCAGAAACGTCCATAGTAGCAGCAGTCTCTTCAGCATCATGGCCATGTCTCTTAACTTTCTGGTATCAACTATGTCTTCCGCGATTATATCTGCATGACAATCGCTTAAATACATACCTTTTCGAGTATTTTTCTTTTCTAGATCACGCATCATCAAAGCGCGAAAAATATACCAGCAACGTTATTAAATCTTTCGTTGCACGCAAGCATGACATTATGGCGTGGCTTTCTCCCGATCGTGTCAGTCATTCTGAATTGAATACCTTCTGGTGGCTTATCCCGTCACGTGGGAATTGCAGTTAGTCTTTTGTGTCGTGACAAGACCTGTAGCATCATCTGGTGATGAGACATAATGTATCTTGTCATGTAGTCAGGGTATGCCATTATTTTAATATAATATAGTAATTTTTGTGCCTTTCTTTACTTGAAGTGGCCATATTGCTTTGATGAACACGGGATGCCTAGACTACGTTTACGATGTGTGTGCGACAAGGCTTTATTCTTAGATTTAAATTTGTCATATGTTCGCGCTGGTGTGATCCTATTAATGTAACGCTAACGCGTGCGTTGGGGTGCTTGGCAGGTGAACTGACCCGATATCAGTTTGTAGCAGTCAACCATTTCCGTCTTCGGCCCAATGATAATAAAAATGGAGGATTATAGGACAGTGGTCAATCTAAAACTTTAAATCTAAAACTGTAAATCCGTATGGCCATAGGGACTCTTTACTAATTTGTCCACACATGACGTCGGACCATCTTAATTTAATAGCAAGATTCACGTTACAAACTGTAAAAGCTGCTCATACTTGTCTTATGTTGTAAGCAGTACCTCATTACGAAACACACGTGTTATTCATCTTTGTGTGTTATCTATCTCTCTTTATCTGCAGAGGCAAGACATGACAGCAATATCGGACTTCTGCTATTTGACAGTAGAATGCAAGAACTCCACCCTTCCTATACATGAAGATCAGACAGGGTAAACACATTCTGTAATAGTAAGTGTCTATAATAGCATAGGCCTTCATTAAGCTAAAGCAGATTTCCAACTAAACTATTTATGGGGAAAAATTGCTGTAAAATAATGTTGTTGTTTTCCCCATCGCTTTTTATCATCTGACCCGGTCTGGATATTCGTGGTGATACCAGCGCTATTCGTGGTGACGTCAGCACTATTTATGTTGACGTCAGCACATTGATCGGTGTAGCCCACATGAACCCAACCTTACGGCGGATGGAGCAGTAACTTGTCACTTGCCATCGATCTGGCAGAGGGCGTTACGCTTACGCCATAGTCCCTCTACCCCACGTCAAATTTAACCATCAAAATTATCCTTCATACGGGAAAATTTAAAATGGACCTAATCGAAGATATCTTTGCAGTTTGCCATCAAACACACCACTGTTTATCTTTTACTGTGCTGCTGGTACCGTACGGGACGAATTCATTCGAGTTTGGTTAATTAGAAACCATGTTACCTTCGAACTATATTTTCGAGTTCGATCGAGGTCAAAGGCGTGAAGCGTTTTGAACTCTGACCCCATGTTATTTTGAAATAATTTTTCGTTGAACTCTTCCATTGTGATCATTCGACAACGAAATGTTCATATTTCTCAAATTCTGCGAATAAAATACAATATTCGAGAAAAACAACCCTCTAAAACTATTCGTGACCACAGCACCGTTGAGGTCAACCGTGAGGTGGGCGGTGACGTGGGACAGAGGTGATGTGAGGAACGAGCGCCCTCTGCTGGCAGGGTGACTTGCCATATGTTACTTGGACCAGCCTGGTATATATTCTGTGTTGATTGGCCAGGAAACCAGGTAGTATCAACATGGCGCATTACAAAGATATTATCATGAAAAGGCAGACAGAACTCAATTATGTACTAGTTAAAGAACGAACTGGAGTGCATTCGCCAAAATAAAGCACGAGACGCGATAGGGTCGAGTGGTTTATTTGGGGAATGTACGACAGCGAGTTCTTTAACGTACTTATAAAATTGTTATAACAAGACATTGGTTCTGCTCATGATTTGCTTGGTTCATTTTGCATGTTTGGACACAGGAAATCGACTATTGTATCAAATGCACTGCACGACTAATAGTGAGCATTAGGGAAACAACGGTTTGGCCTTAAAATGACAAAACAACCGATTAACTAATGCACCAGTCAATGTGAAGCCCCAGGGGGAAGGGCGAGCGTGGGAATGCATGGGAGAAGTAAACATTTTGAAAGTCTTGTTTTCTAAATACCCACACAAGAGTCAAGTCATCCCGTCTAACTTTCCTGAGGCAATATTAGGCATTTAACGCTTCTACTCATAAAATAGATCATCCATATATGTCATGTCTTTTGTAATAGGATTTATCCTGCATCATTAAACATGTGACGCCTTCAGTAGAAATGGCATGACCAATGTCAGACGGTCCCCCGTTTATAGGTGGCACGCGAAATATATGCATTTGATAACTGTCGAATATTCGTGCATTTTGAACGTTCTGACCTAATACACACCACCCCCCGTAGGGCTTCACACTGACTTATGCATTCCATTGTCTGTCATGAAATTTGCAACCTCACCGCAGCTCAGCTCGGCTCGACTAATTACGTGCACCGTGACACTTGTGAGTCAAGGTTAACAATAACTGTTCATTATCAAGATAATGCACTGTTTTGTCGTTCTTTATTTAAATAATGCACAGTTACGTTAATAAAGCACGGCTAGGTCTGTTTTATCCGGGTCATTCTTTCAGATAATGAACACTTAGGACAAAGGCGTGATGTCACACAATTTTTTAAGAGTGTGTATATACATCAGAAGATAATATGGCGTCTGGAAGGAACTGGGTGAAAGTGAACAGTCTGCTCACGTTGTATCAATTTTAACATTTGATACAATGTGGCAGATAACAGGAGATCTTGCTGCTAATTTGCTTATATGTATGCGTTGTTATTAGTTATTATCAAGCCTTCATACGCTAAACATTTTGAAGCACTGTTCCATGATATATAGGAACGGTCGGCGGTTTTTACCATGTTGATCGTCCGTCCAATTTGCCCAAAGTCTTTGAAATCGTCTTGTGCATCACTGGCGGCAAGTTCGCAAATGCCATTGCTAGTTAAATCAATACCAAGCGTTGTTGTAGCGATATTCTTGCTTGTCACCATTCAGTTATTTAATTTCAGATTAGTGTTCGTGTTTGGTGTGAGTAGTTTTTTTTATTGGTATCGATTGCTGGAATGCGTGGGCAAGTCGCAGCGACGCACCTAGTGGAAAAAAAAGAGTACGATAACAACGAAATTAACGTTTGGAATGCAACGCAAACAGCCTAGACCAAATCCTCGCCTGGAATTGATTTCTAATTATCCTGTCGCGTATGTCAACCCCGAACTGTGAAGCAGTCTGTGTTGCCCACTGAAAAAAGAACATAGTCTCTTGAACGACATCCCCCATTGCTATATGCGTGCTGCATAATTTATTTTGTATTGATGCAATAACTACTCATTGTCTCCATTGAAGATGTGTCTAAGGGGAACATAAACAGATAAATTACCAGATAATTGCGCTGTGTTTGATCTCAGCTCTGGACCGTTTTTGTGGACACACGTCACCACTTTACCGATACTGTAACTATCATGGATTACTACAACAAATTTATATAATATATGGTATTGAGTACATAATAGATTGATAGTAATGTCCTCACAGGCAATTGATAAATCAATATCACAACTGCTCTGGATGTAAAGACTTGCGTTAATTCAATCTATATTACCAGCTTGTTATTTGTACATGATGGATAGTGTTCTTGCAGCTGGCGACACATCTATTTGAAAAAAAAGGAGTACAACAACAACTAAATTACATTTGGAATACAACGAAAACATAAGATACGAAATCCCCGCCCGGCATTGATTTCTTATTATCCTGTCATGTATGTGAACCCAGAACTGTGTGTTAGACACGGGTATTGCATGGCCACTAAAAAAAGCACCTTCTTATAACGGTGGAGGGATAATATATATGTTACGGATTGCTATATAAGTGGCAAAGATGCTTCAGCAAAGTACTTGACTACCATAGTCGATCACATCAACCAGTCAAGATGTGGAAGAGTCTATTGCTGTTGGCTGCCGTGCTGCACGCCGGATATGGAGGTAAGAGTGTCTCGTATTCATTTGACTGTAACCTGTTGTGGGATGGGACTGTAACCTGTTGTGTTTAGCGCCGTCGAAGACAGCACATTTTATAATAATTTGTTGACGATTTTCGACAAATGTAATGTCTGAAAGCATGCTTCTGCTTACATTGTCATCATGCTTTAAACTTATAGAGTAATGTTGATGTACACAGCATGTGTAAAAGTATAATTCATGATACTTTCAGTTCTACTGACCCTTATTTAGAAGTGTGGTGCCGCATAGTAAACTTCAGTTCACAACAAGTTCACATCTCTCTCAAATAAGATCGTCTGGAAATACATCACGAAGGCCGATCAGTGTTTATCCTTTATCAAGTTGGGCTTATTAACAGTGAACAACCGTCAACGTCTCTCGACTTATATCATCGACATCCAGAATGAGATAATTGCCCAATCAACGTTATAATATTGTGTCTGTCTCCGAATAGCGGGAGACACCTGCACGACCACCCAGGGAGACGCCGAATGCGATTGTTCCTGTACCTGCGAGGCTGGTAAATGCTTTTGTTTACTTTAAAGTAACTGTAAATTAAAGTAATGGATGTCCGAATTGTATCTTAATTTATGGCCGGAAAACTGGTATTTATTTGTCCTGCGTCATTTTATGTTAATGACATTAATTGTGTTAAATATCTCAGTTATGTCACATGGAAGATCCCAGCCAGTACCAGGATCAGTAATATCCCAGGGTAAAGTCAAGGTCATATGTCTGTGTTATGCGCCGTGATAGTTAGCTGGGTCTGCCTTCGTTCCCTAGCGTCTTGTGTGCTTCCCTGCACCGCTGGTGTGGAGGGCCCCAACACTCTGACCACCTTCGATGGCGCCACCTACACCATGGAGACCAACAACAAGTATGTCGTGTCCAGGTGGCAGGAGACCTCCGACAACCAGTGCAAGGTGGGTATATTATTCGATATCTTCCCTTTACCCTTCGATAAAATAAAGGGCGGGTGCTTAAAACGAAGTAGGTTCTATGGAACATTAAGATACGTTAAATGGGTGACGTCACGCTTTTGTCATAAGTGTTCATAATGGTCACAAGTGCACCAGAAAAAAGAATGATTTTATCTATCCATGCTTAGAGTTCGAACCTAGAGAAGCACACCGACAAGACCGTAACGCGCTAACAACTAGACCACCAGGTAACTCCCTTGTTTCACGAGATCTCACGTATTACGCGGGAAGTGCAATTGATACAATAGTCAATTTTGCTGGGTTCTAACATGGAAACTTGGCTGCGTAAATGGGCAGAACCAATGTCTTATTAATTGATTACTTCAAAGAACTTGCAATAGTACATTCGTCACATATATGGAGCATCTCGGGCACTCGAGCTCGTTCTTTAAAGGGAACCGCCAGCCTGGCCTCTAACGGTGCTTTACCGATTCATATAATACCCAATTGTCTATCCTCCAAATTATAGAATTTTCCGTTCTATCTGTAGCTCACAATAAAATTTAGAAGCGACCGCCAGGCACAATTTCGCCGCCTGCCCAGGCGGCAGCCGTTGTTGAAGGCGTGTCCGCGATTAACCAATCAGGAAGCGATACTCTTATTTATGCAAACCGAAAACTGCGCCTATTGTGTGAGCAAAACAGAAGCGCGGGATAATCGCTAATATAAATAGCTGCGATTCTAACTCCAATCATGGCATTGTTGCGGAGTCAATCGTCGCAAGACGTATATCAATTTGTTTAGACGGTAGTTCTCCATGAAACACTAAGATCTTTCGCAACTGCGCGGCTTGGAACTGCCGCTGTTCATCTGTAAATCGCGGCCCTGATCACTCTCTCCGCGAGTTATAACGTAAGGCGTTATCAAGTTGGGCTTATTAACAGTGAATTTAATATTAATAGTCACAATATGCATCACTGCTCCTGGCAAAATGGCGCTCTGCTTGACATTGCTAGGGGCGGGTTGCCTTAATTTTGTTATCTTTACCAGTCGGCCGAAACGAAGCGTTAACACTTGCCAATTTAATTTTAAGATGTGAACTTTCGGTGCAGATTGCGATTAAATTAGGTTGGACACCCGCTTTAAGTAGTATATGGCATATAGTAATGGGATGCGAATTATGTATACAATGAACTGAACGCAATTGATCATTGGGAACACTCATCTTTCAGTTCCAAGTGCGCATTGACACCGAGGACGCCGCAGATGGCTCTCCTCAGGTCGGCTGGATGGGAGCTGCATTCGGAGTCCATGCCAAGAACTCGGACAAGTTCGAGAGGAACTTCCGTGTGTCCCTGAAACAGGGAATCGTCGAGATCAGAGGACGCGGATTCAAGGTACGTTTTAGATGTGAATGTAATCTACCGCCATCTTAACTAAGACACATGATTCTTCTGATGTACAACAGTCCCAAAGTGATATAGCCACACCAATTTGGAGAATTTAAGGAATTAAGTATTACTTAGGTCTAATGGGTAAGTATGTAATAATTAAGTATTTACAATTATAGAAAAGATCGATTTGGGTCATATCAGCGGAGTCATAGAACAGTTGCCATGCTCTTTGTTTGCAGCCCACCGAGGTTTCGGATAGCGGCTGCTTCCAGTCTGATACTGGTGATGAGGCATGGTCTTTCTGCGTCAACATCGACACCCCAGGAAAATTCGTGGTGAGCGGAGAGGTTCCCGCTCTGGGCTGCTGGTACGAGGTGACCTACGTGGAAGGTGCTGATGGCGGAAACGACCAAGTCTGGATCGACGCCGCTCCCTTCTACGATGGTGAGCTGTTCGGCATGTGCGGTAACAGGGACGGCGACTCCAGCAACGACGACCAGTTCTGTCCCCGCAACTCTGGTAGCGTGTCCGCCGACTGCATCGACGGCGACCACCAGAACAACGGCTAAACCAACTGTGTTATCGAATGTTATGCATCCATGTCATTTGGATAATAAATAAATTACAAACTAATTTCTTCGCAA
This sequence comes from Arenicola marina, assembly GCA_964019135.1. Classification (NCBI taxonomy): domain Eukaryota; kingdom Metazoa; phylum Annelida; class Polychaeta; family Arenicolidae; genus Arenicola; species Arenicola marina. The sequence continues at coordinate 15,281,417 of OZ025261.1, read as the reverse complement.
CTGAAGTTTTAGATTTTGTCAGGAATATATGTTCGCTGATAAGGTACGACCTACCATAATATTCTCAACACAACACTCCTGTCTTCTTCACTCAATATTTCGATTAGGAGTGCATGAACACAAAGCGGTGGAAGTTGGTTTCAAGGCGATGTTTGCTACTGATTCTTTTCTCTGTGTGTTTTTGCCTTCGATATGTGTTTTGAATGTTAGGCTGGTTGCCGAGCTCGACCGATAACCTCACAACAGGGGATTTAGAGATGCTTACCCAGAAAACAAGTTAACGTTTTTTTCGTTTGGTTTTGGTAGAGATAACGTGGAAATGTATGGGGTTTTAACGTTGCCCGAACGTTTTCAGATAAGGTTGTCCGACATTCAGTCCAGTATTAAGATTGTGCCATCTGTGAGAAACAACTGCGTATATGATGAATTAATCAGAAGCATTATTGCCAAATACAATCAATTACATATTGTTTTCATGGTGTCTAAGTTTTCATGTAACGTTGTCCTAACGTTGGGAAAACGTCCACTCACTGACTTCTCACCATTTTGTATTTATAACAACTGCTACACTCAGCCAAGTTTTATTAGTCACTACACAAAGGTTTTATTTTTAGGGGATAAAAGCTCAACGACATTACTTCAATGTTTGCGACGTTTTGCGTGATGTTTTAATGTTGCGATGACGTGATTACAACCCAAAATCAATGTATTCGAACGTAGTGTGTTAGCTGGGTAAATCGTGCTATAATTGTGGGTACGAAACTTTTTTGTTGATCTACGATGCAATATACTGATATGCTTTCATGATGATTCTAAAATCTTGTCTTTCGGTTAGTAGGGCCATTTAAACTATCCACAATTCTGTTGTGTGTGACGTCATGTTTCATTGTTCTACGCCAGGTAATTATGGCAACGATGGTCTGTTGAACGGGCTGAAGGGCGCTTTTTATCAGATTACAGGATTTTACGGGCCTGTAGATTTAATGCTAAATATTGTACTAGTTAAAACGACCATCAACTCGTAATAATGGCTTATCCCAGCGCGAAATATTCGGGCCAGGTCTTTCAAAATTACGGACCCAGATTCATTCAAAGCGCTGCAAGAGATGGTATGCCAAATAGAGGTGGCGGATGTCCAAACTTTAGAAAAAGCCTTATTAGTCGCTCGGTTTAAAAATAAAGGATTTAAGTTTAACTTCATATCTGAGTCGCATGTCACGTTTCCACCGATTAAAACCAGTTTGGTCAAGATCGACTGCAGGAACCAGTTGGTTGTCATTTTCATAAGTAACATTTGCTCGTCAAATAAAAAAGATGAATTTTCGACGTGGCCACTCGCCCAGCGGGGGACTGGTGACCGGTCTGCATAGAATGACTGCTTCCTTTCTCACCGACTGAGAAGGCCACGTGTCGGCGTCGTAAAATTATGCGCGTCTCAGCGTATCTACATGGCTGGTCGTCTGCTAGTCTCATGTGGGTTGTACTTTATGGATCTCAAATGCCACTCGACGTGTATTTGCTGACAAACAGTCGATTTCGCTCTGCGCGCGACTCAGGCAGTTCACCACTTCCGGCAAGACGAGTGGTGAGAGGCGTTTGATGCAAAATTTGTTGCGTGGGAAGCGGTGGACATGTCATTGCGTATCGAGCCTGTTGAAAGATATCAACGATGCTGCCGAGGAACATCACATCCATTGCGTTAAAATATACTGCATATGGTGGTGAGTGTTGCTTAGTTTGAGCTGCCCGTTGACGGCAACCCAAGGCGTTACGGGGTCACAGGCTGGGTTCGTACACGTGGTTGTGGACGGGCCCTGTCCGACTTTTGCCTGTCGTATAGCCACCGAACTGAGGCTAGCCGCGATCCATGCGACCATCATTAATTAATGCATGTTTCCAAACTAAGACAACATAAGATACAGTTGTATTTCACGTCGGTATATTTGACAGAGTAACTTCTATCACTTCGTGTTATGAACTAGGACGACACCGGATGGAACGGTGTGGATATAGCTATGATACAAATGATATAAATTGTGTCGAATAAACAGCTAAGCAAGTTCACTACTATACTGTGTGTACCAATGCGTAGATAACGATTTACGTCACATCCGTTGCTTCATGGATGCATGTTTGCTTTTTCAATCAACGTGCGTGAAATCTAGAAAAAGATAATTTCCATACAAGTCTTTGTTGAAATGTGGAGTGATTGATGAAGGTGTCCGACTGAGATGACAAACAATAAAGAACGCGTGGCTGCAGCGTATAGTATTTATGTTTAATATTATACATACCTACATGTCGCTAAATGCAGTTGCGGATCCAGCAGGGAGGGGGCGGGTCGGTCTCACCATCGGGTCCCGTTTTAACCTGATGCGGTCCTTTTTGTTGCAAATGGACTGACATTTTAGGTATGTGTCCCTCTTATACGTTCTGGACCCAACCATTTTTGCTTGTGTGAACCTGGACCTAAAATAAAAAATTTGGGGGGTGCAGGATAATAATTTAAATCGACTAGATGTTCAGATAGGCGCCGTCGATACAGTCGTCCGATACGATGCCAGTGTCTCCTGGACAGAAATCAGCGTCGTTGCTGGAGTCGCCGTCCCTGTTGCCGCACATGCCGAACAAGTCCCCGTTGTAAAAGTCAGCGACGTGCACCCAAGCTTGGTCGTTGGCGGCCCCTTCCCTTTCAACGTAGGTCACCTCGTACCAGCAGCCCAGAGCGGGAACCTCTCCCCTCACCACGAAGGTCCCCGGCGTGTCGAGGTTGACACAGAATGACCAGTCCTCCTCATCGCTGTCAGACTCGAAGCAGGAAGTGGAGGTCACGGCTGAAGGCTGAAAGTAAACATAAAAATGAAATAAAGTTTGTAACAATTTAATTTAAATTTAAATTTTTTTAAATTATTAAATATTGTGTGGCATTTATTCATGTGTATGCGGTTTTAACTATAACAAAGGTTAGATTATAATGGTGATACAAGAAATCCCCCCCAATCTCCAGATATTGCACGATTAAAGCGGATATTATAATAAAAATTAATAAATTGTCGTAAATAGCTGGAGGTGTACGCACGAAGTACCCGCGTCCTCGGATCTCGACGAGTCCTTGCGACAGCGATAAGTGGACACTCTTCTGGAAGTATCGTCCGCGGGCCCCAAACTCGGACGACATCCAGGTGACTTGGGGAGTGCCGTCCGGGCCTATCGCCGTACCCATGCTCACTTGGAACTGACGTACAGGGCCAAAAGGGTTTTACCAAAGAGTCACAAGCTCATACTTTACATGCTAATTGAACGACCGATCGCACGTTTACGAAGCTGATCGTTATTAATACAGATTATTAGTATGTAACCATATTCGTGTCTTACATTTCAGGCCAGGGATATTTAATTAATGGTGACAAGATATATGTATGATAAAAGTAGCAATCGTTTTTCCTATTCCGCATTGCAATTTACGAAATATGTACTACACTTTCTGACCCCCAGAAAAAACTGGAGGCTATAAAATATTTCTTTTGAAGGAGGAATTGATAATATATTTACTGGATGATTTCCGCCATCCCGTTCAAAATTGATCTTAAGGAATAATTCTGCCGCCATCAAAGGGATACAAAATTATCGTATTCCAGGCTGTTAATATGCATCGACAATATTTAAAATAATAGTCGCATATGTCCGCAAGCTTTTATTTTTTATATTAGTAAAAACAAAATATGTTAAATACAAAAACAAGATATGGTATATACAAAAACAAGATATGGTAGATACAAAAACAAGATATGTTAGATACAAAAACAAAATATAGTAGATATAAAACAAAATATGGTAGATATAAAAACAAAATATGGTAGATACTAAAAGAAAATATGTTAGATACAATAACAAAATATACAAGATACAAAAACAAAATATGGTAGATACTAAAAGAATTTTTGTAATATGTTAGACACAAAAACATTGTGAATGACCTACCTTACACTGATGACGGGAATCCAAGCCCCAGCTGGATACAAGGAACTTGTCTGCTCTCTCCATCGAAAAGATGGCGCCATCGAAGGTGATGACCGCGTTAGGGCCCGCCACCCCCACCTCACACGCCAACAGAGTGCTGTCGGCTTTAACCACCATGAAGACCAGTATTGGTACAATATTAATTTCAATATTCAAGTTACAGATTTTAGTTGTATGTCAAGCTCAACAAATAATTCAGCTTTACCTGTCATCACTATGATTTGTCAAAAAGGCAGCGTTTTGTTCTCACTTAAGCAAAGCGACGTTACTGTTTGAATAATCTATCATATACAGTTTTTTTCTCGATCTTACCAGGTTCGCAGTTACAGAAACATTCGCAGTTTGCTTCCCCTGTCGAGACTGTACATGTTTCGTCATCTGGAATACATATTATAATCATAACAGACGGGGGGGGGTCATGTTTCCAGATCACGAAGAATAAATGTTATTATTCCCAGATCACGACGAATTAAAAGAACTCCCCGCATACAATAGAAGGGCTGATATATGATACTATATTCACGATTTCCCGCTTCACGATTATTTAATATGAAAAGTCTCAGTTTACGATTAATGAAAATTCTTGATCACGGCGATCGGCTAATACCCCATACCCAGTTCACGGTAAATTGAAAAGCCCAGTCCTGAAGAACAAATACCCCTTGCGCCCCCCCCCCCCCTCCCCACCCTTCTCCCACATACACACACGTAATAGTATTTGTATCATAAGGCAGGTGGACAGGACTACTTTAAAAATGTTTTATTGCAACCTACTGTTTCTTCTTGTTATCAGTTTTTGTTATTTGTGAACACACAGTGGCTTGCCGCATAACTAACACAAGTGTTTCTTTTTTTTTAATGGGAGATTCTGAGCTTCTTTCACGATCTTTTCGAGTTTTCACTATTTCACTCGCCGCCACCCGTCTCGTCCCTGCAGCAGCGGTCGATTATAGCGAACGATCGAGCGACACCTAGCGAATGAAAGGCGTTTGTTCTGTGTGGTGTCAAATGTTTAATAAAGCTAATTATGTTATTGTTAAACAGTGGAAAACGGACTGCCTCCGTACAAGATTGTTGGGGATGTGGCACGAAAGCAAAAGTTCAAGATTAACTTGATTAATCGCAAAAGCAATAGGTTAACGGTTGTAAAATGATAATAAATCATAAAAAAAACAGTTTAAATAATCATAATTTAACAAATTATGCACTTTTTTGAAATAATGAATCAAGTCAAAATAGCTTGAAGAAGTAGCACATAACACAATATAATACCTCCATATCCGACGCGCAGAAACGCCCATAGTAGCAACAGTCTCTTCAGCATCATGGCCATGTCTCTCTGGTATCAACTATGTCTTCCGCGATTATATCTGCATGACAATCGCTTAAATACATACCTTTTCGACTACTTTTTATTTTCTAGATCACGCATCATCAAAGCGCGAAAAATATACCAGCAACGTTATTAAATCTTTCGTTGCACGCAAGCATGACATTATGGCGTGGCTTTCTCCCGATCGTGTCAGTCATTCTGAATTGAATACCATCTGGTGGCTTATCCCGTCACGTGGGAATTGCAGTTAGTCTTTTGTGTCGTGACAAGACCTGTAGCATCTACGTGCTGGTGATGAGACATAATGTATCTTGACATGTAGTCAGGGTATGCCATTCTTTTAATATAATATAGTAATTTTTGTGCCTTTGTTTACTTGAAGTGGCCATATTGCTCTGATGAACACGGGATGCCTAGACTACGTTTAAGATATGTGTGCGACAAGGCTTTATTCTTAGATTTAAATTTGTCATATGTTCGCGCTGGTGTGATCCTATTAATGTAACGCTAACGCGTGCGTTGGGGTGCTTGGCAGGTGAACTGACCCGATATCAGTTTGTAGCAGTCAACCATTTCCGTCTTCGGCCCGATGATAACAAAAATGGAGGATTATAGGACAGTGGTCAATCTAAAACTTTAAATCTAAAACTGTAAATCCGTATGGCCATAGGGACTCTCTGCTAATTTGTCCACACATGACGTCGGACCATCTTAATTTAATAGCAAGATTCACGTTACAAACTGTAACAGCTGCTCATACTTGTCTTATGTTGTAAGCAGTACCTCATCACGAAACACACGTGTTATCCATCTTTGTGTGTTATCTATCTCTCTTTATCTGCAGAGGCAAGACATGGCAGCAATATCGGACTCTTGGTATGTGACAGTAGAATGCAAGAACTCCACACTTCCTATACAAGAAAGATCAGACAGGGTAAACAGCTTCTGTAATAGTAATGTTCTATAATAGCACAGGCCTTCATTAAATCAAAGCAGATTTCCAACTAAGCTATTTATGGGGAAAAATTGTTGTACGTTTTGTTGTTTTCCCCAACGCTTTTTATCATGACCCGGTCTGGGTACGACCTGACGATGTGACCATGCCGTGCGATATATTCGTGGTGACACCAGTGCTATTCGTGGTGACGTCAGCACTATTTGTGTTGACGTCATTACATTGATCGATGTAGCCCACATGAACCCAACCTTACGGCGGATGGAGCAGTAACTTGTCACTTGCCATCGATCTGGCTGAGGGCGTTACGCTTACGTCATAGTCCCTCTGCCCCACGTCCAATTTAACCATCAAAATTATGCTTCATATGGGAAAATGAAAAATGGACCTAATCGAGAATATCTTTGCAGTTTGCCATCAAACATGCCACTGTTTATCTTTTTCTGTGCTGCTGGTACCGTACGGGACGCATTCATTCGAGTTTGGTTAATTAGAAACCATGTTACTTTCGAACTATATTTTCGAGTTCGATTGGGGTCAAAGGCGTGCAGCGTTTTGAACTCTGACCCCGTGTTATTTTGAAATATCTTTTCGTTGAACTCTTCCATTGTGATCATTCGACAACGAAATGTTCATATTTTTCAAATTCTGCATAGAAAATACAATATTCGATAAAAAACAACCCTCTTAAACCATTCGTTGAGGTCAACCGTGAGGTGGGCGGTGACGTGGGGCAAAGGTGATGTGAGGAACGAGCGCCCTCTGCTGGCAGAGTGACTAGATTGCCATATGTTACTTGGACCAGCCTGGTATATATTCTGTGTTGATTGGCCAGGAAACCAGGTTATATGAACATGGCGCAATACAAAAATATTATCATGAAAAGGCAGACAGAAATAAAAACTCCATTATGAGTGTGTATATACATCAGAAGATAATATGGCGTCTGGAAGCAACTGGGTGAAAGTTAACAGTGGGCTCAAGTTGTATCAATTTTAACATTTGATACAACGTGGCAGATAACAGGAGATCATGCTGCTAATTTGCATATATGTATGCGTTGTTATTAGTTATTATCAAGCCTTCATACGCTAAACATTTTGAAGCACTGTTCCATGACATATAGGAACGGTCGGCGGTTTTCACCATATTGATCGTCCGTCCAATTTGCCCAAAGTCTTTGAAATCGTCTTGTGCATCACTGGCGGCAAGTTCGCAAATGCCATTGCTAGTTAAATCAATACCAAGCGTTGTTGTAGCGATCTTCTTGCTTGTCACCATTCAGTTATTTCATTTCAGATTAGTGTTCGTGTTTGGTGTGAGTAGTTTTTGTTATTGGTATTGATTGCTGGAATGCGTGGGCAAGTCGCAGTTTAACGTTTTTATTTGCTCTGTTCACGTCTTCACCTCACCTGATGGCATGAGGAGTCACGAGAGGCTAAATCGATGTCACACAAGTCTGGTTGATGTGGGGTTTCTTAGCCTTAGTCACCGGGAAGGTTTGGAAGAATGAAAAAAAGTATCGTCATAGATAGCCGTGTGTTGATTGATTCGGCTCCTCATGACCAGCTGGTTCGCTTATTTACATTTTGTTGAAATTGTTGCGGATGCATTAAGTAAGTTACCAATAACATGAATTAACAAACATCCCCAATTTTTTAGATTAAAATGGAATCATTAGATTAAGTTTAGTTAGATTCATTTCTGTCGCAAGTTATACTATGCGGCATAGCGGCATAGCACCAATTAGGAACCTGTTCAGGAGAACGATAAACCCCAATCATGGGCAAAAAACTTTGATACGGATGCAATCTCGTGTCAGAAATCTCAAGCAGAGCTTTAACAAATGTTAAAGTGGTCGATTTCGTAGTCATAGACGCATATTTTTCTTTCGTTGCATGGGGCATGCATGGTTTTTAAGGCAGTATTATAATAATAGTAAAAATCCAAACGCCATCCCTGGACATTTTCTTGGAAGGCTCATGAAATATACGGTCGAAACTAGACAACCGCCTTGCCGTATACGCCATGTACAATGTCCTGAGTGCCTTATGATAGACGGAAGAGTATACTGACTGTGTTGGACGCATTCATAATCCTACGACGGCGTATGAGGGCCATGTCTCCACACTTTCCGAAGTCCAAATTTCGCGTTGGTGAAGTCGAAATTTCGTGATTGGTAGTCCATATTTCGTGACCGGAAGTCGAAATTTCGCATTTGTGAAGGCGAAATTTCGTTTGGGAGTCCACATTGCGTGACCGGAAGTCGAAATTTCGCGTTGGTGAAGTCGAAATTCATTCAAGCGTTCATGAGATATGAGACTATCTATTCTCTCTGCTCATTGGCTTGAACTCAACGAAACGCACTCAACCACGAGAACACTACGCGCCCTCGACCACAGATGTCTACGCACCGCATCAAAGCTCACCTGTCAATCTTGTGACATCATTGGGGAATTTTCAAGTAACGCTCAGATGCAATGCTTCCAAAAATAAACCCGCCGGATCTCACTTTTGATACTTTGACGAACGCGTTTATATTGATATCGTGGAATACCAAATGTAAACTCCCATTAAAACAAATTGTTATTTGTTTATCTTTCCTAAACCAAGTTAACTCTGAGCAAGACAAAATCGTGGCACGAACACTTTAAAGCGTCCTGAATAACCAACCAACCAATCGACTCATTCCGCCAGGGCTCCATAGGCGTCACCGTGCTTGAATGCGATAAAGTATTAGCTCGCACAGCACGTGATAGTGAGACCTTTCGTGATGGTGCTTCTATCTAGTGCGTCATGTGGTAACACTATTGTAACGGTGCGACGAGAAGATAGGGTAGGGTGGAGCAAGACGCCCAGGCGGAGGAATACGCCCATGCCCAAAATAGCCCTGACGCGCATGTTCCGGAAAACTATGGGTGACGCATACGTGTCGCGTGATCATAGCCGAACGTCTTATGGAAACGTGGAGTCGAGTATGCAAAAATAAGTAAAACATTGACAGTTTCCCATTATGACCTCTTTTGTTGTAAAATTGCTCGATAATAATTGGCTCACCATGATTTTCATGAGTCAGGACTGAGTACCAGGTCAGTCACAATAACAAAATTATGAGCTGTAACGATGTGTCTGAACATTTGGGCGATAATTACATAATGGTGGGCTAGGCTAAAAAGACTTCACTGTTGTCTGATGGGGTAAAACGCCCACTTCACTTTGGGACAAAACGCCTACCAGATCATTGGGTAGTCGTTTTACCCCACTGGGTAGCTGTACCCAGTATTATGACTATAAATACATACCTGACATATTGCAAACATCTCTTGAAGACATATTTGTCTCTTTATTTTCATGTTAGAGGGCCAAACAATATAAGGCAACTATATGCTCAACTTTTGATGACCTCATACACAAGAAAGGCAGTCTGGCAAAAAGAATCTTAACAACGTGCCTTTTTATTTTTTGCATATTACATATTTGTGTTTGTGTAATAAGAACCTAAAGCCATCATTGCCATGGAATTGCTGCATGAGTAGATTTAAATCATACCAAACACACGGTAAGCGTTTGGCAAGCTTCAAGAAGCTTTGATAAGCCAGTAGTATGACATCTATCTGTTCTGGTGTTAGAAAATTTGTGGTAATTATAATTAAAGTGTTTCTGACCATATATAACGCATACTATACATTTGCACAATTTAAATGTTGATATGATTAAAATAGACTAATTTAAAATATGTAAGCAACAAGTCTCACGCTCTCACATGCCATAGTTATGGCTTGGAATAGCTTGCGAGCAAATAAATTGTTAAATGCCCCAATACGGAATTTTACCTTTTCGTTTTCCACGCTTTACGGTTAATATTTTCGGAGAAATGCATGTATCATTAACGTAGAGCCATGCGTGATGAAGGTGTCTGGTGTTATCTAGATTTGCTTGCATCATACTGAAAATAAATATGGCGCATCTTGCTTAAGGTCAGCGTTTTCCCCCACTCTACCCTACCGTCTGGTCACTGTTGCAGACTGATATACCCCTTTTTCTAAGCGGTATGACGGAGGTGTATTGCCGTGCCCACTAAGATTTGTCACAAGTTGGGATCCATAAAGAACAAACTGGAACTGCGCTGGAACAAACCCATGGGCTATTTTATGATCGACATGTCTTGTCGGGTGGATTAGAACTATGTTTCCTTTGCGTAGTCCAACCTATATCCCATGCAATCTATGGCCAATCAGTGCATGTTTTTCTGTCACGTGATTTTGTTTAAAGTCTCCCCGACTTATTATCTCAGGACCCCTACTTATTGTCTAGGGAGACCGAATTAATATCTAGGGAGCCCTATAGTTAAGGGCGCTTTATTTCTATGTATATATTCTCTCTCTCTCTCCCTCTCTCCCTCTCTCTCTCTCCCTCTATCTCTCCCTCTCCCTCTTTCTCTCTCTCTCTCTCTCTCTCTCTCTCTCTATATATATATATATATATATTCTCTCTACATTACTAATTGTTTTCATTCAGTTTGGACGTAATAAAGTTCAGGAATAGAGAAGGAAAGAGTGAAAACCGAAATCAACTAGGCAGAACGGCTCTTCACGTGATTCACGCCACAACAATATAAAAGGTGGGGTAGTTTTCGTTTGTAAAAAGCTGAAGCGGATGCCAGTTTTAATGACGCGGTGGGGGACCATGGCATGTTTAAGCCTTCCTCCCACTTCACCCCCCATTCACGCCCCACCCCACGCAGTCTCGTATCATACTAAGGCGACCTAACCGGGCTCGCCTTGAATCCATAGCATGGAGCGAGTTTGCGCAAGTGTGCAAACATAAAACAATCAATAGGTTAAAACTATGGCAAACTTAAACCATGGCTCGCAAAGACAAGTTGATGCATATTCGGTTCTTAAGTTGATATAAGCAAACTTTGCCCTTCGACGGGGCCCTCGCGACGCCACACCGATCCACGTTATGTCTGAGTCATAGTTTTGGAAACCAACAAGTGGACAAAAACAATCATCATCGGAAAGAATAGACCGATAACGTGGGCGCGTCCCAGAAAATTTCCAGGAGGGCTTTGGTTATTCACATAACACGCTTTCGACCTGAACATCTTATATACGATCCATGATGACTCTAAAAGTGTATTTGTCCAACTGATCTCGACTTTAACAGTGCATCTTTCAACCCGATCAGCACGAGATTGTACACAACACGCCGCCCTATTGTACATGTGAGATACAGGTAGCACACACCACACCACCCTAATATACATGTGAGCTACTGGTAACACACACCACACCGCCCTATTGTACATGTGAGCTACAGGTAACACACACAACACCACCCTATTGTACACGTGGGCTACAGGGAACACAAACCACACCGCCCTATTGTACATGCGAGCTACAGGTAACACACACCACACCGCCCTATTGTACATGTGAGCTACAGGTAACACAAACCGCACAGCCCTATTGTACATGTGAGCTGCAGGTAACACACACCACACCGCCCTATTGTACATGTGAGCTACAGGTAGCACACACCACACCGCCCTATTGTACATGTGAGCTACAGGTAACACACACCACACCGCCCTATTGTACATGTGAGCTACAGGTAACACACACCACACCGCCCTATTGTACATGTGAGCTACAGGTAGCACACACCACGCCGCCCTATTGTACATGTGAGCTACAGGTAGCACACACCACACCGCCCTATTGTACATGTGAGCCACAGGTAGCACACACCACACCACCCTATTGTACATGTGAGCTACAGGTAGCACACACCACACCACTTTATTGTACATGTGAGCTACAGGTAGCACACACCACACCGCCCTATTGTACATGTGAGCCACAGGTAGCACACACCACACCACCCTATTGTACATGTGAGCTACAGGTAGCACACACCACACCACCTTATTGTACATGTGAGCTACAGGTAACACACACCACGCCGCTCTATTGTACATGTGAGCCACAGGTATCACACACCACACCGCTCTTTTTGGAGATGTGAGCTACAGGTAACACATACCACACCGCCCTATTGTACATGTGAGCTACAGGTAGCACACACCACACCGCCCTATAGTACATGTGCGCTACAGGTAACACACCACACCACCCTAGTGTACATGTGAGCTACAGGTAGCACACACCACACCGCCCTATAGTACATGTGCGCTACAGGTAACACACCACACCACCCTAGTGTACATGTGAGCTACAGATAGCACACACCACACCGCCCTATTGTACATGTGAGCCACAGGTATCACACACCACACCGCTCTTTTTGGAGATGTGAGCTACAGGTAACACATACCACACCGCCCTATTGTACATGTGAGCTACAGGTAGCACACACCACACCGCCCTATAGTACATGTGCGCTACAGGTAACACACCACACCACCCTAGTGTACATGTGAGCTACAGATAGCACACACCACACCGCCCTATTGTACATGTGAGCTACAGGTAGCACACACCACACCGCCCTATTGTACATGTGAGCTACAGGTATCATACACCCCACCGCCCTTTTGTACATGCGAGCTACAGGTAGCACACACCACACCGCCCTATTGTACATGTGAGCTACAGGTAACACACACCACACCGCCCTATTGTCCATGTGACCTACAGGCCACACACACACCACACCAACCTATTGTACATGTGAGCTACAGGTAACACACACCACACCGCCCTATTGTACATGTGAGCTACAGGTAGCACACACCACACCGCCCTATTGTACATGTGAGCTACAGGTAACACAAACCGCACAGCCCTATTGTACATGTGAGGTACAGGTAACACACACCACACCGCCCTATTGTACATGTGAGCTACAGGTAGCACACACCACACCGCCCTATTGTACATGTGAGCTGCAGGTAACACACACCACACCGCCCTATTGTACATGTGAGCTACAGGTAACACACACCACACCGCCCTATTGTACATGTGAGCTACAGGTAACACACACCACACCGCCCTATTGTACATGTGGGCTACAGGCAACACACACCACACCGCCCTATCGCACATGTGAGCTACAGGCAGCACACACTACGCCGCCCTATTGTACATGTGAGCTACAGGGAACACACACCACACCGCCCTATTGTGCATGTGAGCTACAGGTAACACACACCACACCGCCCTATTGTACATGTGGGCTACAGGCAACACACACCACACCGCCCTATCGCACATGTGAGCTACAGGCAGCACACACTACGCCGCCCTATTGTACATGTGAGCTACAGGGAACACACACCACACCGCCCTATTGTGCATGTGAGCTACAGGTAACACACACAACACCGCCCTATTGTGCATGTGAGCTATAGGTAGAACACACCACACCGCCCTATCGTACATTTGAGCTACAGGTAACAGACACCACACCGCCATATTGTACATTTCAGTTACAGGTAACACACACCACACCGCCCTATTGTACATGTGAGCTACAGGTAACACACATCACTCCGCCCTATTGTACATGTGAGCTACAGTTAGCACACACCACACCGCCCTATTGTGCATGTGAGCTACAGGCAGCACACACTACACCGCCCTATTGTACATGTGAGCTACAGGGAACACACACCACACCGCCCTATTGTACATGTGAGCTACAGGTAGCACACACCACACCGCCCTATTGTACATGTGAGCTACAGGTAACACACACCACGCCGCCCTATTGAACATGTGAGCTACAGGTAGCACACAACACACGGCCTTATTGTACATATGAGCTATAGGTAACACACATTACTCCGCCCTATTGTACATGTGAGCTACAGGTAGCACACACCACACCGCCCTATTGTACATGTGAGCTACAGGCAGCACACACTACACCGCCCTATTGTACATGTGAGCTACAGGCAGCACACACCACACCGCCCTGTTGTACATGTGAGCTACAGGGAACACACACCACACCGCCCTATTGTACATGTGAGCTACAGGTAACACACACAACACCGCCCTATTGTGCATGTGAGCTATAGGTAGCACACACCACACCGCCCTATCGTACATGTGAGCTACAGGTAACAGACACCACACCGCCCTATTGTACATGTGAGCTACAGGTAACACACACCACACCGCCCTATTGTACATGTGAGCTACATGTAACACACACCACACCGCCATATTGTACATTTCATTTACAGGTAACACACACAACACCGCCCTATTGTGCATGTGAGCTATAGGTAGCACACACCACACCGCCCTATCGTACATGTGAGCTACAGGTAACACACACCACACCGCCCTATTGTACATGTGAGCTACAGGTAACACACACCACACCGCCCTATTGTACATGTGAGCTACATGTAACACACACCACACCGCCATATTGTACATTTCATTTACAGGTAACACACACCACACCGCCCTATTGTACATGTGAGCTACAGGTAGCACACACCACACCGCCCTATTGTACATGTGAGCTACAGGTATCATACACCGAACCGCCCTTTTGTACATGCGAGCTACAGGTAGCACACACCACACCGCCCTATTGTACATGTGAGCTACAGGTAACACACACCACACCGCCCTATTGTCCATGTGACCTACAGGCCACACACACACCACACCAACCTATTGTACATGTGAGCTACAGGTAACACACACCACACCGCCCTATTGTACATGTGAGCTACAGGTAACACAAACCGCACAGCCCTATTGTACATGTGAGGTACAGGTAACACACACCACACCGCCCTATTGTACATGTGAGCTACAGGTAGCACACACCACACCGCCCTATTGTACATGTGAGATACAGGTATCATACACCCCACCGCCCTTTTGTACATGCGAGCTACAGGTAGCACACACCACACCGCCCTATTGTACATGTGAGCTACAGGTAACACACACCACACCGCCCTATTGTCCATGTGACCTACAGGCCACACACACACCACACCAACCTATTGTACATGTGAGCTACAGGTAACACACACCACACCGCCCTATTGTACATGTGAGCTACAGGTAGCACACACCACACCGCCCTATTGTACATGTGAGCTACAGGTAACACAAACCGCACAGCCCTATTGTACATGTGAGGTACAGGTAACACACACCACACCGCCCTATTGTACATGTGAGCTACAGGTAGCACACACCACACCGCCATATTGTACATGTGAGCTGCAGGTAACACACACCACACCGCCCTATTGTACATGTGAGCTACAGGTAGCACACACCACGCCGCCCTATAGTACATGTGAGCTACAGGTAGCACACACGACACCACTCTACTGTACATGTGAGCTACAGGTAACACACACCACACCGCCCTATTGCACATGTGAGCTACAGGTAACACACACCACACCGCCCTATTGTACATGTGGGCTACAGGTAACACACACCACACCGCCCTATTGTACATGTGAGCTACAGGTAACACACACCACACCGCCCTATTGTACATGTGGGCTACAGGCAACACACACCACACCGCCCTATCGCACATGTGAGCTACAGGCAGCACACACTACGCCGCCCTATTGTACATGTGAGCTACAGGGAACACACACCACACCGCCCTATTGTGCATGTGAGCTACAGGTAACACACACAACACCGCCCTATTGTGCATGTGAGCTATAGGTAGAACACACCACACCGCCCTATCGTACATTTGAGCTACAGGTAACAGACACCACACCGCCATATTGTACATTTCAGTTACAGGTATCACACACCACACCGCCCTATTGTACATGTGAGCTACAGGTAGCACACACCACACCGCCCTATTGTACATGTGAGCTACAGGTAACACACATCACTCCGCCCTATTGTACATGTGAGCTACAGTTAGCACACACCACACCGCCCTATTGTGCATGTGAGCTACAGGCAGCACACACTACACCGCCCTATTGTACATGTGAGCTACAGGGAACACACACCACACCGCCCTATTGTACATGTGAGCTACAGGTAGCACACACCACACCGCCCTATTGTACATGTGAGCTACAGGTAACACACACCACGCCGCCCTATTGAACATGTGAGCTACAGGTAGCACACAACACACGGCCTTATTGTACATATGAGCTATAGGTAACACACATTACTCCGCCCTATTGTACATGTGAGCTACAGGTAGCACACACCACACCGCCCTATTGTACATGTGAGCTACAGGCAGCACACACTACACCGCCCTATTGTACATGTGAGCTACAGGCAGCACACACCACACCGCCCTGTTGTACATGTGAGCTACAGGGAACACACACCACACCGCCCTATTGTACATGTGAGCTATAGGTAGCACACACCACACCGCCCTATCGTACATGTGAGCTACAGGTAACAGACACCACACCGCCCTATTGTAAATGTGAGCTACAGGTAACACACACCACACCGCCCTATTGTACATGTGAGCTACAGGTAACACACACCACACCGCCCTATTGTACATGTGAGGTACATGTAACACACACCACACCGCCATATTGTACATTTCATTTACAGGTAACACACACCACACCGCCCTATTGTACATGTGAGCTACAGGTAGCACACACCACACCGCCCTATTGTACATGTGAGCTACAGGTATCATACACCCCACCGCCCTTTTGTACATGCGAGCTACAGGTAGCACACACCACACCGCCCTATTGTACATGTGAGCTACAGGTAACACACACCACACCGCCCTATTGTTCATGTGACCTACAGGCCACACACACACCACACTAACCTATTGTACATGTGAGCTACAGGTAACACACACCACACCGCCCTATTGTACATGTGAGCTACAGGTAGCACACACCACACCGCCCTAGTGTACATGTGAGCTACAGGTAACACAAACCGCACAGCCCTATTGTACATGTGAGGTACAGGTAACACACACCACACCGCCCTATTGTACATGTGAGCTACAGGTAGCACACACCACACCGCCCTATTGTACATGTGAGCTACAGGTATCATACACCCCACCGCCCTTTTGTACATGCGAGCTACAGGTAGCACACACCACACCGCCCTATTGTACATGTGAGCTACAGGTAACACACACTACACCGCCCTATTGTCCATGTGACCTACAGGCCACACACACACCACACCAACCTATTGTACATGTGAGCTACAGGTAACACACACCACACCGCCCTATTGTACATGTGAGCTACAGGTAGCACACACCACACCGCCCTATTGTACATGTGAGCTACAGGTAGCACACAACACACCGCCCTATTGTACATGTGGGCTACAGGTAACACACACCACACCGCCCTATTGTACATGCGAGCTACAGGTAACACACACCACACCGCCCTATTGTACATGTGGGCTACAGGCAACACACACCACACCGCCCTATCGCACATGTGAGCTACAGGTAACACACACCTCACCGCCCTATTGTACATGTGAGCTACAGGCAGCACACACTACGCCGCCCTATTGTGCATGTGAGCTACAGGTAACACACACAACACCGCCCTATTGTGCATGTGAGCTATAGGTAGAACACACCACACCGCCCTATCGTACATTTGAGCTACAGGTAACAGACACCACACCGCCATATTGTACATTTCAGTTACAGGTAACACACACCACACCGCCCTATTGTACATGTGAGCTACAGGTAGCACACACCACACCGCCCTATTGTACATGTGAGCTACAGGTAACACACATCACTCCGCCCTATTGTACATGTGAGCTACAGTTAGCACACACCACACCGCCCTATTGTGCATGTGAGCTACAGGCAGCACACACTACACCGCCCTATTGTACATGTGAGCTACAGGGAACAGACACCACACCGCCCTATTGTACATGTGAGCTACAGGTAGCACACACCACACCGCCCTATTGTACATGTGAGCTACAGGTAACACACACCACGCCGCCCTATTGTACATGTGAGCTACAGGTAGCACACAACACACGGCCTTATTGTACATATGAGCTATAGGTAACACACATTACTCCGCCCTATTGTACATGTGAGCTACAGGTAGCACACACCACACCGCCCTATTGTACATGTGAGCTACAGGCAGCACACACTACACCGCCCTATTGTCCATGTGAGCTACAGGCAGCACACACCACACCGCCCTGTTGTACATGTGAGCTACAGGGAACACACACCACACCGCCCTATTGTACATGTGAGCTACAGGTAACACACACAACACCGCCCTATTGTGCATGTGAGCTATGGGTAGCACACACCACACCGCCCTATCGTACATGTGAGCTACAGGTAACAGACACCACACCGCCCTATTGTACATGTGAGCTACAGGTAACACACACCACACCGCCCTATTGTACATGTGAGCTACAGGTAACACACACCACACCGCCCTATTGTACATGTGAGCTACATGTAACACACACCACACCGCCATATTGTACATTTCATTTACAGGTAACACACACCACACCGCCCTATTGTGAGCTACAGGTAGCACACACCACACCGCCCTATTGTACAATGTGAGCTACAGGTAACACACACCACACCGCCCTATTGTACATGTGAGCTACAGGTAACACACACCACACCGCCCTATTGTACATGTGAGCTACAGGTAACACATACCACACCGCCCTATTGTACATGTGGGCTACAGGTAACACACACCACACCGCCCTATTGTACATGTGAGCTACAGGTAACACACACCACACCGCACTTTTGTATGGCTTGTTCAGTAAATAATAATTCTGATTAATCAGAATTTACCTGATTCGTGGCTTCGTGGGGAATTATTAGAGTACTACATTACAGGGTTACGTGTTGGTATCACCCATACGCTATATGGGTACCCTGTTGTGGCTCTGATGCTAGCGGTTCTCTTACCTTAATCAGTCTCCTGCGCAGTTTTTTTCCCATAATATTATCGTATCCTCATCTATGTACCAGTTTGCTTTGACTTAATAAATGATATTGAATCTATAGTGACAAGAACGAATGGACTCATCCAAATGGGATCCCCCTGACGACGCGGATTGTTTGCCGATTGCAATCAACCGCGAGACGATGTAGCGGCAGTTTACACTTGCTCACTTGATTCTCAACCACCAACGAAATAAACCTCCTCAACCACTTTGCATCGACGCGGTCTGAGCATAGTTTCACAAAATGTCTACTGATATAGGTCATTAGGCTTAGGCAATAATAATACAGTATGCAACTGGATGAGACGTGCTTACGAGCCATTTAAGTATCGTATATAAACATCATTACATCATTAAGTCGTATTGTTATTAGTATTACAACATATGTGTGTGAATAATTTTAGAATTGTCGGCTGAACTGGGTTATTAGGTTTTAAGATATAATACATGTTGAAGTGTGATAATGTGTTAACAAGAGCCATTTAAGTATCGTAAATAATTATCTTTATATCACTTATCTTATTGTAATTTGCATTTCAGCATATGTATTTGGATATAATTTCACAAATATCTGATAAACTAAGTTTTTATGTTTACAGAAATAATATTTAGTAATATGATGATCCCTGGATCCGTGATTTCCATATTTGTACGTGGCGCATGTCCCTTCACGTTCACTGCTAAGTATGAAGACAACATCTATTTTCATATAGCCTTTTATAAATATCCATAGTGGACTGCATAATGTGGTATATCTATATATATATATCAATAAGTATCCATTGATTTTGCCTGTTTAACATCTGATTGCCACAGATGCGTATTACATTTAATTTTCAGTGGCAATGTGTTTGCCAGCACATTTGTCATTAGCGATGTGTTTGCCACCACATTTGTCATTAGCGATGTGTTTTCGCCTCACCATTTTTCTTGGCGATATGTTTTCCGCCAACTGTTTTTCCATTTAATGCGATATGTTTTCCGCCAACTGTTTTTCCATTTAATGCGATATGTTTTCCGCCAACTGTTTTTCCATTTAATGCGATATGTTTTCCGCCACATGTTTATTAGGGCGATGCTGTTTTCCGCCACATGTTTATCAGTGGCGATGTGGTTTTTCCGCCACTGATAATAATCTTGAACTTTGTATTTTCGAGGCAATAAAGTGGCCCTATCCAACTACTTTATTGTAAAGGCAGAAAACATTTCCCTAAAACTCATACGAAAATGCACCAGACTATGAAGTCTTTGAAATAAAGTATTGTCATCTCTTGATACCAACGGGCTTCCGTGACGAGAATTGTAGGTCTGCGCGTGGGGTTGGGGTCAAAGCCAATTGAGTTGAACGAGCTGCGAGCGAGCTAGCCCTAGTTCTGTGGCTGTAGGACGGGCAAATATCTCACTGGTCTGTAGACGGTCCCTGTCAGATTTTAGTCTGTCCTACAGCCACAGCACTGGGGCTACGTACGGGCGAACCAGCCCTGAAACATGCATCTGCATTGGACCGCGCGGTTACCAGAGCGTGCCCAGACAGGCATGTTTCAGGGCTGCGGGCGAGCCAGCTATATCACTTTTTCGTAGCGCGAAACAAAAACAAATTGCGGTTCTACCGCCTACTATAATGGCTATGTATATACTCGTGGACTTGTAGGCTCTATGCAACTCGGAGGGGTATCAACATCAACATCAATATGTAAATATGTCCAGGGCGCCTGTGCCGTGCCTTCCATGGGGTCTAGTGTTACTTGACTGGACCATCGCAGGGTATAAGTAGACTGAGCACTTTCATTTCCTCACAAACGTTGATGAAGAGAGGAAGAGCTTACTTCGGATTCAACACGTACGAAATCCCCTTCATCAAAATGTCCGCTTCCAAATTGTCAGCATGTGAGAAAATTTACGCTGTTAAATTGACAGTTTCTGAATTATCAGCAATATTTCGAGATGCACTGTTTGCTGAGATTAAAAACTTCTACATTGCTCGAGTAATTCCTATCCTTAAGAGTCGAGGACATGTGGGAGATTTGGAAAAAATAGCCCAACAGATATTGGACGGGGATTGCACACTCGTCACAAACGCCGACACCGTAGATGAATTGGATGAAATCACGGAAGAATACAAAGAGAATATTACAAAACCCAATGCTATGTTCTGTATAATGGCTCCAAGCGGCAATAAAAAGGTCACCCTGGCGGAGGAAGCAACGGCACGACGTATGCAGACGGAGCACTTCCTGGAATTGTACATACCAACTCTTGATTATACCTATTCTCTTCCAGTACATAAGTTCCAAGACATAGAACCACAACTTTACAAGTTTGTCAAAGAGCAAGGGCAAGCTTACCCACGGCTGATTATCGTTTTCAACGGCCATGGTGGACCGGGCGGATTGAAATTTGAGAACGACGAATAGTTGACACCAGCGGCAACGTTTTATGAACCAATAGAAAGGGCGTTGAGGGAACGTGAACAGCCAGGCTCACCGTTTGAGTTACACATCATCTTTGCCCAATGTTATGGCCATGAACAGCCTCTGATGATGGACACTGCTGGCGTTAATGTCAAGATGAAATTGCTTACCACTCCAGAATGCCCGACCACCGAATATGAACTTCTAACAGAGACTGATTATTCGGGGATGCGTACGGTGATCGACAGCACACATCTTCACTTACAACGCATGGGCACAACCCATGCTGAAGAGGTGGCACACCCGCCAGCTAACATTCAAGACGGCGTGGCAAAGAACGACGTCCCAGGCACGGTAGTGCCAGATGTAGAAGGTGATGAGATGGAGGTTGCGTAGTTCGTCACATAGGCCAACTAGGAAGTTTAATTTTAAGGTAGGTATATTTGACGGAGCCTGGGGGGAGGACAGGTGATGTTCGTTCTCTTTGTCACCCGTACTAATTCATGTATAATCCATTCTACTGTTTAGTAATCTATTCCCATGGGTTAAAAGCACCGTGCGCACAGTTTATTAATTGATTATTAGACTATGCATGGGAGCGGAATACTAAACTGGGGTAACAGATTACTATAAACTGTGGAAACGCAGTATTTTGAATAACTTTTATGTTGAACGTCATATACAGTAGCTTGCGTGTCTGAGTGATTTTTAGGGAGGGGCGGGGGTCACAATTACCAGAGCCTGATTTAATCGAGAAGATCCACGGACACCTACCTGGGTGTTAATTCTGCGTGAACTGTTTCTAGTAGACGATTGATCTTAGCCAAAAAACTAAAAAAACAAAACAAAGGGGGGGGGGGGGGGGCTCTATAAACAGCCATGGAGTACGATCTCTGCTGGCACAGGAAAGCGCATAGTGGTTATATCTCTGCGGTCGCCTACTGCCTCACTGCATTTTCACACTCGCTCGCCACGGCGGCGCTGCGCAAATTGATAGGAAAAAGACACCGCGCCTTTCTACAAATTAGTGCCGGGACTGACAAAGCCTAAGCCTAATAACACCCCGTATCAGGTGATGCGGAGTTCAGTCACAATTATAACTTTTTTTAAAGGGTACAAGATTATTTGTGCTGTATTGAATACACAGAGCTCATTATTTTCAGGTTATATTTTATTCTTGAAAATTATAATGTTGCAAGAAATTACCGCTGATTTGACCGTTTTTCAAGAATCTTGAAATTTGCCCCCGACCGACAGCAGCGGTAAAAGCGGAGCTTGAGTAGCGCCACTGTGCGGGGAGCTGGCCCTAATACCAAAGATATTAGTACTAATATCTTTGCTAATACCTTACCGTGTGCCCGATCTCCCGGCAGAGGGCGGTTTGCTTACGCTATATTGAGTGCATGAATGATAGGGAGTAGAATTCTGAACATTTTGATGTGTCGACATTATTCCCTACGCTACCGATCGACAACTGATGTGACCATAGTGTATATTAGCGCTTCTTTGACTGCAGAATGATAACAATATAGAATCGGACATTTTAATCAGGAACACAAGACGCTGAGAACAAAACGCATTTACAATGATTATGAATACATATAACAACTGTGACAAACAAAACTGCAGTTTCCATATCGGTAGACTATCGGTAAAAGGGGCGGATCCAGAAAATCTGGATGGTGGGCCGGTTTCAGTGTAGCATCCAGATATGCTGGATCGGGGGGGGGGGAGGGGGGGGTTTGGTTTTCATAAGCTAAATGGTATAAATCTCGGCCCTAAAAGAGCCCCCCCCCCTTCTGGATCCGCCCCTGGGTAGACCAATTTCTGTACAGAGTAGCTTGTAAACTTATCTCCCTCGCGCAAGGAACTCTGGGATCGAGATTGTCGGTAGACTACAAACAAAGCTGCATGGTGCAGTGGTTGCTCTTAGTTACCGCCATACGGTGACGTCACAATCACTTCGGTTATTAAGCTATTATTAAGCTACAAGTTCTTTGTTGTGGAACTATCACGGCGTAGGGATAGATGACAGGAAAACGTTGTCGTCAGCACAGACCGCCTAAAGTTTGAGAATTCTCTTAAAGGTGAATGATCAGTACATGGAAATGTCCAGTTCCGGTAAAGTATATAGCCACTGCAGTTGCATGGCCACAATTTAAAGAAAGTGTATGCGAGTGAACCATATGGTAAGGCCGGTTACCAAATTCGTTTTATCTGGGGTAGTGCATAATATCCTTGGTTTTATCATAGACATAAATGTTATTCATGTCTGTGCCTTATTGACTGCGCATGGATGTTCGCCCCCACGAGGTCGATTTTCGTGGTAAATGTTAGACGAGAAGAACCAGCCAACAGTATACGTTGAAGAATAGTTCGCGCTGATATAGAAAGACCATCCTACCTCCTCCTCTACCATCAATAGTCAACAAAATGATGTTTGCAAGATCACTTTAATGTAGGAGCAATGGACGACGGGAGCGGGAGCCGGTGGCGGGGGGGGGGGGGAGGCTGGGGGGGGGGGGGAGCAACATTCGCCTTGCCATTTTACACACGTACGCCTTAACCATTTATTCTATTTGCTAAGATATAAAAGACATGCAACGCCTTACGCTTCTCAAGTGGCCTTTTCATTATGAAATCTTTCAATCGATTCGATTGATCAAATGTTGAAATATCTTTTCGTTTGTTTTTTCCCCAGACCGCCCTTCCTCCTCGGACCCTGAGAAAACGAATCAACGATGCCATATGATCCAAATCTGGCCGATCATCTACACAATATTTACCGCGCCTTCCGCTCGACTCCCCGGCGAGAGGCCCGCGGTATCCATGATGAACGGACCCAAGCCCCGCCCCACGTGTCTGACCCTGAGCTGCGAGACGCGTGCAGACGACTGGACTGCCAGAAGATGATGATCGGCCTGTGCCTGATGGCGCAGTCCGTCGCCTGCTTCATCGTGGCGGGACTCAACCTCATGGCCTTCCCGCAGTCACCCAGCGACATGACACAGAAAGTGTTGGATTTAACCTTCACTCTGTTGGCCTTGTCCGCCATCTTGATTTTCGTGTTTAGTGTCATGTGGCTGTGCTAGTGACATACGTGTTTAACCTTCTTTTTCACACTTAATTGTTTCTTGGTGTTGTTAATTACCTTCCGCTAACCTATCTCGGGCCGGAACGCATGCCACTGATGTGGCAATTGCTTAAGTCTGAAGACTTCGGTCATTTGTGTTGCTTATTAAATATATATGATATTCCTAATGTGTTGATTGTATAACAAGCGCGACCCACTGATTAAGACATAGAAATGCATATGATGTTTACCCATACGGCGGATCAATTGCCAGGGAAGGCGCGGAAACTCGCTGCAAAAGTTATCTTGCAGAGAAACATAATCGATTACGAGTTTCTTAAGATCAAAAACATATCAGTCGAGGTGTCTATACTATCACCATTTATCCAGTTACGTAAAGCCGGCGACATATATCCAAGACAAGGTTTATTGCAATTTAAATTTTTTTTCCCATGGTTTTAAAGATTACAAAAAATGTATCATCCTTGTATCATGTGAAGACAGCAGGCTAATTATATTTTCAAAATGTCTCATTATTCAAGTATGTATAAACTTTATATTTTAGTCTTAACATAAATGAGTAGAACGAAATGTAATCACTATTAAATGAGATAACCGGTGTTCTATATATCAGAACACATTGGCTTTTAGTTGGCTTATCATGAATAAATTTGGCTTACTTAACATGAATGAGTAGAAATGTCGCTTTACGTAAATGAAATGTGATCACTATTAAATGAGATAACCGGTGTTCCATATATCAGAACGCATTGGCATTTAGTTGGCTTATTAGGAATAAATTTGGCTTACTTACTTTAATGGTTTGTTTTCATTTATGTTTTAACACGAATTACAGAATACGGTGATCAGAGTGAAAATCTGAAGTTGATATTCACCAGACCAGTTAGGGACATAATAGGTTCATTAAAATCAAAATAACCTCGGACGTTTCATTGAATTCAAGAACAGATACTAGTAATGTTTGCAGCTAGTCACCAACAAATTATCGACAATATTACACCTTTCGAAAAGATTTAAATCTCGGACGAACAAAATTGGCGATTTAATTGTTTTTATTACAAAAGCGATGAATATTTACATTTCGGGCGAAATGACGGTGATCTCATGATAGGAATTCCCCACATGGAATTATCTACACAACTTGCACCATGAGCAATATACTGTGGTTTAATTATAGAGACTATACAGTTGCTCTGTTACGATACTGGCGCCGAAATGGAACTATCAAAGTAGTTACCGGAAATCCTCAAAAAGCACAATTTCGTAACTGTTTACTTCTTACGATAACGTAAATGTTTTTCAGTGAATTGCTGTTACCACCACGTGGTACTCGTCCAGTCCACATCACATCAATGATATAATAACATATATGAAGTAACTTTCCATCCACTTCGACAAGACAAAAATCACAAACGGCAAGACGCCGTTTCTTCAGGACATCCCAGGTAGGCATAACATCGCCTTTTACTAAATTTGATAGCCAACAGTTAACCCAAAATATGTGATGAAAACTGATGAAGCCCACAACTAGGCACGAATCAAATGTTCCATGTCAAGACCGGTTTGTAGTCCGAGAGGCGAGGACGTTCGATGAATATCGGATGAGGGAGACGACACCAAGGTTGCCGTTTTTCTTCATTTTTCCAGCGGGGCGTAGTTAAGCAACTTCTCAATCAGATCGACATGAGAAAGCAGCATACGCCTGCAGCAGTACCGCTTCAGTCCCAGGGCGTCCAGAGCGTCTCTGTAAGACAATATCAAGCACACGGTAGGATTTGGTCGGCGGAGCAACTGGACAAAAAAGGTTTCCCCTCCGGCACGGTCATTCCATCACGGGGGTACCAACAAATCAATGTTCAAACGGGAGATTTCTCAGCTAAGCTGGTAAGCAGGCCGAGCTGCAGATCGACAATTTGATCCGTTCCGATATTTTATAGTAGTTTATAGATACAGCTTTATTTAATATATTCTTTATTCAAAAGATATCATGACGTGTGCACACACGCCGGCCGGCCCATCTATTATTCTGCTTTGCCACACCATTCTGAATCAACCTTTAACTCTTGACCCCTTGCCCCTATCTAAATCGACAGACCTCGTTAACATTATCATTCTGTCATAACGCACTCATTCAGGTCATTCGTGCGACATCGTAACATCATACAAGGCGATGTCATCGTCCTGGGATATTAATAGTCCATCTTCCATGAGCCCGCGAAATGTAATATTGTAGTAAATATGAGCAATATACGTGTTATGCTGAAACAATTATTCGTGTTGCAAAGTATAAATCTAGTCGCGTTGTATTTCACCGTTATCGCATTTGCTTGTAATTATATCCGCTATATTTAATCTTTTCTTATTATGTGTCTAACTTATTACACTTCAGGTCTCAATTTATCCTGCAAACAGCGGCTTAAAATATCAAAAATGGTCTTTTTTGAAACCCCAAACATTTCATTTTCGTTCTCTAACCATATGGCCTGCTATTAAACGTCCAGGATTCGAGCACTTTTTTCCATAGAAAACACATAAAATAATATCAATAAAAAAAACATGTATCAAGGTCCCATTTTACTTAAATAAAAATATAAGACATCCCATAATTAAAAGGGCACGTGGTTAGATGCACGCTTTTGAAGATAGGTAACATAAAGATAAGTATGATACAGCATAAATTTCTTACAGACCAGGTGTCCTGAACATTTTTCCTAAAGATAATTTATAACAGGAAACTTGTTGTGTAAGCAGCTTTAATGCTGATCACAACACTGGAATTTATGCACATAAACATCATGACACACATATATATATACGAGTATGTGTGTGTGTCGTGGGTAAAACACAAGATCCGGGGATGTTGTGATGCCAACGATGCCTCTTTTCATATGATGAGAACAATTTGGTAACAAGAGGCTTTGAATAAAATTCCTGCTTCTAAAAAACTTGTTGGATGTTCAGAACCAGCAGCATCAAAATGGAACACAAATTGTTGGGAGAGAGGCAGTATCATAAATATCCGCTAAAAAATGTTCTCATTTTCATAACTATAATTAGTACCATGGTCAGCTAGGCGGCCAAGTCTGGACAAATCACGTGACAACGGCACAAAACCGCCTTGCTCCCCAGGGGTTTTGTGTATTCAGCCGAGTTGTAACTAACTCATAAGGTACCTATACATACTGTTGTAATAGATGTACCAGTAATTGTACAATGTATATGTGTGCTTACCCTTCTGTGTACTCCGCCTGGAGGAGGCCTAGATATGCCTCCCACTTGTTACCAATCACCTTACCATAGGTGAAGCACCGAATAGGAATAATCATGGCTGCTTTTGTCCTGTAAATAAATACAAAATGCAAGCATGTAAATGGCAGATAATCCTATTGTTTTACGTAGATGGATGGAATGCCATCAAACAAACTGACAAATTACATCACATTCATTATACGCTTGCAAGCATCCAGGCATCGAGGTAATGCTGACATACTCTCACAATAATGACCATTCTATGATCTGTGCAATGGAAAGAAAGTGCAAATGATGACTTTTGACCGCAGATGGTATTTAGAGGTAGTACTCAAAAGAAAGAGACACCCAAATAAAACTGATAAGGAGGAGAGTTTCCCTGATTTAAGACTTAAAAGTCCAGCTCTTATGTTCCATTGGATGGTCAAGATATTAATTCCAATAAGTTATGCAATCTCAAATAGAATACTCATTGATTTTATCCAGGAGCACTGTCAAACTATTAGAAATATTGGTCATTATCCCATACAATGTGTTAAAACATCAAGACCAGAGATGATCATTTTATGATGTACCGGGTAACTGCAGGTTCCCATTTCAAGAACCGGTGCACTGTATGCATAAGACATGCATCAATACACCTGACTCTCGGTGCGGAAACATGGGTGCATATCACAAGGTATCTGAATATGTGCATCCAGTTCAGCAGTTGGAATATGTGTATCAAGTTCGGATTTGCTGCCTGGAGCTGGCTGCACCAAGCTGTTAAATCTTAAGCACTGCACACATGGGTGTATGGATGGGACAGCCGTACTACAAGCCCAGCCCTGTGGGTGGGGTGGTGGGGATGTCTTGCATTGAAGCACGAAGGGGTGGCAGTGGGAGGGTGTGAAGTTTGCAGCCAGGGTTGATCAGCAGGCTCTGTACATAGACATACAGGCAAGGGTCAAGTGTGACAATGGTGGTGTGTACAGCTGGGATAACTAGCATTCTTTGACGACAATTATGGCACCCAATATTATTCATGAATATAACAAAATTTGGCATCAAAACCTGATATTTTGACATAGTATAGGATTGAATTTTATTTAAAACTACACATTAACCGAAACCTGATGTTTTTTCAACACAATATTTCAGCGATCTGCATCTGATCTGTTCAGAGCACTTAACACATTCATTCCTAACTTTTTTCTTATAAATTAATTTGTCTAAAGTTTACATATCCAAGTGCTGGAAAGTGTTCACTTGTCTGAAAGGCAAAATCACTTGTCTCAGAGTGAACAAACAATAATGTCAAGCCCTGGGGGGCCAGTGGGGAGAGGGGGGGACCCAGTGTATACTCATAATAGTAAACTACAAAACGGCTAAATGATTTAAGGGGAGACTAGCCTCTGGGTGGGGTAGGGGAAGGAGGGTCTGGAATCTTTACAGGCTGGCCATGTAATAAGCATCACTACATTTTGGGGCAATCTTCATGGGCATTATAATGAGCATGGATAACGTTCATACTTTTTGGTGGAATTTTAGAATTTCAGTATTTTTGCTATACAACAAATACTAAAAAACACCATAGCAAACTATTCCACAAGTCTCAGGGGTCACTCTGGCGAGAAAGTGCATACAACCGACGGGCTCCAGCCTAGTATCTTGTCGGTATGATATAAAATCTCATTTGTATGACGTATTATCTGATTTGTATGACAAAGTATCTCATTCGCATGACATAGTATCTCATTCGCATGATATAGTATCTCATGATATAGTATCTCATGATATAGTATCTCATGATATAGTATCTCATGATATAGTATCTCATGATATAGTATCTCATGATATAGTATCTCATGTAGGTGATATAGTATCTCATGAAAAAGTATCTCATGATATAGTATCTCATGTACGTGATATAGTATCTCATGATACACCGTCATTTCCAGGGTATAAGTCAAACCCACTGATTTTGGGAAATATTGAGACTTGAGCCATACATAAGTTGTACCAGTGTATAAGTTGCACTATTGTACATGTGAGCTACAGGTAGCACACACCACACCACCCTATTGTACATGTGAGCTACCGGTAACACACACCACACCGCCCTATTGTAGATGTGGGCTACAGGTAGCACACACCACACCGCCCTATTGTACATGTGAGCTACAGGTAACACACACCACACCGCCCTATTGTACATGTGAGCTACAGGTAACACACACCACACCGCCCTATTGTACATGTGAGGTACAGGTAACACACACCACACCGCCCTATTGTACATGTGAGCTACAGGTAACACACACCACACCGCCCTATTGTACATGTGAGCTACAGGTAACACACACCACACCGCCCTATTGTAGATGTGGGCTACAGGTAGCACACACCACACTGCCCTATTGTACATGTGAGCTACAGGTAACACACACCACACCGCCCTATTGTACATGTGAGCTACAGGTAACACACACCACACCGCCCTATTGTACATGTGAGCTACAGGTAACATACACAACACCGCCCTATTGTACATGCGAGCTACCGGTAGCACACACCACACCGCCCTATTGTACATGCGAGCTACCGGTAGCACACACCACACCGCCCTATTGTACATGTGAGCTACAGGAAGCACACACCACACCGCCCTATTGTACATGTGAGCTACCGGTAGCACACACCACACCGCCCTATTGTACATGTGGGCTACAGGTAACATACACAACACCGCCCTATTGTACATGCGAGCTACAGGTAACCCACACCACACCGCCCTATTGTACATGCGAGCTACAGGTAACCCACACCACACCGCCCTATTGTAGATGTGGGCTACAGGTAGCACACACCACACCGCCCTATTGTACATGCGAGCTACAGGTAACACACACCACACACCCCTATCGTCTATGTGAGCTACAGGTAACACACACCACACCTCCCTAATGTCTATGTGAGCTACAGGTAACACACACCACACCGCCCTATTGTACATGCGAGCTACAGGTAACACACACCACACCTCCCTAATGTATATGTGAGCTACAGGTAACACACACCACACCGCCCTATGTGTACATGTGAGCTACAGGTAGCACACACCAAACCGCCCTACTGTACATGTGAGCTACAGGTAACACACACCACACCGCCCTATTGTACATATGGGCTGCAGGCACACACCACACCGCCCTATTGCAATGTGAGTGGCAGATAGCACACACCACACCGCCCTTACATTTAATTCTCAGTGGCAATGTGTCACCACATTTGTCATTAGCGATGTGTTTTCGCCTCACCATTTTTCTTGGCGACACGTTTTCCGCCAAGTGTTTTTCCAGCTAGCCCTAGTTCTGTGGCTGTAGGACGGGCAGAAATCTCACAGGGTCTGTAGACGGACCCTGTCAGATTTTTGCCTGTACTACAGCCACAGAACTGGGGCTACGTACGGGCGAACCAGCCCTGAAACATGCCTCTCTGCATTGGGCCGCGCGGTTAACAGAGCGTGCCCAGAGAGGCATGTTTCAGGGCTGCGGGCGAGCCAGCTATATCACTTTTTCGTAGCGCGAAACAGAAACAAATAGCGGCTCTACCGCCTACTATAATGGCTATATATCACTATCAACATCAATATGTAAATATGTCGAGGGCGCCTGTGCCATGCCTCCCATAGAAGCCAGTGTTACTTGACTGGACCACCGCAGGGTATAAGTAGACTGAGCACTTTCATTTCCTCACAAACCTTGATGAAGAGAGGAAGAGCTTACTTCGGATTCAACACGTACGAAACCCCTTTCATCAAAGTGGCCGCTTCCAAATTGTCAGCATGTGAGAAAACGTACGCTGTTAAATGGACAGTTTCTGAATTATCAGCAAAATTTCAAGGTGAACTGTTTGCTGACATTAAAAACTTCTACATTGCTCGAGTAATTCCTATCCTTAAGAGCCGAAAACATGTGGGAGATTTAGAAAAATTAGCCTAAAAGGTATTGGACGGGAATTACACACTCGTCACAAACGCCGACACCGTAGATGAATTGGATGAATTCAAGGAAGAATAAAAACAGAAGATTACAAAACCCAATGCTATGTTCTGTGTAATGGCTCCAAGTGGCAATGAAAAGGTCACCCTGGCCGAGGAAGAAACGGCACGACGTATGCAGACGGAGCACTTCCTGGAATTGTACACTTAAACTCTTGATTATACTTATTCTCCTCCAGCACATAGGTTCCAAGACATAGAACCACAACTTTACAGGTTTGTCAAAGCGCGAGGGCCAGATTACCCACGGCTGATTATCGTTTTCAACGGCCATGGTGGACCGGACGGACTGAAATTTGAGAAGGACGCAATGTTCACACCAGCGACAACGTTTTATGAACCAATACAGAGGGCGTTGAGGGAACGTGAACAGCCAGGCCCACCGTTTGAGTTACACATCATCTTTGCCCAATGTTATGGCCATGAACAGCTTCTGATGATGGACACTGCTGGCGTTAATGTCAAGGTGACATATCTTACCAGTCCAGAATGCCCGACCACCGAATATGAACTTATAGCAAATACTGATATTTCGGGAAGGCGTACGGTGATCGACAGCACACATCTTGACTTACAACGCGCGGGCGAGCTCCATGCTGCAGAGGTGGCACTCCCGCCAGCTAACATTCAAGACGGCGTGGCAAAGGACGACGTCCTAGGCCTGGTACTGCCAGATTTAGAAGATGATGAGATGGAGGTTGCGTAGTTCGTCATATAGGCCTACTAGGAGGTTTAATTTTAAGGTAGGTATATTTGACGGAGCCTGGGGGGAGGACAGGTGATGTTCGTTCTCTTTGTCACCCGTACTAATTCGTTTATAATCCATTCCCATGGGTTAAAAGCACCATGCGCACAGTTTATTAATTGATTATTAAACTATGCATGGGAATGGAATACTGAACTGTGGGAACAGATTACTATAAACTATGGAAACGCAGTATTTTGAATAACTTACTTTAGTAGATTTTATGTTGAACGTCATATACAGTAGTTTGCGTGTCTGAGGGATTTTTAGGGAGGGACGGGGGTCACAATTACCAGAGCCTGATTTAATCGAGAAGATCCACGGACACCTGGGTGTTAATTTTGCGTGAACTGCTTCTAGTAGACGATTGATCTTAGCCAAAAAACAAAAAACAAAAACAAAGGGGGGGGGGGGGGGGCTCTATAAACAGCCATGAAGTACAATCTCTGCCTGGCACAGGAAAGCGCATAGTGGTTATATCTCTGCGGTCGCCTACTGCCTCAATGCATTTTCACACTCGCTCGCCAGGGCGGCGCTGCGCAAATTGATAGGAAAAAGACAACGCGCATTTCTACAAATTAGTGCAGGGACTGACCCAGCCTAAGCCTAATAACACACCGTATCAGGTGATGCAGAGTTCAGTCACAATTATAACTTTTTTGAAAGACTACAAAATTATTTTTGCTGTTTTGAATACACAGAGCTCATTATTTTCAGGTTATATTTTATTCTTGAAAATTATAATGTTGCAAGAAATTACCGCTGATTTGACCGTTTTTCAAGAATCTTGAAATTTGCCCCCGACCGACAGCAGCGGTAAAAGCGGAGCTTGAGTAGCGCCACTGTGCGGGGAGCTGGCCCTAATACCAAAGATATTAGTACTAATATCTTTGCTAATACCTTACCGTGTGCCCGATCTCCCGGCAGAGGGCGGTTTGCTTACGCTATATTGAGTGCATGAATGATAGGGAGTAGAATTCTGAACATTTTGATGTGTCGACATTATTCCCTACGCTACCGATCGACAACTGATGTGACCATAGTGTATATTAGCGCTTCTTTGACTGCAGAATGATAACAATATAGAATCGGACATTTTAATCAGGAACACAAGACGCTGAGAACAAAACGCATTTACAATGATTATGAATACATATAACAACTGTGACAAACAAAAGTGCAGTTTCCATATCGGTAGACTATCGGTAAAAGGGGCGGATCCAGAAAATCTGGATGGTGGGCCGGTTTCAGTGTAGCATCCAGATATGCTGGATCGGCGGGGGGGGGGGGGAGGGGGGGTTTGGTTTTCATAAGCTAAATGGTATAAATCTCGGCCCTAAAAGAGCCCCCCCCCCCTTCTGGATCCGCCCCTGGGTAGACCAATTTCTGTACAGAGTAGCTTGTAAACTTATCTCCCTCGCGCAAGGAACTCTGGGATCGAGATTGTCGGTAGACTACAAACAAAGCTGCATGGTGCAGTGGTTGCTCTTAGTTACCGCCATACGGTGACGTCACAATCACTTCGGTTATTAAGCTATTATTAAGCTACAAGTTCTTTGTTGTGGAACTATCACGGCGTAGGGATAGATGACAGGAAAACGTTGTCGTTAGCACAGACCGCCTAAAGTTTGAGAATTCTGTTAAAGGTGAATGATCAGTACATGGAAATGTCCAGTTCCGGTAAAGTATATAGCCATTGCAGTTGCATGGCCACAATTTAAAGAAAGTGTATGCGAGTGAACCATATGGTACGGCCGGTTACCAAATTCGTTTTATCTGGGGTAGTGTATAATATCCTTGGTTTTATCATAGACATAAATGTTATTCATGTCTGTGCCTTATTGACTGCGCATGGATGTTCGCCCCCACGAGGTCGATTTTCGTGGTAAATGTTAGACGAGAAGAACCAGCCAACAGTATACGTTGAAGAATAGTTCGCGCTGATATAGAAAGACCATCCTACCTCCTCCTCTACCATCAATAGTCAACAAAATGATGTTTGCAAGATCACTTTAATGTAGGAGCAATGGACGACGGGAGCGGGAGCCGGTGGCGGGGGGGGGGGGAGGCTGGGGGGGGGGGAGCAACATTCGCCTTGCCATTTTACACACGTACGCCTTAACCATTTATTCTATTTGCTAAGATATAAAAGACATGCAACGCCTTACGCTTCTCAAGTGGCCTTTTCATTATGAAATCTTTCAATCGATTCGATTGATCAAATGTTGAAATATCTTTTCGTTTGTTTTTTCCCCAGACCGCCCTTCCTCCTCGGACCCTGAGAAAACGAATCAACGATGCCATATGATCCAAATCTGGCCGATCATCTACACAATATTTACCGCGCCTTCCGCTCGACTCCCCGGCGAGAGGCCCGCGGTATCCATGATGAACGGACCCAAGCCCCGCCCCACGTGTCTGACCCTGAGCTGCGAGACGCGTGCAGACGACTGGACTGCCAGAAGATGATGATCGGCCTGTGCCTGATGGCGCAGTCCGTCGCCTGCTTCATCGTGGCGGGACTCAACCTCATGGCCTTCCCGCAGTCACCCAGCGACATGACACAGAAAGTGATGGATTTAACCTTCACTCTGTTGGCCTTGTCCGCCATCTTGATTTTCGTGTTTAGTGTCATGTGGCTGTGCTAGTGACATACGTGTTTAACCTTCTTTTTCACACTTAATTGTTTCTTGGTGTTGTTAATTACCTTCCGCTAACCTATCTCGGGGCGGAACGCATGCCACTGATGTGGCAATTGCTTAAGTCTGAAGACTTCGGTCATTTGTGTTGCTTATTAAATATATATGATATTCCTAATGTGTTGATTGTATAACAAGCGCGACCCACTGATTAAGACATAGAAATGCATATGATGTTTACCCATACGGCGGATCAATTGCCAGGGAAGGCGCGGAAACTCGCTGCAAAAGTTATCTTGCAGAGAAACATAATCGATTACGAGTTTCTTAAGATCAAAAACATATCAGTCGAGGTGTCTATACTATCACCATTTATCCAGTTACGTAAAGCCGGCGACATATATCCAAGACAAGGTTTATTGCAATTTAAATTTTTTTTCCCATGGTTTTAAAGATTACAAAAAATGTATCATCCTTGTATCATGTGAAAACAGCAGGCTAATTATATTTTCAAAATGTCTCATTATTCAAGTATGTATAAACTTTATATTTTAGTCTTAACATAAATGAGTAGAACGAAATGTAATCACTATTAAATGAGATAACCGGTGTTCTATATATCAGAACACATTGGCTTTTAGTTGGCTTATCATGAATAAATTTGGCTTACTTAACATGAATGAGTAGAAA
Organism: Arenicola marina; assembly: GCA_964019135.1. Classification (NCBI taxonomy): domain Eukaryota; kingdom Metazoa; phylum Annelida; class Polychaeta; family Arenicolidae; genus Arenicola; species Arenicola marina. The sequence goes on along the minus strand of OZ025261.1, from coordinate 15,245,256 downwards.
TGCCGCTTTACGTAAATGAAATGTGATCACTATTAAATGAGATAACCGGTGTTCCATATATCAGAACGCATTGGCATTTAGTTGGCTTATTAGGAATAAATTTGGCTTACTTACTTTAATGGTTTGTTTTCATTTATGTTTTAACACGAATTACAGAATACGGTGATCAGAGTGAAAATCTGAAGTTGATATTCACCAGACCAGTTAGGGACATAATAGGTTCATTAAAATCAAAATAACCTCGGACGTTTCATTGAATTCAAGAACAGATACTAGTAATGTTTGCAGCTAGTCACCAACAAATTATCGACAATATTACACCTTTCGAAAAGATTTAAATCTCGGACGAACAAAATTGGCGATTTAATTGTTTTTATTACAAAAGCGATGAATATTTACATTTCGGGCGAAATGACGGTGATCTCATGATAGGAATTCCCCACATGGAATTATCTACACAACTTGCACCATGGGCAATATACTGTGGTTTAATTATAGAGACTATACAGTTGCTCTGTTACGATACTGGCGCCGAAATGGAACTATCAAAGTAGTTACCGGAAATCCTCAAAAAGCACAATTTCGTAACTGTTTACTTCTTACGATAACGTAAATGTTTTTCAGTGAATTGCTGTTACCACCACGTGGTACTCGTCCAGTCCACATCACATCAATGATATAATAACATATATGAAGTAACTTTCCATCCACTTCGACAAGACAAAAATCACAAACGGCAAGACGCCGTTTCTTCAGGACATCCCAGGTAGGCATAACATCGCCTTTTACTAAATTTGATAGCCAACAGTTAACCCAAAATATGTGATGAAAACTGATGAAGCCCACAACCAGGCACGAATCAAATGTTCCATGTCAAGACCGGTTTGTAGTCCGAGAGGCGAGGACGTTCGATGAATATCGGATGAGGGAGACGACACCAAGGTTGCCGTTTTTCTTCATTTTTCCAGCGGGGCGTAGTTAAGCAACTTCTCAATCAGATCGACATGAGAAAGCAGCATACGCCTGCAGCAGTACCGCTTCAGTCCCAGGGCGTCCAGAGCGTCTCTGTAAGACAATATCAAGCACACGGTAGGATTTGGTCGGCGGAGCAACTGGACAAAAAAGTTTCCCCTCCGGCACGGTCATTCCATCACGGGGGTACCAACAAATCAATGTTCAAACGGGAGATTTCTCAGCTAAGCTGGTAAGCAGGCCGAGCTGCAGATCGACAATTTGATCCGTTCCGATATTTTATAGTAGTTTATAGATACAGCTTTATTTAATATATTCTTTATTCAAAAGATATCATGACGTGTGCACACACGCCGGCCGGCCCATCTATTATTCTGCTTTGCCACACCATTCTGAATCAACCTTTAACTCTTGACCCCTTGCCCCTATCTAAATCGACAGACCTCGTTAACATTATCATTCTGTCATAACGCACTCATTCAGGTCATTCGTGCGACATCGTAACATCATACAAGGCGATGTCATCGTCCTGGGATATTAATAGTCCATCTTCCATGAGCCCGCGAAATGTAATATTGTAGTAAATATGAGCAATATACGTGTTATGCTGAAACAATTATTCGTGTTGCAAAGTATAAATCTAGTCGCGTTGTATTTCACCGTTATCGCATTTGCTTGTAATTATATCCGCTATATTTACTCTTTTCTTATTATGTGTCTAACTTATTACACTTCAGGTCTCAATTTATCCTGCAAACAGCGGCTTAAAATATCAAAAATGGTCTTTTTTGAAACCCCAAACATTTCATTTTCGTTCTCTAACCATATGGCCTGCTATTAAACGTCCAGGATTCGAGCACTTTTTTCCATAGAAAACACATAAAATAATATCAATAAAAAAAACATGTATCAAGGTCCCATTTTACTTAAATAAAAATATAAGACATCCCATAATTAAAAGGGCACGTGGTTAGATGCACGCTTTTGAAGATAGGTAACATAAAGATAAGTATGATACAGCATAAATTTCTTACAGACCAGGTGTCCTGAACATTTTTCCTAAAGATAATTTATAACAGGAAACTTGTTGTGTAAGCAGCTTTAATGCTGATCACAACACTGGAATTTATGCACATAAACATCATGACACACATATATATATACGAGTATGTGTGTGTGTCGTGGGTAAAACACAAGATCCGGGGATGTTGTGATGCCAACGATGCCTCTTTTCATATGATGAGAACAATTTGGTAACAAGAGGCTTTGAATAAAATTCCTGCTTCTAAAAAACTTGTTGGATGTTCAGAACCAGCAGCATCAAAATGGAACACAAATTGTTGGGAGAGAGGCAGTATCATAAATATCCGCTAAAAAATGTTCTCATTTTCATAACTATAATTAGTACCATGGTCAGCTAGGCGGCCAAGTCTGGACAAATCACGTGACAACGGCACAAAACCGCCTTGCTCCCCAGGGGTTTTGTGTATTCAGCCGAGTTGTAACTAACTCATAAGGTACCTATACATACTGTTGTAATAGATGTACCAGTAATTGTACAATGTATATGTGTGCTTACCCTTCTGTGTACTCCGCCTGGAGGAGGCCTAGATATGCCTCCCACTTGTTACCAATCACCTTACCATAGGTGAAGCACCGAATAGGAATAATCATGGCTGCTTTTGTCCTGTAAATAAATACAAAATGCAAGCATGTAAATGGCAGATAATCCTATTGTTTTACGTAGATGGATGGAATGCCATCAAACAAACTGACAAATTACATCACATTCATTATACGCTTGCAAGCATCCAGGCATCGAGGTAATGCTGACATACTCTCACAATAATGACCATGCTATGATCTGTGCAATGGAAAGAAAGTGCAAATGATGACTTTTGACCGCAGATGGTATTTAGAGGTAGTACTCAAAAGAAAGAGACACCCAAATAAAACTGATAAGGAGGAGAGTTTCCCTGATTTAAGACTTAAAAGTCCAGCTCTTATGTTCCATTGGATGGTCAAGATATTAATTCCAATAAGTTATGCAATCTCAAATAGAATACTCATTGATTTTATCCAGGAGCACTGTCAAACTATTAGAAATATTGGTCATTATCCCATACAATGTGTTAAAACATCAAGACCAGAGATGATCATTTTATGATGTACCGGGTAACTGCAGGTTCCCATTTCAAGAACCGGTGCACTGTATGCATAAGACATGCATCAATACACCTGACACTCGGTGCGGAAACATGGGTGCATATCACAAGGTATCTGAATATGTGCATCCAGTTCAGCAGTTGGAATATGTGTATCAAGTTCGGATTTGCTGCCTGGAGCTGGCTGCACCAAGCTGTTAAATCTTAAGCACTGCACACATGGGTGTATGGATGGGACAGCCGTACTACAAGCCCAGCCCTGTGGGTGGGGTGGTGGGGATGTCTTGCATTGAAGCACGAAGGGGTGGCAGTGGGAGGGTGTGAAGTTTGCAGCCAGGGTTGATCAGCAGGCTCTGTACATAGACATACAGGCAAGGGTCAAGTGTGACAATGGTGGTGTGTACAGCTGGGATAACTAGCATTCTTTGACGACAATTATGGCACCCAATATTATTCATGAATATAACAAAATTTGGCATCAAAACCTGATATTTTGACATAGTATAGGATTGAATTTTATTTAAAACTACACATTAACCGAAACCTGATGTTTTTTCAACACAATATTTCAGCGATCTGCATCTGATCTGTTCAGAGCACTTAACACATTCATTCCTAACTATTTTCTTGTAAATTAATTTGTCTAAAGTTTACATATCCAAGTGCTGGAAAGTGTTCACTTGTCTGAAAGGCAAAATCACTTGTCTCAGAGTGAACAAACAATAATGTCAAGCCCTGGGGGGCCAGTGGGGAGAGGGGGGGACCCAGTGTATACTCATAATAGTAAACTACAAAACGGCTAAATGATTTAAGGGGAGACTAGCCTCTGGGTGGGGTAGGGGAAGGAGGGTCTGGAATCTTTACAGGCTGGCCATGTAATAAGCATCACTACATTTTGGGGCAATCTTCATGGGCATTATAATGAGCATGGATAACGTTCATACTTTTTGGTGGAATTTTAGAATTTCAGTATTTTTGCTATACAACAAATACTAAAAAACACCATAGCAAACTATTCCACAAGTCTCAGGGGTCACTCTGGCGAGAAAGTGCATACAACCGACGGGCTCCAGCCTAGTATCTTGTCGGTATGATATAAAATCTCATTTGTATGACGTATTATCTGATTTGTATGACAAAGTATCTCATTCGCATGACATAGTATCTCATTCGCATGATATAGTATCTCATGATATAGTATCTCATGATATAGTATCTCATGATATAGTATCTCATGATATAGTATCTCATGATATAGTATCTCATGATATAGTATCTCATGATATAGTATCTCATGATATAGTATCTCATGATATAGTATCTCATGTACGTGATATAGTATCTCATGAAAAAGTATCTCATGATATAGTATCTCATGTACGTGATATAGTATCTCATGATACACCGTCATTTCCAGGGTATAAGTCAAACCCACTGATTTTGGGAAATATTGAGACTTGAGCCATACATAAGTTGTACCAGTGTATAAGTTGCACTATTGTACATGTGAGCTACAGGTAGCACACACCACACCACCCTATTGTACATGTGAGCTACCGGTAACACACACCACACCGCCCTATTGTAGATGTGGGCTACAGGTAGCACACACCACACCGCCCTATTGTACATGTGAGCTACAGGTAACACACACCACACCGCCCTATTGTACATGTGAGCTACAGGTAACACACACCACACCGCCCTATTGTACATGTGAGGTACAGGTAACACACACCACACCGCCCTATTGTACATGTGAGCTACAGGTAACACACACCACACCGCCCTATTGTACATGTGAGCTACAGGTAACACACACCACACCGCCCTATTGTAGATGTGGGCTACAGGTAGCACACACCACACTGCCCTATTGTACATGTGAGCTACAGGTAACACACACCACACCGCCCTATTGTACATGTGAGCTACAGGTAACACACACCACACCGCCCTATTGTACATGTGAGCTACAGGTAACATACACAACACCGCCCTATTGTACATGCGAGCTACCGGTAGCACACACCACACCGCCCTATTGTACATGCGAGCTACCGGTAGCACACACCACACCGCCCTATTGTACATGTGAGCTACAGGAAGCACACACCACACCGCCCTATTGTACATGTGAGCTACCGGTAGCACACACCACACCGCCCTATTGTACATGTGGGCTACAGGTAACATACACAACACCGCCCTATTGTACATGCGAGCTACAGGTAACCCACACCACACCGCCCTATTGTACATGCGAGCTACAGGTAACCCACACCACACCGCCCTATTGTAGATGTGGGCTACAGGTAGCACACACCACACCGCCCTATTGTACATGCGAGCTACAGGTAACACACACCACACACCCCTATCGTCTATGTGAGCTACAGGTAACACACACCACACCTCCCTAATGTCTATGTGAGCTACAGGTAACACACACCACACCGCCCTATTGTACATGCGAGCTACAGGTAACACACACCACACCTCCCTAATGTATATGTGAGCCACAGGTAACACACACCACACCGCCCTATGTGTACATGTGAGCTACAGGTAGCACACACCAAACCGCCCTACTGTACATGTGAGCTACAGGTAACACACACCACACCGCCCTATTGTACATATGGGCTGCAGGCACACACCACACCGCCCTATTGCAATGTGAGTGGCAGATAGCACACACCACACCGCCCTTACATTTAATTCTCAGTGGCAATGTGTCACCACATTTGTCATTAGCGATGTGTTTTCGCCTCACCATTTTTCTTGGCGACACGTTTTCCGCCAAGTGTTTTTCCAGCTAGCCCTAGTTCTGTGGCTGTAGGACGGGCAGAAATCTCACAGGGTCTGTAGACGGACCCTGTCAGATTTTTGCCTGTACTACAGCCACAGAACTGGGGCTACGTACGGGCGAACCAGCCCTGAAACATGCCTCTCTGCATTGGGCCGCGCGGTTAACAGAGCGTGCCCAGAGAGGCATGTTTCAGGGCTGCGGGCGAGCCAGCTATATCACTTTTTCGTAGCGCGAAACAGAAACAAATAGCGGCTCTACCGCCTACTATAATGGCTATATATCACTATCAACATCAATATGTAAATATGTCGAGGGCGCCTGTGCCATGCCTCCCATAGAAGCCAGTGTTACTTGACTGGACCACCGCAGGGTATAAGTAGACTGAGCACTTTCATTTCCTCACAAACCTTGATGAAGAGAGGAAGAGCTTACTTCGGATTCAACACGTACGAAACCCCTTTCATCAAAGTGGCCGCTTCCAAATTGTCAGCATGTGAGAAAACGTACGCTGTTAAATGGACAGTTTCTGAATTATCAGCAAAATTTCAAGGTGAACTGTTTGCTGACATTAAAAACTTCTACATTGCTCGAGTAATTCCTATCCTTAAGAGCCGAAAACATGTGGGAGATTTAGAAAAATTAGCCTAAAAGGTATTGGACGGGAATTACACACTCGTCACAAACGCCGACACCGTAGATGAATTGGATGAATTCAAGGAAGAATAAAAACAGAAGATTACAAAACCCAATGCTATGTTCTGTGTAATGGCTCCAAGTGGCAATGAAAAGGTCACCCTGGCCGAGAAAGAAACGGCACGACGTATGCAGACGGAGCACTTCCTGGAATTGTACACTTAAACTCTTGATTATACTTATTCTCCTCCAGCACATAGGTTCCAAGACATAGAACCACAACTTTACAGGTTTGTCAAAGCGCGAGGGCCAGATTACCCACGGCTGATTATCGTTTTCAACGGCCATGGTGGACCGGACGGACTGAAATTTGAGAAGGACGCAATGTTCACACCAGCGACAACGTTTTATGAACCAATACAGAGGGCGTTGAGGGAACGTGAACAGCCAGGCCCACCGTTTGAGTTACACATCATCTTTGCCCAATGTTATGGCCATGAACAGCTTCTGATGATGGACACTGCTGGCGTTAATGTCAAGGTGACATATCTTACCAGTCCAGAATGCCCGACCACCGAATATGAACTTATAGCAAATACTGATATTTCGGGAAGGCGTACGGTGATCGACAGACTGCAGAGGTGGCACTCCCGCCAGCTAACATTCAAGACGGCGTGGCAAAGGACGACGTCCTAGGCCTGGTACTGCCAGATTTAGAAGATGATGAGATGGAGGTTGCGTAGTTCGTCATATAGGCCTACTAGGAGGTTTAATTTTAAGGTAGGTATATTTGACGGAGCCTGGGGGGAGGACAGGTGATGTTCGTTCTCTTTGTCACCCGTACTAATTCGTTTATAATCCATTCCCATGGGTTAAAAGCACCATGCGCACAGTTTATTAATTGATTATTAAACTATGCATGGGAATGGAATACTGAACTGTGGGAACAGATTACTATAAACTATGGAAACGCAGTATTTTGAATAACTTACTTTAGTAGATTTTATGTTGAACGTCATATACAGTAGTTTGCGTGTCTGAGGGATTTTTAGGGAGGGACGGGGGTCACAATTACCAGAGCCTGATTTAATCGAGAAGATCCACGGACACCTGGGTGTTAATTTTGCGTGAACTGCTTCTAGTAGACGATTGATCTTAGCCAAAAAACAAAAAACAAAAACAAAGGGGGGGGGGGGGGGGGCTCTATAAACAGCCATGAAGTACAATCTCTGCCTGGCACAGGAAAGCGCATAGTGGTTATATCTCTGCGGTCGCCTACTGCCTCAATGCATTTTCACACTCGCTCGCCAGGGCGGCGCTGCGCAAATTGATAGGAAAAAGACAACGCGCATTTCTACAAATTAGTGCAGGGACTGACCCAGCCTAAGCCTAATAACACACCGTATCAGGTGATGCAGAGTTCAGTCACAATTATAACTTTTTTGAAAGACTACAAAATTATTTTTGCTGTTTTGAATACACAGAGCTCATTATTTTCAGGTTATATTTTATTCTTGAAAATTATAATGTTGCAAGAAATTACCGCTGATTTGACCGTTTTTCAAGAATCTTGAAATTTGCCCCCGACCGACAGCAGCGGTAAAAGCGGAGCTTGAGTAGCGCCACTGTGCGGGGAGCTGGCCCTAATACCAAAGATATTAGTACTAATATCTTTGCTAATACCTTACCGTGTGCCCGATCTCCCGGCAGAGGGCGGTTTGCTTACGCTATATTGAGTGCATGAATGATAGGGAGTAGAATTCTGAACATTTTGATGTGTCGACATTATTCCCTACGCTACCGATCGACAACTGATGTGACCATAGTGTATATTAGCGCTTCTTTGACTGCAGAATGATAACAATATAGAATCGGACATTTTAATCAGGAACACAAGACGCTGAGAACAAAACGCATTTACAATGATTATGAATACATATAACAACTGTGACAAACAAAAGTGCAGTTTCCATATCGGTAGACTATCGGTAAAAGGGGCGGATCCAGAAAATCTGGATGGTGGGCCGGTTTCAGTGTAGCATCCAGATATGCTGGATCGGCGGGGGGGGGGGGGGGGGAGGGGGGGTTTGGTTTTCATAAGCTAAATGGTATAAATCTCGGCCCTAAAAGAGCCCCCCCCCCCTTCTGGATCCGCCCCTGGGTAGACCAATTTCTGTACAGAGTAGCTTGTAAACTTATCTCCCTCGCGCAAGGAACTCTGGGATCGAGATTGTCGGTAGACTACAAACAAAGCTGCATGGTGCAGTGGTTGCTCTTAGTTACCGCCATACGGTGACGTCACAATCACTTCGGTTATTAAGCTATTATTAAGCTACAAGTTCTTTGTTGTGGAACTATCACGGCGTAGGGATAGATGACAGGAAAACGTTGTCGTTAGCACAGACCGCCTAAAGTTTGAGAATTCTGTTAAAGGTGAATGATCAGTACATGGAAATGTCCAGTTCCGGTAAAGTATATAGCCATTGCAGTTGCATGGCCACAATTTAAAGAAAGTGTATGCGAGTGAACCATATGGTACGGCCGGTTACCAAATTCGTTTTATCTGGGGTAGTGTATAATATCCTTGGTTTTATCATAGACATAAATGTTATTCATGTCTGTGCCTTATTGACTGCGCATGGATGTTCGCCCCCACGAGGTCGATTTTCGTGGTAAATGTTAGACGAGAAGAACCAGCCAACAGTATACGTTGAAGAATAGTTCGCGCTGATATAGAAAGACCATCCTACCTCCTCCTCTACCATCAATAGTCAACAAAATGATGTTTGCAAGATCACTTTAATGTAGGAGCAATGGACGACGGGAGCGGGAGCCGGTGGCGGGGGGGGGGGGAGGCTGGGGGGGGGGGGAGCAACATTCGCCTTGCCATTTTACACACGTACGCCTTAACCATTTATTCTATTTGCTAAGATATAAAAGACATGCAACGCCTTACGCTTCTCAAGTGGCCTTTTCATTATGAAATCTTTCAATCGATTCGATTGATCAAATGTTGAAATATCTTTTCGTTTGTTTTTTCCCCAGACCGCCCTTCCTCCTCGGACCCTGAGAAAACGAATCAACGATGCCATATGATCCAAATCTGGCCGATCATCTACACAATATTTACCGCGCCTTCCGCTCGACTCCCCGGCGAGAGGCCCGCGGTATCCATGATGAACGGACCCAAGCCCCGCCCCACGTGTCTGACCCTGAGCTGCGAGACGCGTGCAGACGACTGGACTGCCAGAAGATGATGATCGGCCTGTGCCTGATGGCGCAGTCCGTCGCCTGCTTCATCGTGGCGGGACTCAACCTCATGGCCTTCCCGCAGTCACCCAGCGACATGACACAGAAAGTGATGGATTTAACCTTCACTCTGTTGGCCTTGTCCGCCATCTTGATTTTCGTGTTTAGTGTCATGTGGCTGTGCTAGTGACATACGTGTTTAACCTTCTTTTTCACACTTAATTGTTTCTTGGTGTTGTTAATTACCTTCCGCTAACCTATCTCGGGGCGGAACGCATGCCACTGATGTGGCAATTGCTTAAGTCTGAAGACTTCGGTCATTTGTGTTGCTTATTAAATATATATGATATTCCTAATGTGTTGATTGTATAACAAGCGCGACCCACTGATTAAGACATAGAAATGCATATGATGTTTACCCATACGGCGGATCAATTGCCAGGGAAGGCGCGGAAACTCGCTGCAAAAGTTATCTTGCAGAGAAACATAATCGATTACGAGTTTCTTAAGATCAAAAACATATCAGTCGAGGTGTCTATACTATCACCATTTATCCAGTTACGTAAAGCCGGCGACATATATCCAAGACAAGGTTTATTGCAATTTAAATTTTTTTTCCCATGGTTTTAAAGATTACAAAAAATGTATCATCCTTGTATCATGTGAAAACAGCAGGCTAATTATATTTTCAAAATGTCTCATTATTCAAGTATGTATAAACTTTATATTTTAGTCTTAACATAAATGAGTAGAACGAAATGTAATCACTATTAAATGAGATAACCGGTGTTCTATATATCAGAACACATTGGCTTTTAGTTGGCTTATCATGAATAAATTTGGCTTACTTAACATGAATGAGTAGAAATGCCGCTTTACGTAAATGAAATGTGATCACTATTAAATGAGATAACCGGTGTTCCATATATCAGAACGCATTGGCATTTAGTTGGCTTATTAGGAATAAATTTGGCTTACTTACTTTAATGGTTTGTTTTCATTTATGTTTTAACACGAATTACAGAATACGGTGATCAGAGTGAAAATCTGAAGTTGATATTCACCAGACCAGTTAGGGACATAATAGGTTCATTAAAATCAAAATAACCTCGGACGTTTCATTGAATTCAAGAACAGATACTAGTAATGTTTGCAGCTAGTCACCAACAAATTATCGACAATATTACACCTTTCGAAAAGATTTAAATCTCGGACGAACAAAATTGGCGATTTAATTGTTTTTATTACAAAAGCGATGAATATTTACATTTCGGGCGAAATGACGGTGATCTCATGATAGGAATTCCCCACATGGAATTATCTACACAACTTGCACCATGGGCAATATACTGTGGTTTAATTATAGAGACTATACAGTTGCTCTGTTACGATACTGGCGCCGAAATGGAACTATCAAAGTAGTTACCGGAAATCCTCAAAAAGCACAATTTCGTAACTGTTTACTTCTTACGATAACGTAAATGTTTTTCAGTGAATTGCTGTTACCACCACGTGGTACTCGTCCAGTCCACATCACATCAATGATATAATAACATATATGAAGTAACTTTCCATCCACTTCGACAAGACAAAAATCACAAACGGCAAGACGCCTTTTTCCCGTTTCTTCAGGACATCCCAGGTAGGCATAACATCGCCTTTTACTAAATTTGATAGCCAACAGTTAACCCAAAATATGTGATGAAAACTGATGAAGCCCACAACTAGGCACGAATCAAATGTTCCATGTCAAGACCGGTTTGTAGTCCGAGAGGCGAGGACGTTCGATGAATATCGGATGAGGGAGACGACACCAAGGTTGCCGTTTTTCTTCATTTTTCCAGCGGGGCGTAGTTAAGCAACTTCTCAATCAGATCGACATGAGAAAGCAGCATACGCCTGCAGCAGTACCGCTTCAGTCCCAGGGCGTCCAGAGCGTCTCTGTAAGACAATATCAAGCACACGGTAGGATTTGGTCGGCGGAGCAACTGGACAAAAAAGGTTTCCCCTCCGGCACGGTCATTCCATCACGGGGGTACCAACAAATCAATGTTCAAACGGGAGATTTCTCAGCTAAGCTGGTAAGCAGGCCGAGCTGCAGATCGACAATTTGATCCGTTCCGATATTTTATAGTAGTTTATAGATACAGCTTTATTTAATATATTCTTTATTCAAAAGATATCATGACGTGTGCACACACGCCGGCCGGCCCATCTATTATTCTGCTTTGCCACACCATTCTGAATCAACCTTTAACTCTTGACCCCTTGCCCCTATCTAAATCGACAGACCTCGTTAACATTATCATTCTGTCATAACGCACTCATTCAGGTCATTCGTGCGACATCGTAACATCATACAAGGCGATGTCATCGTCCTGGGATATTAATAGTCCATCTTCCATGAGCCCGCGAAATGTAATATTGTAGTAAATATGAGCAATATACGTGTTATGCTGAAACAATTATTCGTGTTGCAAAGTATAAATCTAGTCGCGTTGTATTTCACCGTTATCGCATTTGCTTGTAATTATATCCGCTATATTTACTCTTTTCTTATTATGTGTCTAACTTATTACACTTCAGGTCTCAATTTATCCTGCAAACAGCGGCTTAAAATATCAAAAATGGTCTTTTTTGAAACCCCAAACATTTCATTTTCGTTCTCTAACCATATGGCCTGCTATTAAACGTCCAGGATTCGAGCACTTTTTTCCATAGAAAACACATAAAATAATATCAATAAAAAAAACATGTATCAAGGTCCCATTTTACTTAAATAAAAATATAAGACATCCCATAATTAAAAGGGCACGTGGTTAGATGCACGCTTTTGAAGATAGGTAACATAAAGATAAGTATGATACAGCATAAATTTCTTACAGACCAGGTGTCCTGAACATTTTTCCTAAAGATAATTTATAACAGGAAACTTGTTGTGTAAGCAGCTTTAATGCTGATCACAACACTGGAATTTATGCACATAAACATCATGACACACATATATATATACGAGTATGTGTGTGTGTCGTGGGTAAAACACAAGATCCGGGGATGTTGTGATGCCAACGATGCCTCTTTTCATATGATGAGAACAATTTGGTAACAAGAGGCTTTGAATAAAATTCCTGCTTCTAAAAAACTTGTTGGATGTTCAGAACCAGCAGCATCAAAATGGAACACAAATTGTTGGGAGAGAGGCAGTATCATAAATATCCGCTAAAAAATGTTCTCATTTTCATAACTATAATTAGTACCATGGTCAGCTAGGCGGCCAAGTCTGGACAAATCACGTGACAACGGCACAAAACCGCCTTGCTCCCCAGGGGTTTTGTGTATTCAGCCGAGTTGTAACTAACTCATAAGGTACCTATACATACTGTTGTAATAGATGTACCAGTAATTGTACAATGTATATGTGTGCTTACCCTTCTGTGTACTCCGCCTGGAGGAGGCCTAGATATGCCTCCCACTTGTTACCAATCACCTTACCATAGGTGAAGCACCGAATAGGAATAATCATGGCTGCTTTTGTCCTGTAAATAAATACAAAATGCAAGCATGTAAATGGCAGATAATCCTATTGTTTTACGTAGATGGATGGAATGCCATCAAACAAACTGACAAATTACATCACATTCATTATACGCTTGCAAGCATCCAGGCATCGAGGTAATGCTGACATACTCTCACAATAATGACCATGCTATGATCTGTGCAATGGAAAGAAAGTGCAAATGATGACTTTTGACCGCAGATGGTATTTAGAGGTAGTACTCAAAAGAAAGAGACACCCAAATAAAACTGATAAGGAGGAGAGTTTCCCTGATTTAAGACTTAAAAGTCCAGCTCTTATGTTCCATTGGATGGTCAAGATATTAATTCCAATAAGTTATGCAATCTCAAATAGAATACTCATTGATTTTATCCAGGAGCACTGTCAAACTATTAGAAATATTGGTCATTATCCCATACAATGTGTTAAAACATCAAGACCAGAGATGATCATTTTATGATGTACCGGGTAACTGCAGGTTCCCATTTCAAGAACCGGTGCACTGTATGCATAAGACATGCATCAATACACCTGACTCTCGGTGCGGAAACATGGGTGCATATCACAAGGTATCTGAATATGTGCATCCAGTTCAGCAGTTGGAATATGTGTATCAAGTTCGGATTTGCTGCCTGGAGCTGGCTGCACCAAGCTGTTAAATCTTAAGCACTGCACACATGGGTGTATGGATGGGACAGCCGTACTACAAGCCCAGCCCTGTGGGTGGGGTGGTGGGGATGTCTTGCATTGAAGCACGAAGGGGTGGCAGTGGGAGGGTGTGAAGTTTGCAGCCAGGGTTGATCAGCAGGCTCTGTACATAGACATACAGGCAAGGGTCAAGTGTGACAATGGTGGTGTGTACAGCTGGGATAACTAGCATTCTTTGACGACAATTATGGCACCCAATATTATTCATGAATATAACAAAATTTGGCATCAAAACCTGATATTTTGACATAGTATAGGATTGAATTTTATTTAAAACTACACATTAACCGAAACCTGATGTTTTTTCAACACAATATTTCAGCGATCTGCATCTGATCTGTTCAGAGCACTTAACACATTCATTCCTAACTTTTTTCTTGTAAATTAATTTGTCTAAAGTTTACATATCCAAGTGCTGGAAAGTGTTCACTTGTCTGAAAGGCAAAATCACTTGTCTCAGAGTGAACAAACAATAATGTCAAGCCCTGGGGGGCCAGTGGGGAGAGGGGGGGACCCAGTGTATACTCATAATAGTAAACTACAAAACGGCTAAATGATTTAAGGGGAGACTAGCCTCTGGGTGGGGTAGGGGAAGGAGGGTCTGGAATCTTTACAGGCTGGCCATGTAATAAGCATCACTACATTTTGGGGCAATCTTCATGGGCATTATAATGAGCATGGATAACGTTCATACTTTTTGGTGGAATTTTAGAATTTCAGTATTTTTGCTATACAACAAATACTAAAAAACACCATAGCAAACTATTCCACAAGTCTCAGGGGTCACTCTGGCGAGAAAGTGCATACAACCGACGGGCTCCAGCCTAGTATCTTGTCGGTATGATATAAAATCTCATTTGTATGACGTATTATCTGATTCGTATGACAAAGTATCTCATTCGCATGACATAGTATCTCATTCGCATGATATAGTATCTCATGATATAGTATCTCATGATATAGTATCTCATGATATAGTATCTCATGATATAGTATCTCATGATATAGTATCTCATGTACGTGATATAGTATCTCATGAAAAAGTATCTCATGATATAGTATCTCATGTACGTGATATAGTATCTCATGATACACCGTCATTTCCAGGGTATAAGTCAAACCCACTGATTTTGGGAAATATTGAGACTTGAGCCATACATAAGTTGTACCAGTGTATAAGTTGCACTATTGTACATGTGAGCTACAGGTAGCACACACCACACCACCCTATTGTACATGTGAGCTACCGGTAACACACACCACACCGCCCTATTGTAGATGTGGGCTACAGGTAGCACACACCACACCGCCCTATTGTACATGTGAGCTACAGGTAACACACACCACACCGCCCTATTGTACATGTGAGCTACAGGTAACACACACCACACCGCCCTATTGTACATGTGAGGTACAGGTAACACACACCACACCGCCCTATTGTACATGTGAGCTACATGTAACACACACCACACCGCCCTATTGTACATGTGAGCTACAGGTAACACACACCACACCGCCCTATTGTAGATGTGGGCTACAGGTAGCACACACCACACTGCCCTATTGTACATGTGAGCTACAGGTAACACACACCACACCGCCCTATTGTACATGTGAGCTACAGGTAACACACACCACACCGCCCTATTGTACATGTGAGCTACAGGTAACATACACAACACCGCCCTATTGTACATGCGAGCTACCGGTAGCACACACCACACCGCCCTATTGTACATGCGAGCTACCGGTAGCACACACCACACCGCCCTATTGTACATGTGAGCTACAGGAAGCACACACCACACCGCCCTATTGTACATGTGAGCTACCGGTAGCACACACCACACCGCCCTATTGTACATGTGGGCTACAGGTAACATACACAACACCGCCCTATTGTACATGCGAGCTACAGGTAACCCACACCACACCGCCCTATTGTACATGCGAGCTACAGGTAACACACACCACACACCCCTATCGTCTATGTGAGCTACAGGTAACACACACCACACCTCCCTAATGTCTATGTGAGCTACAGGTAACACACACCACACCGCCCTATTGTACATGCGAGCTACAGGTAACACACACCACACCTCCCTAATGTATATGTGAGCCACAGGTAACACACACCACACCGCCCTATGTGTACATGTGAGCTACAGGTAGCACACACCAAACCGCCCTACTGTACATGTGAGCTACAGGTAACACACACCACACCGCCCTATTGTACATATGGGCTGCAGGCACACACCACACCGCCCTATTGCAATGTGAGTGGCAGATAGCACACACCACACCGCCCTTACATTTAATTCTCAGTGGCAATGTGTCACCACATTTGTCATTAGCGATGTGTTTTCGCCTCACCATTTTTCTTGGCGACACGTTTTCCGCCAAGTGTTTTTCCAGCTAGCCCTAGTTCTGTGGCTGTAGGACGGGCAGAAATCTCACAGGGTCTGTAGACGGACCCTGTCAGATTTTTGCCTGTACTACAGCCACAGAACTGGGGCTACGTACGGGCGAACCAGCCCTGAAACATGCCTCTCTGCATTGGGCCGCGCGGTCAACAGAGCGTGCCCAGAGAGGCATGTTTCAGGGCTGCGGGCGAGCCAGCTATATCACTTTTTCGTAGCGCGAAACAGAAACAAATAGCGGCTCTACCGCCTACTATAATGGCTATATATCACTATCAACATCAATATGTAAATATGTCGAGGGCGCCTGTGCCATGCCTCCCATAGAAGCCAGTGTTACTTGACTGGACCACCGCAGGGTATAAGTAGACTGAGCACTTTCATTTCCTCACAAACCTTGATGAAGAGAGGAAGAGCTTACTTCGGATTCAACACGTACGAAACCCCTTTCATCAAAGTGGCCGCTTCCAAATTGTCAGCATGTGAGAAAACGTACGCTGTTAAATGGACAGTTTCTGAATTATCAGCAAAATTTCAAGGTGAACTGTTTGCTGACATTAAAAACTTCTACATTGCTCGAGTAATTCCTATCCTTAAGAGCCGAAAACATGTGGGAGATTTAGAAAAATTAGCCTAAAAGGTATTGGACGGGAATTACACACTCGTCACAAACGCCGACACCGTAGATGAATTGGATGAATTCAAGGAAGAATAAAAACAGAAGATTACAAAACCCAATGCTATGTTCTATGTAATGGCTCCAAGTGGCAATGAAAAGGTCACCCTGGCCGAGGAAGAAACGGCACGACGTATGCAGACGGAGCACTTCCTGGAATTGTACACTTAAACTCTTGATTATACTTATTCTCCTCCAGCACATAGGTTCCAAGACATAGAACCACAACTTTACAGGTTTGTCAAAGCGCGAGGGCCAGATTACCCACGGCTGATTATCGTTTTCAACGGCCATGGTGGACCGGACGGACTGAAATTTGAGAAGGACGCAATGTTCACACCAGCGACAACGTTTTATGAACCAATACAGAGGGCGTTGAGGGAACGTGAACAGCCAGGCCCACCGTTTGAGTTACACATCATCTTTGCCCAATGTTATGGCCATGAACAGCTTCTGATGATGGACACTGCTGGCGTTAATGTCAAGGTGACATATCTTACCAGTCCAGAATGCCCGACCACCGAATATGAACTTATAGCAAATACTGATGTTTCGGGAAGGCGTACGGTGATCGACAGCACACATCTTGACTTACAACGCGCGGGCGAGCTCCATGCTGCAGAGGTGGCACTCCCGCCAGCTAACATTCAAGACGGCGTGGCAAAGGACGACGTCCTAGGCCTGGTACTGCCAGATTTAGAAGATGATGAGATGGAGGTTGCGTAGTTCGTCATATAGGCCTACTAGGAGGTTTAATTTTAAGGTAGGTATATTTGACGGAGCCTGGGGGGAGGACAGGTGATGTTCGTTCTCTTTGTCACCCGTACTAATTCGTTTATAATCCATTCCCATGGGTTAAAAGCACCATGCGCACAGTTTATTAATTGATTATTAAACTATGCATGGGAATGGAATACTGAACTGTGGGAACAGATTACTATAAACTATGGAAACGCAGTATTTTGAATAACTTACTTTAGTAGATTTTATGTTGAACGTCATATACAGTAGTTTGCGTGTCTGAGGGATTTTTAGGGAGGGACGGGGGTCACAATTACCAGAGCCTGATTTAATCGAGAAGATCCACGGACACCTGGGTGTTAATTTTGCGTGAACTGCTTCTAGTAGACGATTGATCTTAGCCAAAAAACAAAAAACAAAAACAAAGGGGGGGGGGGGGGGGGGCTCTATAAACAGCCATGAAGTACAATCTCTGCCTGGCACAGGAAAGCGCATAGTGGTTATATCTCTGCGGTCGCCTACTGCCTCAATGCATTTTCACACTCGCTCGCCAGGGCGGCGCTGCGCAAATTGATAGGAAAAAGACAACGCGCATTTCTACAAATTAGTGCAGGGACTGACCCAGCCTAAGCCTAATAAAACACCGTATCAGGTGATGCAGAGTTCAGTCACAATTATAACTTTTTTGAAAGACTACAAAATTATTTTTGCTGTTTTGAATACACAGAGCTCATTATTTTCAGGTTATATTTTATTCTTGAAAATTATAATGTTGCAAGAAATTACCGCTGATTTGACCGTTTTTCAAGAATCTTGAAATTTGCCCCCGACCGACAGCAGCGGTAAAAGCGGAGCTTGAGTAGCGCCACTGTGCGGGGAGCTGGCCCTAATACCAAAGATATTAGTACTAATATCTTTGCTAATACCTTACCGTGTGCCCGATCTCCCGGCAGAGGGCGGTTTGGTTACGCTATATTGAGTGCATGAATGATAGGGAGTAGAATTCTGAACATTTTGATGTGTCGACATTATTCCCTACGCTACCGATCGACAACTGATGTGACCATAGTGTATATTAGCGCTTCTTTGACTGCAGAATGATAACAATATAGAATCGGACATTTTAATCAGGAACACAAGACGCTGAGAACAAAACGCATTTACAATGATTATGAATACATATAACAACTGTGACAAACAAAAGTGCAGTTTCCATATCGGTAGACTATCGGTAAAAGGGGCGGATCCAGAAAATCTGGATGGTGGGCCGGTTTCAGTGTAGCATCCAGATATGCTGGATCGGCGGGGGGGGGGGAGGGGGGGTTTGGTTTTCATAAGCTAAATGGTATAAATCTCGGCCCTAAAAGAGCCCCCCCCCCCTTCTGGATCCGCCCCTGGGTAGACCAATTTCTGTACAGAGTAGCTTGTAAACTTATCTCCCTCGCGCAAGGAACTCTGGGATCGAGATTGTCGGTAGACTACAAACAAAGCTGCATGGTGCAGTGGTTGCTCTTAGTTACCGCCATACGGTGACGTCACAATCACTTCGGTTATTAAGCTATTATTAAGCTACAAGTTCTTTGTTGTGGAACTATCACGGCGTAGGGATAGATGACAGGAAAACGTTGTCGTTAGCACAGACCGCCTAAAGTTTGAGAATTCTGTTAAAGGTGAATGATCAGTACATGGAAATGTCCAGTTCCGGTAAAGTATATAGCCATTGCAGTTGCATGGCCACAATTTAAAGAAAGTGTATGCGAGTGAACCATATGGTACGGCCGGTTACCAAATTCGTTTTATCTGGGGTAGTGTATAATATCCTTGGTTTTATCATAGACATAAATGTTATTCATGTCTGTGCCTTATTGACTGCGCATGGATGTTCGCCCCCACGAGGTCGATTTTCGTGGTAAATGTTAGACGAGAAGAACCAGCCAACAGTATACGTTGAAGAATAGTTCGCGCTGATATAGAAAGACCATCCTACCTCCTCCTCTACCATCAATAGTCAACAAAATGATGTTTGCAAGATCACTTTAATGTAGGAGCAATGGACGACGGGAGCGGGAGCCGGTGGCGGGGGGGGGGGAGGCTGGGGGGGGGGGGGAGCAACATTCGCCTTGCCATTTTACACACGTACGCCTTAACCATTTATTCTATTTGCTAAGATATAAAAGACATGCAACGCCTTACGCTTCTCAAGTGGCCTTTTCATTATGAAATCTTTCAATCGATTCGATTGATCAAATGTTGAAATATCTTTTCGTTTGTTTTTTCCCCAGACCGCCCTTCCTCCTCGGACCCTGAGAAAACGAATCAACGATGCCATATGATCCAAATCTGGCCGATCATCTACACAATATTTACCGCGCCTTCCGCTCGACTCCCCGGCGAGAGGCCCGCGGTATCCATGATGAACGGACCCAAGCCCCGCCCCACGTGTCTGACCCTGAGCTGCGAGACGCGTGCAGACGACTGGACTGCCAGAAGATGATGATCGGCCTGTGCCTGATGGCGCAGTCCGTCGCCTGCTTCATCGTGGCGGGACTCAACCTCATGGCCTTCCCGCAGTCACCCAGCGACATGACACAGAAAGTGATGGATTTAACCTTCACTCTGTTGGCCTTGTCCGCCATCTTGATTTTCGTGTTTAGTGTCATGTGGCTGTGCTAGTGACATACGTGTTTAACCTTCTTTTTCACACTTAATTGTTTCTTGGTGTTGTTAATTACCTTCCGCTAACCTATCTCGGGGCGGAACGCATGCCACTGATGTGGCAATTGCTTAAGTCTGAAGACTTCGGTCATTTGTGTTGCTTATTAAATATATATGATATTCCTAATGTGTTGATTGTATAACAAGCGCGACCCACTGATTAAGACATAGAAATGCATATGATGTTTACCCATACGGCGGATCAATTGCCAGGGAAGGCGCGGAAACTCGCTGCAAAAGTTATCTTGCAGAGAAACATAATCGATTACGAGTTTCTTAAGATCAAAAACATATCAGTCGAGGTGTCTATACTATCACCATTTATCCAGTTACGTAAAGCCGGCGACATATATCCAAGACAAGGTTTATTGCAATTTAAATTTTTTTTCCCATGGTTTTAAAGATTACAAAAAATGTATCATCCTTGTATCATGTGAAAACAGCAGGCTAATTATATTTTCAAAATGTCTCATTATTCAAGTATGTATAAACTTTATATTTTAGTCTTAACATAAATGAGTAGAACGAAATGTAATCACTATTAAATGAGATAACCGGTGTTCTATATATCAGAACACATTGGCTTTTAGTTGGCTTATCATGAATAAATTTGGCTTACTTAACATGAATGAGTAGAAATGCCGCTTTACGTAAATGAAATGTGATCACTATTAAATGAGATAACCGGTGTTCCATATATCAGAACGCATTGGCATTTAGTTGGCTTATTAGGAATAAATTTGGCTTACTTACTTTAATGGTTTGTTTTCATTTATGTTTTAACACGAATTACAGAATACGGTGATCAGAGTGAAAATCTGAAGTTGATATTCACCAGACCAGTTAGGGACATAATAGGTTCATTAAAATCAAAATAACCTCGGACGTTTCATTGAATTCAAGAACAGATACTAGTAATGTTTGCAGCTAGTCACCAACAAATTATCGACAATATTACACCTTTCGAAAAGATTTAAATCTCGGACGAACAAAATTGGCGATTTAATTGTTTTTATTACAAAAGCGATGAATATTTACATTTCGGGCGAAATGACGGTGATCTCATGATAGGAATTCCCCACATGGAATTATCTACACAACTTGCACCATGGGCAATATACTGTGGTTTAATTATAGAGACTATACAGTTGCTCTGTTACGATACTGGCGCCGAAATGGAACTATCAAAGTAGTTACCGGAAATCCTCAAAAAGCACAATTTCGTAACTGTTTACTTCTTACGATAACGTAAATGTTTTTCAGTGAATTGCTGTTACCACCACGTGGTACTCGTCCAGTCCACATCACATCAATGATATAATAACATATATGAAGTAACTTTCCATCCACTTCGACAAGACAAAAATCACAAACGGCAAGACGCCGTTTCTTCAGGACATCCCAGGTAGGCATAACATCGCCTTTTACTAAATTTGATAGCCAACAGTTAACCCAAAATATGTGATGAAAACTGATGAAGCCCACAACTAGGCACGAATCAAATGTTCCATGTCAAGACCGGTTTGTAGTCCGAGAGGCGAGGACGTTCGATGAATATCGGATGAGGGAGACGACACCAAGGTTGCCGTTTTTCTTCATTTTTCCAGCGGGGCGTAGTTAAGCAACTTCTCAATCAGATCGACATGAGAAAGCAGCATACGCCTGCAGCAGTACCGCTTCAGTCCCAGGGCGTCCAGAGCGTCTCTGTAAGACAATATCAAGCACACGGTAGGATTTGGTCGGCGGAGCAACTGGACAAAAAAGGTTTCCCCTCCGGCACGGTCATTCCATCACGGGGGTACCAACAAATCAATGTTCAAACGGGAGATTTCTCAGCTAAGCTGGTAAGCAGGCCGAGCTGCAGATCGACAATTTGATCCGTTCCGATATTTTATAGTAGTTTATAGATACAGCTTTATTTAATATATTCTTTATTCAAAAGATATCATGACGTGTGCACACACGCCGGCCGGCCCATCTATTATTCTGCTTTGCCACACCATTCTGAATCAACCTTTAACTCTTGACCCCTTGCCCCTATCTAAATCGACAGACCTCGTTAACATTATCATTCTGTCATAACGCACTCATTCAGGTCATTCGTGCGACATCGTAACATCATACAAGGCGATGTCATCGTCCTGGGATATTAATAGTCCATCTTCCATGAGCCCGCGAAATGTAATATTGTAGTAAATATGAGCAATATACGTGTTATGCTGAAACAATTATTCGTGTTGCAAAGTATAAATCTAGTCGCGTTGTATTTCACCGTTATCGCATTTGCTTGTAATTATATCCGCTATATTTACTCTTTTCTTATTATGTGTCTAACTTATTACACTTCAGGTCTCAATTTATCCTGCAAACAGCGGCTTAAAATATCAAAAATGGTCTTTTTTGAAACCCCAAACATTTCATTTTCGTTCTCTAACCATCGGGCCTGCTATTAAACGTCCAGGATTCGAGCACTTTTTTCCATAGAAAACACATAAAATAATATCAATAAAAAAAACATGTATCAAGGTCCCATTTTACTTAAATAAAAATATAAGACATCCCATAATTAAAAGGGCACGTGGTTAGATGCACGCTTTTGAAGATAGGTAACATAAAGATAAGTATGATACAGCATAAATTTCTTACAGACCAGGTGTCCTGAACATTTTTCCTAAAGATAATTTATAACAGGAAACTTGTTGTGTAAGCAGCTTTAATGCTGATCACAACACTGGAATTTATGCACATAAACATCATGACACACATATATATATACGAGTATGTGTGTGTGTCGTGGGTAAAACACAAGATCCGGGGATGTTGTGATGCCAACGATGCCTCTTTTCATATGATGAGAACAATTTGGTAACAAGAGGCTTTGAATAAAATTCCTGCTTCTAAAAAACTTGTTGGATGTTCAGAACCAGCAGCATCAAAATGGAACACAAATTGTTGGGAGAGAGGCAGTATCATAAATATCCGCTAAAAAATGTTCTCATTTTCATAACTATAATTAGTACCATGGTCAGCTAGGCGGCCAAGTCTGGACAAATCACGTGACAACGGCACAAAACCGCCTTGCTCCCCAGGGGTTTTGTGTATTCAGCCGAGTTGTAACTAACTCATAAGGTACCTATACATACTGTTGTAATAGATGTACCAGTAATTGTACAATGTATATGTGTGCTTACCCTTCTGTGTACTCCGCCTGGAGGAGGCCTAGATATGCCTCCCACTTGTTACCAATCACCTTACCATAGGTGAAGCACCGAATAGGAATAATCATGGCTGCTTTTGTCCTGTAAATAAATACAAAATGCAAGCATGTAAATGGCAGATAATCCTATTGTTTTACGTAGATGGATGGAATGCCATCAAACAAACTGACAAATTACATCACATTCATTATACGCTTGCAAGCATCCAGGCATCGAGGTAATGCTGACATACTCTCACAATAATGACCATGCTATGATCTGTGCAATGGAAAGAAAGTGCAAATGATGACTTTTGACCGCAGATGGTATTTAGAGGTAGTACTCAAAAGAAAGAGACACCCAAATAAAACTGATAAGGAGGAGAGTTTCCCTGATTTAAGACTTAAAAGTCCAGCTCTTATGTTCCATTGGATGGTCAAGATATTAATTCCAATAAGTTATGCAATCTCAAATAGAATACTCATTGATTTTATCCAGGAGCACTGTCAAACTATTAGAAATATTGGTCATTATCCCATACAATGTGTTAAAACATCAAGACCAGAGATGATCATTTTATGATGTACCGGGTAACTGCAGGTTCCCATTTCAAGAACCGGTGCACTGTATGCATAAGACATGCATCAATACACCTGACTCTCGGTGCGGAAACATGGGTGCATATCACAAGGTATCTGAATATGTGCATCCAGTTCAGCAGTTGGAATATGTGTATCAAGTTCGGATTTGCTGCCTGGAGCTGGCTGCACCAAGCTGTTAAATCTTAAGCACTGCACACATGGGTGTATGGATGGGACAGCCGTACTACAAGCCCAGCCCTGTGGGTGGGGTGGTGGGGATGTCTTGCATTGAAGCACGAAGGGGTGGCAGTGGGAGGGTGTGAAGTTTGCAGCCAGGGTTGATCAGCAGGCTCTGTACATAGACATACAGGCAAGGGTCAAGTGTGACAATGGTGGTGTGTACAGCTGGGATAACTAGCATTCTTTGACGACAATTATGGCACCCAATATTATTCATGAATATAACAAAATCTGGCATCAAAACCTGATATTTTGACATAGTATAGGATTGAATTTTATTTAAAACTACACATTAACCGAAACCTGATGTTTTTTCAACACAATATTTCAGCGATCTGCATCTGATCTGTTCAGAGCACTTAACACATTCATTCCTAACTTTTTTCTTGTAAATTAATTTGTCTAAAGTTTACATATCCAAGTGCTGGAAAGTGTTCACTTGTCTGAAAGGCAAAATCACTTGTCTCAGAGTGAACAAACAATAATGTCAAGTCCTGGGGGGCCAGTGGGGAGAGGGGGGGACCCAGTGTATACTCATAATAGTAAACTACAAAACGGCTAAATGATTTAAGGGGAGACTAGCCTCTGGGTGGGGTAGGGGAAGGAGGGTCTGGAATCTTTACAGGCTGGCCATGTAATAAGCATCACTACATTTTGGGGCAATCTTCATGGGCATTATAATGAGCATGGATAACGTTCATACTTTTTGGTGGAATTTTAGAATTTCAGTATTTTTGCTATACAACAAATACTAAAAAACACCATAGCAAACTATTCCACAAGTCTCAGGGGTCACTCTGGCGAGAAAGTGCATACAACCGACGGGCTCCAGCCTAGTATCTTGTCGGTATGATATAAAATCTCATTTGTATGACGTATTATCTGATTTGTATGACAAAGTATCTCATTCGCATGACATAGTATCTCATTCGCATGATATAGTATCTCATGATATAGTATCTCATGATATAGTATCTCATGATATAGTATCTCATGATATAGTATCTCATGATATAGTATCTCATGATATAGTATCTCATGTACGTGATATAGTATCTCATGAAAAAGTATCTCATGATATAGTATCTCATGTACGTGATATAGTATCTCATGATACACCGTCATTTCCAGGGTATAAGTCAAACCCACTGATTTTGGGAAATATTGAGACTTGAGCCATACATAAGTTGTACCAGTGTATAAGTTGCACTATTGTACATGTGAGCTACAGGTAGCACACACCACACCACCCTATTGTACATGTGAGCTACCGGTAACACACACCACACCGCCCTATTGTAGATGTGGGCTACAGGTAGCACACACCACACCGCCCTATTGTACATGTGAGCTACAGGTAACACACACCACACCGCCCTATTGTACATGTGAGCTACAGGTAACACACACCACACCGCCCTATTGTACATGTGAGGTACAGGTAACACACACCACACCGCCCTATTGTACATGTGAGCTACAGGTAACACACACCACACCGCCCTATTGTACATGTGAGCTACAGGTAACACACACCACACCGCCCTATTGTAGATGTGGGCTACAGGTAGCACACACCACACTGCCCTATTGTACATGTGAGCTACAGGTAACACACACCACACCGCCCTATTGTACATGTGAGCTACAGGTAACACACACCACACCGCCCTATTGTACATGTGAGCTACAGGTAACATACACAACACCGCCCTATTGTACATGCGAGCTACCGGTAGCACACACCACACCGCCCTATTGTACATGCGAGCTACCGGTAGCACACACCACACCGCCCTATTGTACATGTGAACTACAGGAAGCACACACCACACCGCCCTATTGTACATGTGAGCTACCGGTAGCACACACCACACCGCCCTATTGTACATGTGGGCTACAGGTAACATACACAACACCGCCCTATTGTACATGCGAGCTACAGGTAACCCACACCACACCGCCCTATTGTACATGCGAGCTACAGGTAACCCACACCACACCGCCCTATTGTAGATGTGGGCTACAGGTAGCACACACCACACCGCCCTATTGTACATGCGAGCTACAGGTAACACACACCACACACCCCTATCGTCTATGTGAGCTACAGGTAACACACACCACACCTCCCTAATGTCTATGTGAGCTACAGGTAACACACACCACACCGCCCTATTGTACATGCGAGCTACAGGTAACACACACCGCACCTCCCTAATGTATATGTGAGCTACAGGTAACACACACCACACCGCCCTATGTGTACATGTGAGCTACAGGTAGCACACACCAAACCGCCCTACTGTACATGTGAGCTACAGGTAACACACACCACACCGCCCTATTGTACATATGGGCTGCAGGCACACACCACACCGCCCTATTGCAATGTGAGTGGCAGATAGCACACACCACACCGCCCTTACATTTAATTCTCAGTGGCAATGTGTCACCACATTTGTCATTAGCGATGTGTTTTCGCCTCACCATTTTTCTTGGCGACACGTTTTCCGCCAAGTGTTTTTCCAGCTAGCCCTAGTTCTGTGGCTGTAGGACGGGCAGAAATCTCACAGGGTCTGTAGACGGACCCTGTCAGATTTTTGCCTGTACTACAGCCACAGAACTGGGGCTACGTACGGGCGAACCAGCCCTGAAACATGCCTCTCTGCATTGGGCCGCGCGGTTAACAGAGCGTGCCCAGAGAGGCATGTTTCAGGGCTGCGGGCGAGCCAGCTATATCACTTTTTCGTAGCGCGAAACAGAAACAAATAGCGGCTCTACCGCCTACTATAATGGCTATATATCACTATCAACATCAATATGTAAATATGTCGAGGGCGCCTGTGCCATGCCTCCCATAGAAGCCAGTGTTACTTGACTGGACCACCGCAGGGTATAAGTAGACTGAGCACTTTCAATTCCTCACAAACCTTGATGAAGAGAGGAAGAGCTTACTTCGGATTCAACACGTACGAAACCCCTTTCATCAAAGTGGCCGCTTCCAAATTGTCAGCATGTGAGAAAACGTACGCTGTTAAATGGACAGTTTCTGAATTATCAGCAAAATTTCAAGGTGAACTGTTTGCTGACATTAAAAACTTCTACATTGCTCGAGTAATTCCTATCCTTAAGAGCCGAAAACATGTGGGAGATTTAGAAAAATTAGCCTAAAAGGTATTGGACGGGAATTACACACTCGTCACAAACGCCGACACCGTAGATGAATTGGATGAATTCAAGGAAGAATAAAAACAGAAGATTACAAAACCCAATGCTATGTTCTGTGTAATGGCTCCAAGTGGCAATGAAAAGGTCACCCTGGCCGAGGAAGAAACGGCACGACGTATGCAGACGGAGCACTTCCTGGAATTGTACACTTAAACTCTTGATTATACTTATTCTCCTCCAGCACATAGGTTCCAAGACATAGAACCACAACTTTACAGGTTTGTCAAAGCGCGAGGGCCAGATTACCCACGGCTGATTATCGTTTTCAACGGCCATGGTGGACCGGACGGACTGAAATTTGAGAAGGACGCAATGTTCACACCAGCGACAACGTTTTATGAACCAATACAGAGGGCGTTGAGGGAACGTGAACAGCCAGGCCCACCGTTTGAGTTACACATCATCTTTGCCCAATGTTATGGCCATGAACAGCTTCTGATGATGGACACTGCTGGCGTTAATGTCAAGGTGACATATCTTACCAGTCCAGAATGCCCGACCACCGAATATGAACTTATAGCAAATACTGATATTTCGGGAAGGCGTACGGTGATCGACAGCACACATCTTGACTTACAACGCGCGGGCGAGCTCCATGCTGCAGAGGTGGCACTCCCGCCAGCTAACATTCAAGACGGCGTGGCAAAGGACGACGTCCTAGGCCTGGTACTGCCAGATTTAGAAGATGATGAGATGGAGGTTGCGTAGTTCGTCATATAGGCCTACTAGGAGGTTTAATTTTAAGGTAGGTATATTTGACGGAGCCTGGGGGGAGGACAGGTGATGTTCGTTCTCTTTGTCACCCGTACTAATTCGTTTATAATCCATTCCCATGGGTTAAAAGCACCATGCGCACAGTTTATTAATTGATTATTAAACTATGCATGGGAATGGAATACTGAACTGTGGGAACAGATTACTATAAACTATGGAAACGCAGTATTTTGAATAACTTACTTTAGTAGATTTTATGTTGAACGTCATATACAGTAGTTTGCGTGTCTGAGGGATTTTTAGGGAGGGACGGGGGTCACAATTACCAGAGCCTGATTTAATCGAGAAGATCCACGGACACCTGGGTGTTAATTTTGCGTGAACTGCTTCTAGTAGACGATTGATCTTAGCCAAAAAACAAAAAACAAAAACAAAGGGGGGGAGGGGGGGGGCTCTATAAACAGCCATGAAGTACAATCTCTGCCTGGCACAGGAAAGCGCATAGTGGTTATATCTCTGCGGTCGCCTACTGCCTCAATGCATTTTCACACTCGCTCGCCAGGGCGGCGGTGCGGAAATTGATAGGAAAAAGACAACGCGCATTTCTACAAATTAGTGCAGGGACTGACCCAGCCTAAGCCTAATAACACACCGTATCAGGTGATGCAGAGTTCAGTCACAATTATAACTTTTTTGAAAGACTACAAAATTATTTTTGCTGTTTTGAATACACAGAGCTCATTATTTTCAGGTTATATTTTATTCTTGAAAATTATAATGTTGCAAGAAATTACCGCTGATTTGACCGTTTTTCAAGAATCTTGAAATTTGCCCCCGACCGACAGCAGCGGTAAAAGCGGAGCTTGAGTAGCGCCACTGTGCGGGGAGCTGGTCCTAATACCTGACCGTGTACCCGATCTCCCGGCAGATGGCGGTTTGCTTACGCTATATTGAGTGCATGAATGATAGGGAGTAGAATGCTGAACATTTTGATGTGTCGACATTATTCCCTACGCTACCGATCGACAACTGATGTGACCATAGTGTATATTAGCGCTTCTTTGACTGCAGAATGATAACAATTAAGATAAAATCGGACATTTTAATCAGGAACACAAGACGCTGAGAACAAAACGCATTTACAATGATTATGAATACATATAACAACTGTGACAAACAAAACTGCAGTTTCCATATCGGTAGACTATCGGTAAAAGGGGCGGATCCAGAAAATCTGGATGGTGGACCGGTTTCAATGTAGCATCCAGATATGCTGGATCGGGGGGGGGGGAGGGGGGCGGTTTTGGTTTTCATAAGCTAAATGGTATAAATCTCGGCCCTAAAAGAATCCCCCCCCCCTTCTGGATCCGCCCCTGGGTAGACCAATTTCCGTACAGAGTAGCTTGTAAACTTATCGCCCTCGCACAAGGAACTCTGGTATCGAGATTGTCGGTAGACTACAAACAAAGCTGCATGGTGCAGTGGTTGCTCTTAGTTACCGCCATACGGTGACGTCACAATCACTTCGGTTTCTAAGCTACAAGTTCTTTGTTGTGGAACTATCACGGCGTGGAGATAGATGACAGGAAAACGTTGTCGTCAGCACAGACCGCCTAAAGTTTGAGAATTCTGTTAAAGGTGAATGATCAGTACATGGAAATGTCCAGTTCCGGTGAAGTATATAGCCACTGCAGTTGCATGGCACAAATTTAAAGAAAGTGTATGCGAGTGAACCATATGGTACGGCCGGTTACCATATTCGTTTTATCAGGGGTAGTGTATAATATCCTTGGTTTTATCATAGACATAAATGTTATTCATGTCTGTGCCTTATTGACTGCGCATGGATGTTCGCCCCAACGAGGTCGATTTTCGTGGTAAATGTTAGACGAGAAGAACCAGCCAACAGTATACGTTGAAGAAGAGTTCGCGCTGATATAGAAAGGCCATCCTACCTCCTCCTCTACCATCAATAGTCAACAAAATGATGTTTGCAAGATCACTTTAATGTAGGAGCAATGGACGACGGTAGCGGGAGCCGGTGGGGGGGGGGGGGGGTAGCAACATTCACCTTGCCATTTTACACATGTACGCCTTAACCATTTATTCTATTTGCTAAGATATAAAAGGCATGCAACGCCTTACGCTTCTCAAGTGGCCTTTTCATTATGTAATCTTTCAATCGATTCGATTGATCAAATGTTGAAATATCTTTTCGTTTGTTTTTTCCCCAGACCGCCCTTCCTCCTCGGATCCTGAGAAAACGAATCAACGATGCCATATGATCCAAATCTGGCCGATCATCTACACAATATTTACCGCGCCTTCCGCTCGACTCCCCGGCGAGAGGCCCGCGGTATCCATGATGACCGACTGGAACGGACCCAAGCCCCGCCCCACGTGTCTGACCCTGAGCTGCGAGACGCGTGCAGACGACTGGACTGCCAGAAGATGATGATCGGCCTGTGCCTGATGGCGCAGTCCGTCGCCTGCTTCATCGTGGCGGGACTCAACCTCATGGCCTTCCCGCAGTCACCCAGCGACATGACTCAGAAAGTGATGGATTTAACCTTCACTCTGTTGGCCTTGTCCGCCATCTTGATTTTCGTGTTTAGTGTCATATGGCTGTGCTAGTGACATACGTGTTTAACCTTCTTTGTCACACTTAATTGTTTCTTGGTGTTGTTAATTACCTTCCGCTAACCTATCTCGGGCCGGAACGCATGCCACTGATGTGGCAATTGCTTAAGTCTGAAGACTTCGGTCATTTGTGTTGCTTATTAAATATATATTATATTCCTAATGTGTTGATTGTATAACAAGCGCGACCCACTGATTGAAACATCGAAATGCATATGATGTTCACCCATACGGCGGATCAATTGCCAGGGAAGGCGCGGAAACTCGCTGCAAAAGTTATCTTGCAGAGAAACGCAATGGAGTTTCTTAAGATCAAAAATATATCAGTCGAGGTGTTGTTTAAACATGTCTATACTATCACCATTTATCAAGTTACGTAAAGCCGGCGACATATATCCAAGACAAGGTTTATTGCAATTTAAATTTTTTTTACCATGGTTTTAAAGATTACAAAAAATGTATCATCCTTGTATCATGTGAAAACAGCAGGCTAATTATATTTTCAAAATGTCTCATTATTCAAGTATGTATAAACTTTATATTTTAGTCTTAACATAAATGAGTAGAAATTTAATGTCTCTACGTAAACGAAATGTAATCACTATTAAATGAGATAACCGGTGTTCTATATATCAGAACACATTGGCTTTTAGTTGGCTTATCATGAATAAATTTGGCTTACTTAACATGAATGAGTAGAAATGCCGCTTTACGTAAATGAAATGTGATCACTATTAAATGAGATAACCGGTGTTCCATATATCAGAACGCATTGGCATTTAGTTGGCTTATTAGGAATAAATTTGGCTTACTTACTTTAATGGTTTGTTTTCATTTATGTTTTAACACCAATTACAGAATACGGTGATCAGAGTGAAAATTAAGTTGATATTCACCAGACCAGTTGGGGACATAATATGTTCATTAAAATCAAAATAACCTCGGACGTTTCATTGAATTCAAGAACAGATACTAGTAATGTTTGCAGCTAGTCACCAACAAATTATCGACAATATTACACCTTTCGAAAAGATTTAAATCTCGGACGAACAAAACTGGCGATTTAATTGTTTTTATTACAAAAGCGATGAATATTTACATTTCGGGCGAAATGACGGTGATCTCATGATAGGAATTCCTTACATGGAATTATCTACACAACTTGCACCATGGGCAATATACTGTGGTTTAATTATAGAGACTATACAGTTGCTCTGTTACGATACTGGCGCCGAAATGGAACTATCAAAGTAGTTACCGGAAATCCTCAAAAAGCACAATTTCGTAACTGTTTACTTCTTACGATAACGTAAATGTTTTTCAGTGAATTGCTGTTACCACCACGTGGTACTCGTCCAGTCCACATCACATCAATGATATAATAACATATATGAAGTAACTTTCCATCCACTTCGACAAGACAAAAATCACAAACGGCAAGACGCCGTTTCTTCAGGACATCCCAGGTAGGCATAACATCGCCTTTTACTAAATTTGATAGCCAACAGTTAACCCAAAATATGTGATGAAAACTGATGAAGCCAACAACTAGGCACGAATCAAATGTTCCATGTCAAGACCGGTTTGTAGTCCGAGAGGCGAGGACGTTCGATGAATATCGGATGAGGGAGACGACACCAAGGTTGCCGCTTTTCTTCATTTCTCCAGCGGGGCGTAGTTAAGCAACTTCTCAATCAGATCGACATGAGAAAGCAGCATACGCCTGCAGCAGTACCGCTTCAGTCCCAGGGCGTCCAGAGCGTCTCTGTAAGACAATATCAAGCACACGGTAGGATTTGGTCGGCGGAGCAACTGGACAAAAAAGGTTTCCCCTCCGGCACGGTCATTCCATCACGGGGGTACCAACAAATCAATGTTCAAACGGGAGCCTTCTCAGCTAAGCTGGTAAGCAGGCCGAGCTGCAGATCGACAATTTGATCCGTTCCGATACTTTATAGTAGTTTATAGATACAGCTTTATTTAATATATTCTTTATTCAAAAGATATCATGGCGTGTGCAAACACGCCGGCCGGCCCATCTATTATTCCGCTTTGCCACACCACTCTGAATCAACTTTTAACTCTTGACCCCTTGCCCCAATCTAAATCGACAGACCTCGTTAACATTATCATTCTGTCATAACGCACTCATTCATGTCATTCGTGCGACATCGTAACATCACACAAGGCGATGTCGTCGACCTGGGATCTTTATGGTCCATGAGCCCACAAAATGTAATATTGTAGTAAATATGAGCAATATACGTGAGTTATGCTGAAACAATGATTCGTGTTCCAAAGTATAAATCTAGTCGCGTACTTCACCGTTATCGCATTTGCTTGTAATTATATCCGCTATATTTACTCTTTTCTTATTATGTGTCTAACTTATTACACTTCTCGTCTCAATTTATCCTGCAGACAGCGGCTTAAAATATCAAAAGTTGTCTTTTTCGAAACCCCTAATATTTCATTTTCGTTCTCTAACCATATGGCCTGCTAATAAACGTCCAGGATTCGAGCATTATTTTCCATAGAATACGCATAAAATAATATCAATGAAAAAAACATGTATCACGGTCCCATTTTACTTAAATAAAAATATATAACATTCCATAATTAAAAGGGCACGTGGTTAGATGCACGCTTTTGAAGATAGGTAACATAAAGATAAGTATGACACAGCATAAATTTCTTACAGACCAGGTTTTTCTGTACATTTTTCCTAAAGATAATTTATAACAGGAAACTTGTTGTGTAAGCAGCTTTAATGCTGATCACAACACTGGAATTTATGCACATAAACAGCATGACACACATATATATATATACGAGTATGTGTGTGTGTCGTGGGTAAAATACAAGATCCGCGGATGTTGTGATGCCAACGATGCCTCTTTTCATATGATGAGAACAATTTGGTAACAAGAGGCTTTGAATAAAATTCCTGCTTCTAAAAAACTTGTTGGATGTTCAGAACCAGCAGCATCAAAATGGAACACAAATTGTTGGGAGAGAGGCAGTATCATAAATATCCGCCAAAAAATGTTCTCATTTTCTCAACTATAATTAGTACCATGGTCAGCTAGGCGGCCAAGTCTGGACAAATCACGTGACAACGGCACAAAACCGCCTTGCTCCCCAGGGGTTTTGTGTATTCAGCCAAGTTGTAACTAACTCATAAGGTACCAATACATACTGTTGTAATAGATGTACCGGTAATTGTACAATGTATATGTGTGCTTACCCTTCTGTGTACTCCGCCTGGAGGAGGCCTAGATATGCCTCCCACTTGTTACCGATCACCTTACCACAGGTGAAGCACCGAATAGGAATAATCATGGCTGCTTTTGTCCTGTAAATAAATACAAAATGCAAGCATGTAAATGGCAGATAATCCTATTGTTTTACGTAGATGGATGGAATGACATCAAACAAACTGACAAATTACATCACATTCATTATACGCTTGCAAGCATCCAGGCATCGACGTAATGCTGACATACTGTCACAATAATGACCATGCTATGATCTGTGCAATGGAAAGAAAGTGCAAATGATGACTTTGACCGCAGATGGTATTTAGAGGTAGTACTCAAAAGAAAGAGACACCCAAATAAAACTGATAAAGAAGGAGAGTTCCCTGATTTAAGACTTAAAAGTCCAGCTCTTATGTTCAAATGGATGGTCAAGATATCAATTCCAATAAGTTATGCAATCTCAAATAGAATACTCATTGATTTTATTCAGGAGCACTGTCAAACTATTAGAAATATTGGTCATTATCCCATACAATGTGTTAAAACATCAAGACCAGAGATGATCATTTTATGATGTACCGGGTAACTGCAGGTTCCCATTTCAAGAACCGGTGCACTGTATGCATGAGACATGCAGCAATACACCTGACTCTCAGTGTGGAAACATGGGTGCATATCACAAGGTATCCAAATATGTGCATCCAGTTTAGCAGTTGGAATATGTGTATCAAGTTCAGATTTGCTGCCTGGAGCTGGCTGCACCAAGCTGTTAAATCTTAAGCACTGCACACATGGGTGTATGGATGGGACAGCCGTACTACAAGCCCAGCCCTGTGGGTGGGGTGGTGGGGATGTCTTGCATTGAAGCATGAAGGGGTGGCAGTGGGAGGGTGTGAAGTTTGCAGCCAGGGTTGATCAGCAGGCTCTGTACATGGACGCACATGCAAGGGTCAAGTGTGAAAATGGTGGTGAGTACAGCTGGGATAACTAGCATTCTTTGACGACAATTATGGCAACCTGGCACCCAATATTATTCATGGATATAACAAAATCCTGCACCAAAACCTGATATTTTGACATTATATAGGATTGAATTTTGTTTAAAACTACATATTAACCGAAACCGGAAGTTTTTTCAACACAATATTTCAGCGATCTGGATGTGATCTGTTCAGAACACTTAACACATTCAGTCCTAACTTTTCTTCTAAATTAATTTGTCTAATGTTTACATATCCAAGTGCTGGGAAGTAAGTGTTCACTTGTCTGAAAGGCCAAATCACTTGTCTCAGAGTGAACAAGCATTAATGTCAAGCCCTGGGGGGCCAGTGGGGAGAGGGGGGGACCCAGTGTATACTCATAATAGTAAACTACAAAACGGCTAATTGATTTAAGGGGAGACTAGCCTCTGGGTGGGGTAGGGGAGGGAGGGTCTGGAATCTTTACAGGCTGGCCATGTAATAAGCATCACTACATTTTGGGGCAATCTTCATGGGCACTATAATGAGCATGGATAACGTTCATACTTTTTGGTGGAATTTTAGAATTTCAGTATTTTTGCTATACAACAAATACTAAAAAACACCATAGCAAACTATTCCACAAGTCTCAGGGGTCACTCTGGCGAGACAGTGCATACAACAACAGACGAGCTCCAGCCTAGTATCTTGTCAGTATGATAATAAATCTCATTTGTATGACGTATTATATGATTTGTATGATATAGTATGCTATTCGCATGACATAGTATCTCATTCGCATGACATGGTATCATATGCGCACTATATATATGATATAGTATCTCATGATGTAGTATCTCATGTACATGATGTAGTATCTCATGTACATGATGTAGTATCTCATGGTATAGTATCTCATGATATAGTATCTCATGATATAGTATCTCATGATATAGTATCTCATGATATAGCATCTCATGATATAGTATCTTATGACATAGCATCTCATGATACACCGTAATTTCTAGGGTATAAGTCACATCCACTGATTTTGGGAAATATTGAGACTTGAGTCATTCATAAGTCGCACCAGTGTATAAGTTGCACTATTGTACATGTGAGCTACAGGTAGCACACACCACACCGCCCTATTGTGCATGTGAGCTACAGGGAACCCACATCACACTGTCCTATTGTAAATGTGAGCTACAGGAAACACACACCACACCGCCCTATTGTAAATGTGAGCTACAGGTAACCCACACCACACCGCCCTATTGTACATGGGAGCTACAGGTAACACACAACCACACCGCCCTATTGTACATGTGAGCTAGAGCTAGCACACACCACACCGCCCTATTGTACATGTGAGCTACAGGTAACACACACCACACCGCCCTATTGTACATGTGGGTTACAGGTAGCACACACCACACCGCCCTATTGTACACGTGAGCTACAGGTAGCACACACTACACCGCCCTATTGTACATGTGAGCTACAGGTAGCACACACTACACCGCCCGATTGTACATGTGAGCTAGAGGAAACACACATCACATCGTCCTATTGTAAATGTGAGCTACAGGAAACACACACTACACCGCCCTATTGTAAATGTGAGCTACAGGTAACCCACACCACACCGCCCTATTGTGCATGTGAGCTACAGGTAACACACACCACACCGCCCTATTGTACATGTGAGCTACAGGTAACACACATCATACCGCCCTATTGTACATGTGAGCTACAGGTAGCACACACCACATCGCCCTATTGTACATGTGAGCTACAGGTAACACACACCACACCGCCCTATTGTACATGTGAGCTACAGGTAACACACATCATACCGCCCTATTGTACATGTGAGCTACAGGTAACACACACCACACCGCCCTATTGTACATGTGAGCAACAGGTAACACACACAACACCGCCCTATGGTACATGTGGGCTACAGGTAACACACACCACATCGCCCTATTGTACATGTGAGCTACAGGTAACACACACCACACCGCCCTATTGTACATGTGAGCTACAGGTAACACACACCACACCGCCCTATTGTACATGTGAGCAACAGGTAACACACACAACACCGCCCTATGGTACATGTGGGCTACAGGTAACACACACCACATCGCCCTATTGTACATGTGAGCTACAGGTAGCACACACCACACCGCCCTATTGTACACGTGAGCTACAGGTAGCACACACCACACCGCCCTATTGTACATATGGGCTGCAGGCACACACCACACCGCCCTGTCGTAATGTGAGTGGCAGATAGCATAAACCACACCGCCCTTACATTTAATTCTCAGTGGCAATGTGTCCCCACATTTGTCATTAGCGATGTGTTTTCGCCTCACCATTTTTATTGGCGACACGTTTTCCGCCAAGTGTTTTTCCATTTGCGATGTGTTTTCCGCCACATGTTCTAGAATGCAAAGTTCAAGATTATTATCAGTGGCGGAAAAACCACATCGCCACTGATAATAATCTTGAACTTTGCATTCTCGGCAATAAAGTTGCCTTATCCAACTACTTTATTGTAAAGGCAGAAAACATTTCCCTAAAACCCATACGAAAGTGCACCAGACTATGAAGTCTGTGAAATAAATTATTGTCATATCTTGATACCAACATGTTTCAGGGCTGCGGGCGAGCCAGCTATATCACCTTTTCGTAGCGCGAAACAAAAACAAATAGCGGCTCTATCGCCTACTATAATGGCTATATACTCGTGATCGTGTAGGCTCTATGCAACTCGGAAGGGTATCACTATCAAGATTAATATGTAAATATGTTCAAGGCGCCTGTGCCGTGCCTCCCATAGTGGCTAGTGATATTGGACTGAGCCACCGCAGGGTATAAGTAGACTGCGCACTTTCATTTACTCACAAACGTTAATAAAGAGATGAGTAGCTTATTTCGGATTCAAAACGTACGGAATCCCTTTCAAGGAAATGGCTTTCAAGAAAATGGCTTTCAAGGAAATGGAAGTTTCTGAATTGTCAGAAATTTTTGACAGGGAACTGTCAACTCACATTGGCGACTTCTACATTGCTCGAGTGGTTGATATCCTTAAGAGAGACAACATTGTGGAAGATTTGGAAAGAACCGCCCGAGGTCTACTGGACGGGACTTGCACACTCGTCTCCAACGCCGACGGCGGAGATGAATTTGATCAAATCAAGGTGGAACATAAGAGTATAGGACGCAATGCTATGTTCTGTATAATGGCTCCATGCGGAAATGAAAAGGCTACCCTGACGGAGGAAGAAACGGCACGACGTATGCAGACGGATCACTTCCTGGCATTGTACAAATCTCTTGATTATACCGAGTCTCCTCTAACACATAAATTCCAAGACATAGAACCACAGCTTCACGCGTTTGTCACTGGGAAAGGGCCAGATCACGCACGGCTGATTATCGTTTTCAACGGCCATGGTGGACCGGCCGGATTGCAATTTGAGAAGGACGAAAGGTTGACACCAGCGACAACGTTTTATGAACCCATACAAAGGGCGTTGAGGGAACGTCAGTCAGGCCCACCGATTGAGGTACACATCATCTTTGCCCAATGTTATGGCCATGAGCAGCCACCGATGATGGACATTGCTGACGTTAATGTCGAGGTGACATATCTTACCAGTCCAGAACGCCCGACCACCCATTATACACTTTGGAGCAACACGGATTCTCAGGGGAATCGTACTGTGATCGACAGCATACATGCTCAATTACAACACGAGGGCAAACTCCATGCTGCAGTGGTGGCACAGCCGCCAGCTAACATTCAAGACGACGTGGCAAAGGACGACGTCCCAGGGCCGGTAGAAGTTGAACAGATGGACGTTGCGTAGTTCATCAAATATATAGGCCTACTATAGGAGGTTTAATTTTAAGGTAGGTATTTGACGGAGCATGGGGGAGGACAGACGATGTTCTTTCTCATTGTCACCCGTACTAATCCGTTCCCACAGTTTAGTAATCTCTTCCCATGGGTTAAAGCACCGTGCGCACAGTTTAGTAATTGAATATAAACTATGCATGGGAACGGATTACTAAACTGTGGAAAAGAATTACTAAACTGTGGGAACGGATTACTATAAACTATGGGATTTTTAGGGAGGGTCGGGGGTCACAACCAGAGCCTGATTTACGGATACCTGGGTGTTAATTCTGCGTGAACTGCTTCTAGTAGACGATTGATCTTAGCCAACAAAAGGGAAGGGGGGGGGGCGGAGGGGCTCTATTATTATTATCTTTATTCGTACGTAGCATAAAAGCATGTACACAGCGAGTTATTACGTATAAGCGTCGAAAAGTGACGTATTCAAGTAGTACAAATAAAATCAAGTATACAGTTTAGGTCGTCAGTTGACATAGCACTGTGGCAAAAGTCTCGCTCGTACAAAATAGTTTGGGCAAAAACCCCATAATGTACGTATGTCGTCGTGGCTATGAGAGGCTCTAAAACGCGTATAACATGTTCTCTTCATATGGTTGGCGTCAGACACGATATGATTAAAAGACAACTTATAAGTTGCTAAAATATCCTTATGTTAGATGAAAGTGACTCGCGACGACTAGCAGCCATTTTAAAAAGAAATCGTAGGATGCTATAATTACTGTTGCGTGCTCCGTGAGCGAATTTTACAGTGCGGATGGCAATCTGGTCTGCGATTGGAAGACACTCGGCTATGACAGGAATTAGTTTACCGTGAGTGCGTGCTGGTAACTTCAAGATTTTCCTGATGTACACCCTCCATGTGGTAAAAAAATGGGATATGTCTCTGGCATCTAGGTTCCATAAGTGGCATCCGTAGAAAGTATTATAGTATGACTTAAAAAGGTGATAAAACACAAATGAGTTGCACACCCCGTAATTAGCTAACACATAATTCGTACGGCGCGTTAGGTCGTAATTAAGACGCCTGACTCATGACGTCGCCAAAGACGTTCGGGCCAATAGTGTGACCGAGATGCATATCGCTTTTCACCGTTTTGACAAGCTCATTGTTGAAGTAAAATTCTACATTATTGGCACTAAAACTGAGTTTGCATTTCAAAGGGTTAAACGTACGTAGGATAAAATTCTTTTGCAAACACTGTGCACAGGTTACACATTTGCGTAAGAGCATACAGTGTAGGCGCGAGGAGACTTACGTGGTCTGCATAACCAAACGCACCGCAGTACATATGACCAATAGTGCAGCCGTATCCAGATCTCTTTAACCGTTGCAGCAACTGGTCTATATAAACACCGAGCAAGATAAGAGACAATACTGTCCCTTGTTTACTTCATTTGTGGTGTGGAAATACGAACCGGTATTAAAATTCCACCCAACGTTCAACTGCTGTATTGTATATATATTCAATAATTTTATAACGAGTGAAAGCGAGCTCTTAAGGTAACATGCATGCATATTCAAAGTCCATTTCAAGCATAGACTTAGGACTTTCCTTTTGCGTGATAACCTCCATGAGACGTTTTCGGATTCGGAGTAAATATCAGCTGTACATAAATATATTCAAGCAAAGAGAGGTCGAAACCTATTATGTCATGTCTTTAATAAATAAATAAGCTGCCCCACAAAATTAGCGAATACATTATTCAATGTTAAAGTTGCATGTGGAGTTGTTTCGCTGTTTTTGAATGCCAAATTTGCGTATAAGAACACAAACCTAAGGCCTTAAGGTTCATAACAGACAATAAACACCTACCATATCGCTCACCAATTATCTGCCAATGAGCAAAACATTTCAAATTCATGAATTGTCCGCCACAAAAATGAAAACTTGTGCTGATTTGAAACGTCATAAGCGTGTGTACACAAGCCGTTTACTGGTGCCACCGATAGGGGCGCCCAAGCGCTAAATTATATGAGACAATAGAAGCGTCCGGAGCGCCACTTTTTCTTTAGCGGTGGCCGTTGACACTGCTTGTGGTCATAAGCTGGTATCGCCGCTCAAAGGTAACATTTCCTGTTTATGTTTATTTTGGTACAGCCGTTGCAACGGTCAGCTCCACATGTAACTTTAACACTGGATGTATACTTCAAATTAAAGTTAATTTATAAGGGACGGGCTAAATGTCTGTTGGCAAGCAGAGCACTCTAGAGAATCTGCTGTCATAGTGAGTAGTTGTGACGTCAAAAGGTTATCAACATGACATCATAATAGGAGTTCCTATGCAACCGAACGATATGCCATACTAATCTACATGTATCCCCTCGAAATATCTGAATTAATAAATATACGCTCGCATTTTTTAGGTAGCACCTATCCATATTATAATTTACCTTATCGAAGGTCTTGGATGCGTCAAGCAGTAGCACGTATGGAGGGGAATCGTTTTTACAAAATAATTAACAGTTTCTAACAGTGCAAAAGTACACTGACCAGAGCTCTTTGGCTTAAAGCCGAACTATAAATCATCTGTGCTTAGACTTTCACTGTTTTTCTCTAATAAGATCAGGTCAAAAAGTTTCGCCAGAGGACTACTTAGGGCGATCGCTCTATAATTATCAGATTTGTTCAGAGATTGCTTTCCGTCTTTGACTAGAGGTTTGATCGTGGCAATGTTAAAACCGTATGGGGTAAAACCGTGGTCAATCATCGAATAAAAAGCATGGTTATGTGCACATAAAGCTTGTTAGTACCATTAATCAAATGGTCGGAATACAAAATAGCACTACCATCTCTTTTGTTACGTTTTACACGCGACATGGCACACTTCACATCTTGTACGGTCACCGCCTTACAACAGCAATGTGCGGTATCGACTTCCTCTGCCAGCTTACTGAGCTTATATTTTAACGTGTCCATATCTTTTGCGTTGTATGATATCGAGTTATATAACTTTTCATATTTTTCAGCAAACAGCGTGGTGATACGTACTTTCAATTCCTACCGCGTCGTCAATTGTATTTGGCAAATTGTTATTGGGTTTGGTAACCTTTTTCGTTTCAGACCAAAAATCCATAGTATGATTACTTAATAGTGCCTCGGCAATTCTTTGTCTACGAATGTCGTCTTGGTGACGTTTAGCTGAGCGTATGGCTTGGTGGTATATGGCTCTGGCTCTCCTCATGACATCAGCAATCGCCGCATCCTGGAGAGAGCCACAGTCTCGCCAGATATTGTGCCAAAACATGGAGGATTCTCTGTAATGTTGCACCAGCTCTTGCCACCCAGGTATGACTTTGGCTTTTGAGTTTGACCCCGTATGTGGTATAGATACGTTGCTAGCGCTAACACATGCGTCCACTATCTGGTCATGTAACAGTTGAATATGGTGTCGGTGGTCGGCAGTCTCTGGACAATTTACGTTTTTACATGTCAACATATTTTACGGTAAATATGTTGAGAGTGACTCGAGGTTTCTGTCCAAGCAGGCACCATATTCTAGAATTGTTTCACGACTTAAGTTTTCCCACATTGGTTTACTATCGTAGGTTCTTGCTACTTCTTTGTTATGGGACACAGCGCAGTTA
Source organism: Arenicola marina (assembly GCA_964019135.1). Lineage (NCBI taxonomy): Eukaryota > Metazoa > Annelida > Polychaeta > Arenicolidae > Arenicola > Arenicola marina. The sequence continues at coordinate 15,202,255 of OZ025261.1, read as the reverse complement.
ATCTTTAGTACAATTTGACAGTGCATTGACAAATTATCACCGTCGTGGACACTGCGGTATTCCAAAATCGTGTCGAACATGTTTTTGTTGACCAGAAAGTGATCAATCGTGTGGCGGCTATGGTTTGTAGGGCTAACAAACGAGTAGTCCACACGTGCGGCGGAAAACGATAAGCGGTCCATAAGGCCTTCTTCTCGTTTTACGTATTGCAGGTGGCGCGTAAAGGCTGAGCCTGGGCGTTCAAAACTAGTATCAAGATCGCCGCCAATTACAACGCCGGCACCCTCGTATGTATTACAGGTGTCAATGACTTCGGATAAAACTTCCCTGTACTCGTTAAAATTAAGAAGAGAGTCACATGGCATGTAAATGCTAAATATTAGCAGTGTATTACTTTTGGTCTGTACCTTTACAGCACATATGCGTCTACAGTTTAATCGTATTTGAGTTACGTGCCCGTCAATGGTATTTCTCCAAATGATTTTATATTACAATATATAAGTAACAAAACCCAAAACTCTTTTCGGAACGAAGTTTTTTATGCATGGTGCATGTAGACATAAACTGGTATTATTAAAGCAAACCATACCTGAATATCCACTATGGAATTCTAGTTTAATTACATCTTCGAATATTGTTTCACGAAAACGTGTATTTAGCGAAAATGGTGTATTATATGTTAACGACTTATTAGATGACAAGGGTTCTTTCCTAACTTGGTCACAGTTCCAACAGGATTATGATATATCTATGAACTTCTTAGATTATGAAACTTTCATACGAAGTGTAACACGGCCAGTAGGTTCAATGTCTAAAAGCAATAACCAAGGTTGTTACTGTCTAAAGTCAATTATGAGGATGCCCAAAGTATGTGCTTTCGCGTACCAACACCGCGTATACGAACTATTCCATTCAAGTGCAATAATGAGCAAAAGTGGGAACAAGTTTTGAACATAACTGATATCAACTGGAAGAAAATGTATAAACTGCCGTAGCTATGTTCAAAAGAAAGTAAATTGAGATGTTTTCAATATCTTATACTGACTAGAACGCTGATAACGAAACTATATGGCTTAAGAAATGTAGCATCTTAGATGATGATTCTTGCACTGTTTGCGCTGATGAACCAGAGACAATTTTGTATATCTTCTGGGAGTGTCATGTAGTACAATCTGTATGGAATGAGCTTAGTAGTGTGTTTGATTCGGTTTGTAATTTTGATATCGATTTAACTGAAGCAAATGTCTTACTTGGAGATTTAACACCCACTGGGAACAAAATATTGCGAACCCATATCATTTTAATTGTCAAGATATATATATACATTAGCAAATGCTGTAACACCAGAATTTCTTGTCAAGGTGCTCTTTCTTTTCTACGATACCATTATAATATCGAAGAACATGTCATGAAATCTTGAATAACATTGTCTTATAAATGTATCAAACATTTCATCAATGTATCAGGTGATGAAAAGAAAGAGTTCAGTCACAATTATAACTTTTTTGAAAGTTGTCTAAAAGCGGGTCGCTTACGCTATATTGAGTGCATTTTTGGTCACTCGGAACTTGCTACGGTACGACATTGGTCACATCGAACTATTTCTATTTGTTGCGGGGCTAACCACCAAATAACTATCCTTGCTTTGGAAATAGCAGCACAATATAAATGGTGTAAAATATTGATAATTTTTTCATGTTATATGTTATTCTTGAAATTTATAATGTTGCAAGAAATTGCAGTTGATTTGACAGTTTTTTCAAGAATCTTGAAATTTGCCCCCGGCCGACAGCAGCGGTAAAAGCTGAACTTGCGTAGCGCCACCGTTCGGGGAGCTTGCCCTAATACCTGGGCTGCGTACCGGAGCACGATCGACCGCCGCGAACATTTTTGGCCACTCGGAACTTGCTACGGTACGACATTGGTCACATCGAACTATTTCCATTTGTTGCGGGGATAACCACCAAATAACTATCCTTGCTTTGGAAATAGCAGCACAATATAAATGGTGTAAAATATTGATAAATAAAAGATAATTATAAAGCATCGATATTTACGGGTTATCCCTACTTATCTGAGAAGAATCGTATTATATTATCATGCGGGACTGCTCTTGATCGCCGCGAACCATACCCCACTTCCGCTTCAAAATTGCACCCGTCCTTGACCAATCCGCCAAGTTCAATTACTTATTTGTCGTACCGTGAGGATCGTGCTACGGTACGCAGCCCAGACCGTGTACCCGATCTCCCGGCAGAGGGCGGGTCGCTGACGCTATATTGAGTGCATGAATGATAGGGAGTAGAATGCTGAACATCTTGATGTGTCGACAATACGCTACCGATCTACAACTGATGTGACCATAGTGTATATTAACGTTTCGTTTCATTGACTGCAGAATGATAATAATATAGAATCGGACATTTTAATCAAGAACACAAGACGCTGAGAACAAAACGCATTTAAAATGATTATGATTATGAACAACTGTGACAAGCAAAACTGCAGTTTCCATATCGGTAGACTGTCGGTAGAATTTACGGGGCGGATCCAGATAATCTGGATAGGGTGGGCCGGTTTCAGGGTAGCATCCAGATATGCTGGATCGGGGGGGGGGGGCGGTTTTGGTTTTCATAAGCTCAATGGTATAAATCTCGGCCCTAAAAGAGTCCCCCCCCCCCCCTTCTGGATCCCTCCCTGGGTAGACCAATTTCCGTACAGAGTAGCTTGTAAACTTATCGCCCTCGCGCAAGGGACTCTGGGATCGAGATTGTCGGTAGACTACAAACAAAGCTGCATGGTGCAGTGGTTGCTCTTAGTTACCGCCATACGGTGACGTCACAATCACTTCGGTTATTAATCTACAAGTTCTTTGTTGTGGAACTATCTCGGCGTAGGGATAAACGTTGTCGTCAGCACAGACCGCCTAAAGTTTGAGAATTCTGTTAATTATAGGTGAATGATCAGTACGTGGAAATGTCCAGTTCCGGTGAAGTATATAGCCACTGCAGTTGCATGGCCACAATTTAAAGAAAGTGTATGCGAGTGAACCATGTGGTACGGCCGGTTACCAAATTCGTTTTATCAGGGGTAGTGTATAATATCCTTGGTTTTACCATAGACATACATTTTATTCATGTCTATGCCTTATTGACTGCGCATGGATGTTCGCCCCCACGAGGTCGATTTTCGTGGTAAATGTTAGACGAGAAGAACCAGCCAACAGTATACGTTGAAGAATAGTTCGCGCTGAGATAGAAAGACCATCCTACCTCCTCCTCCACCATCAATAGTCAACAAAATGATGTTTGCAAGATCACTTTAATGTAGGAGCAATGGACGACGGGAGCGAGAGCCGGTGGGGGGGGGGGGGGGGGGGTAGCAACATTCACCTTGCCATTTTACACACGTACGCCTTAAAGTTGCATGTCGAGCTCTTTCCCGCCAAAACTAAAGAGGTTAAAATACAAATAAGAATCAGTCCTGGAATCATTCAAGATTGGTTTTGTGTATACTCCACCCATGCCAGACTGCCAAATAGTGTCTCTTAGCCTTGCCCGTGATATCCATTTACCACAAATTTTCATTTCAGTGGTAAACGTCATCAGTTTGTGTGCTTCGCGATGCTTTGTTATAAGTAGCAGTGCCGCGACAGAGTGCTGTCGTGTCGCGGGATAGACACGTTTGCCACACCACAGCCGAAACGGCGAGGTTTATCAGGTTTCTGAATTTATGGAATGTAACAATCGAGTTTTCTGCAAATTTTGATATAAATTTCGCCTGGGCTTAGTTTTGGCGGGAAAGAACTCGACATGCGACTTTAACCATTTATTCTATTTGCTAAGATATAAAAGGCATGAACGCCTTACGCTTCTCAAGTGGCCTTTTCATTATGTAAGCTTTCAATCGATTCGATTGATCAAATGTTGAAATATCCTTTCGTTTGTTTTTCCCCCAGACCGCCCTTCCTTCTCGGACCCTGAGAAAACGAATCAACGATGCCATATGATCCAAATCTGGCCGATCATCTACACAATATTTACCGCGCCTTCCGCTCCACTCCCCCGCGAGAGGCCCGCGGTATCCATGATGAACGGACCCAAGCCCCGCCCCACGTGTCTGACCCTGAGCTGCGAGACGCGTGCAGACGACTGGACTGCCAGAAGATGATGATTGGCCTGTGCCTGATGGCGCAGTCCGTCGCCTGCTTCATTGTGGCGGGACTCAACCTCATGGCCTTCCCGCAGTCACCCAGCGACAAGACTCAGAAAGTGATGGATTTAACCTTCACTGTGTTGGCCTTGTCCGCCATCTTGATTTTCGTGTTTAGTGTCATATGGCTGTGCTAGTGACATACGTGTTTAACCTTCTTTGTCACACTTAATTGTTTCTTGGTGTTGTTAATTACCTTCCGCTAACCTATCTCGGGCCGGAACGCATGCCACTGATGTGGCAATTGCTTAAGTCTGAAGACTTCGGTCATTTGTGTTGCTTATTCAATATATATTATATTCCTAATGTGTTGATTGTATAACAAGCGAGACCCACTGATTGAAACATCGAAATGCATATGATGTTCACCCATACGGCGGATCAATTGTCAGGGAAGGCGCGGAAACTCGCTGCAAAAGTTATCTTGCAGAGAAACGCAATGGAGTTTCTTAAGATCAAAAATATATCAGTCGAGGTGTTGTTTAAACATGTCTATACTATCACCATTTATCAAATTACGTAAAGCCGGCGACATATATCCAAGACAATGTTTATTGCAATTTAGATTTTTTTTCCCATGGTTTTAAAGATTACAAAAAATGTATCATCCTTGTATCATGTGAAAACAGCAGGCTAATTATATTTTCAAAATGTCTCATTATTCAAGTATGTATAAACTTTATATTTTAGTCTTAACATAAATGAGTAGAAATTTAATGTCTCTACGTAAACGAAATGTAATCACTATTAAATGAGATAACCGGTGTTCTATATATCAGAACACATTGGCTTTTAGTTGGCTTATCATGAATAAATTTGGCTTACTTAACATGAATGAGTAGAAATGCCGCTTTACGTAAATGAAATGTGATCACTATTAAATGAGATAACCGGTGTTCCATATATCAGAACGCATTGGCATTTAGTTGGCTTATTAGGAATAAATTTGGCTTACTTACTTTAATGGTTTGTTTTCATTTATGTTTTAACACGAATTACAGAATACGGTGATCAGAGTGAAAATCTGAAGTTGATATTCACCAGACCAGTTAGGGACATAATAGGTTCATTAAAATCAAAATAACCTCGGACGTTTCATTGAATTCAAGAACAGATACTAGTAATGTTTGCAGCTAGTCACCAACAAATTATCGACAATATTACACCTTTCGAAAAGATTTAAATCTCGGACGAACAAAACTGGCGATTTAATTGTTTTTATTACAAAAGCGATGAATATTTACATTTCGGGCGAAATGACGGTGATCTCATGATAGGAATTCCCCACATGGAATTATCTACACAACTTGCACCATGGGCAATATACTGTGGTTTAATTATAGAGACTATACAGTTGCTCTGTTACGATACTGGCGCCGAAATCGAACTATCAAAGTAGTTACCGGAAATCATCAGAAAGCGCAATTTCGTAACTGTTTACTTCTTACGATAAAGTAAATGTTTTTCAGTGAATTGCTGTTACCACCACGTGGTCCTCGTCCAGTCCACATCACATCAATGATATAATAATATATATATGAAGTAACTTTCCATCCACTTCGACAAGACAAAAATCACAAACGGCAAGACGCCGTTTCTTCAGGACATCCCAGGTAGGCATAACATCGCCTTTTACTAAATTTGATAGCCAACAGTTAACCCAAAATATGTTTGCAACTGATGAAGCCAACAACTAGGCACGAAGCAAATGTTCCATGTCAAGACCGGTTTGTAGTCCGAGAGGCGAGGACGTTCGATGAATATCGGATGAGGGAGACGACACCAAGGTTGCCGTTTTTCTTCATTTCTCCAGCGGGGCGTAGTTAAGCAACTTCTCAATCAGATCGACATGAGAAAGCAGCATACGCCTGCAGCAGTACCGCTTCAGTCCCAGGGCGTCCAGAGCGTCTCTGTAAGACAATATCAAGCACACGGTAGGATTTGGTCGGCGGAGCAACTGGACAAAAAAGGTTTCCCCTCCGGCACGGTCATTCCATCACGGGGGTACCAACAAATCAATGTTCAAACGGGAGCCTTCTCAGCTCAGCTGGTAAGCAGGCCGAGCTGCAGATCGACACTTTCATCCGTTCCGATACTTGCTTTATTTCATATATTCTTTATTCAAAAGATAGCATGACGTGTGCAAACACGCCGGCTGGCCCATCTATTATTCTGCTCTGCCACACCACTCTGAATCAACCTTTCATTCTTGACCCCTTGACCCTATCTAAATCGACAGAACCCATTAACATTATCATTCTGTCATAACGCACTCATTCATGTCATTCGTGCGACATCGTAACATCATACAAGGCGTCCTGGGATATTAATAGTCCATCTTCCATGAGCCCACGAAATGTAATATTGTAATAAATATGAGCAATATACGTGAGTTATGCTGAAACAATGATTCGTGTTGCAAAGTATAAATCTAGTCGCGTTGTATTTCACCGTTATTGCATTCGCTTGTAATCATATGAGCTATATTTACTCTTTTCTTATTATGTGTCTAACTTATCACACTTCTTGGCTCAATTTAACCTGCAAAGAGCCGCTTAAAATATCAAAAAGGATCATTTTCGCGACCCCTAACATGTCATTTCCGTTCTCCAACTATATGGCCTGCCAATAAACGTCAAGGGTTACAGCATTTTTTACAGCATATAAGACGTGCCATAATTAAAAGGGCACGTGGTTAGATGCACGCTTTTGAAGATAGGTAACATGAAGATAAGTATGATAGAGCATAATTTCTTACAACTTTAATAATGACAAATTTAGAACAGGTGTCCTGTACATTTTTCCAAAAGATAATTTATAGCAGGAAACTTGTTGTGTAAGCAGCTTTAATGCTGATCACAACACTGGAATTTATGCACATAAACAACATGATGACACACATATATATATACCAGTATGTGTGTGTCGTGGGCAAAACACATGATCGTTGATACCAACGATGCCTCTTTTCATATGATGAGAACAATTTGATAACAAGAGGCTTTGAATAAAATTCCTGCTTCTAAGAAACGTGTTGGATGTTCAGAACCAGCAGCATCAAAATGGAACACAAATTGTTGCGAGAGAGGCAGTATCCTAAATATCTGCCGACAAGTGTTCTCATTTTCTCAACTATAAATAGTACCATGGTCAGCTAGGCGTCTAAGTCTGGACAAATCACGTGACAACGGCACAAAACCGCCTTGCTCTCCATGGGTTTTGTGTATTCAGCCGAGTTGTAACTGTACTCATAAGGTACCTATACATACTGTTGTAATAGATGTACCTGTAATTGTACAATGTATATGAGTGCTTACCCTTTTGTGCACTCCGCCTGTAGAAGACCTAGATATGCCTCCCACTTGTTACCGATCACCTTACCACAGGTGAAGCACCGAATAGGAATAATCATGGCTGCATTTGTCCTGGAAATAAATACAAAATGCAAGCATGTAAATGGCAGATGATCCTATTGTTTGACGCAGATGGATTGAATGCCATCAAACAAACTGACAAATTACATCATATTCAGAGTTTAGAGTTCAGAGTTCATTTCATTTATTTAACCAAAACAAATAAATGTTGTTACATGAATACATACGCATTACAGAGGTATTGCAGGTTGGGAGACACAGGCTAAGATTAATTAATCGCTAACGCCTGGCCACCTTTTCTGTCAGTTCACACAAAAAAATGCCTAGATAGCGGAACACGCAAGTAGAGCATAAAAACAAACAAAACGTATCATACAAAGGGTAAACGTTTGGACTAAATTTTAATGAACCACCCCCCATCCTTAGACCCCCCTCCCCAAAACAAACACGTACCCCTCCATAAATAAATGTTAATACTGACATATGTAGCAGTTTTCAATGGTACAGTCGTAGGAGTAATTATCTAGAATAATGATTTGTTTGTAGTTTGCGAATCCATGCATGCTGTGCTTGTCTATTTTAGAGAGAACACCCGTCGGCTCATTATTAATTAGATCAACAAGACTATGTCTGATACACTTAAGGGCAAAGGAATGTCTGGCTCTACTGGTAAACACATACGATTTACGTCTGGTATTATGATGGTGTATATCATAAAGCGAAGTGAGCGGTAGATTCAAAAAGTATTCTGGAAGAATTCCCTTCTTTTGTTTGTAATAAAATTTTAGCTACTGTAGTTTATGTATGTCTGTTTTCTTTAGGTATCGCAGTTGTGTAAACAGAGGCTCCGAGTGCGCATTCCATTTACTTAACGTAATACCCCTCATTGCCTTTTATCTGTAATCTAAACAAACTGGTGTTGTCATAACCACATAATAGGACCCCTGTTGTTATATGAGGCAGAATCAATGATTTATACAGGCTTAGTAACACGTGTTGGGGAAGGATATGTTTCAGTCTATGCATAATGCCAATGGATTTGTTTAATTTGTTTGCAATTTTTCTTACATTATCATGCCATTTAACATGTTTATTTATGGTGATACCCAACAGATTGAATTCATCAACACACTCCAAATGCGTATTGTTAATTAACAACTCTATTGGGTTTACTTTTCTTTGTGGCGTATGAAAAAGCATATATTTAGATTTCTCTATGTTAAGAACTAGCCGATTTGCAGACAACCACTAATTTATTTTTCTAAGTTTTTGCATTTATAATAACAGGATGTTCCAGCTGTAGATATGTTAAGTGAAAAGAAAGGCGTAGTATCATCCGCATATATTATATATTTAAAGAATTTACTACACTGTTTTATTTCATTAATATAGATTATGAATAAGAATGGTCCTAGAATGGATCCTTGTGGTACACCTGTCGTTATGTTTGTCATGTTTGACGTGACGTCATCCAGGCAAACACATTGCGATCTATTTGTTAAATAGTTCTCCAGCAAACTCAGGGCCATTCCGCGGATTCCGTAATGATTTATTTTTTTGATTAATATGTCGTGATCAATAGTGTCGAAGGCCTTAGAAAGATCAAGGAAAAGCATGCATGGTTTTTAAGGCAGTATTATAATAATAGTGAAAATCCGAACGCCATCCGTGGACATTTTCTAGGAAGGCTCATGAAATATACGGTCGAAACTAGACAACCGCCTTGCCGTATACGCCATGTAAAATGTCTTGAGTGCCTTATGATAGACGGAAGAGTATACTGACTGTGTTGGACGCATTCATAATCCTACGGCGGCGTATTAGGGCCATGTCTCCACAATTTCCGAAGTCGAAATTTCGCGTTTGTGAAGGCGAAATTTCGTTTCGGAGTCCACATTTCGTGTCAGGAAGTCAAAATTTCGCGTCATTTCAATCGAAATTTCGTGACTGGGAGTGAAAATTTCGCGTTGATGAAGTCGAAATTTCGCGTTGGTAAAGTCGAAATTTCGCTTTCATGAGATATGAGACTAATTGTGGTCGTGCTCATGATTAAGAAATCCTCTTCAGTATGATTTTAGCACTTTCTTAATTCCGAAAATCCCCTTCTTGTGTGACTACTTATGTATTTTGAACCCGATAATGGCTCGACAAATCTTCTACTTAGAGCTAAGTTTAGTGGCGTAGCGTAAGGGCCGGCGCGATAGCTCAGTGGGCTAGAGCGCTCGCATTGAGTGCTCTGGTCACCTGAGAGCTCTCCTGAGAGCCTAACGGCACGTGGGTCGGTGGTTCGAGCCCTGCTGTGGCCATGTCTGTGTGGTCGCAGGATAAAGATCCCATGTCATCCTTCGTAGAGAGTAGGGGGTTACCCCGGGGACATGGCTCCACTCTCCCTTCCTTCTCCCATTGACGCGATATGACCAAAAGTGGTTAAAGCGTCCTGAATAACCAACCAACCAATCGACTCATTCCGCTAGGGCTCCATGAGCGTCACCGTGCTTGAATGCGATACAGTATTGGCTCGCACAGCACGTGATAGTGAGACCTTTCGTGGTTAGCTGATGAATGGTGCTTCTATCTAGTGCGTCATGTGGTAACACTATTGTAACGGTGCGACGAGAACACAATCGTCAAAAATTTGAAAAACATGCCAAAGCTCTGATCTTTGCACCAAATGGTAGGGAACATTCATCTTCAGAGAACTAGTCAAAGAAACATTAGTTGCTGTATCACTTTGCCTGCAGTGTTTTTGGTTCTTGTCGTCGGTCTCCGTCTCGTCGCAATGATAAAGTAATGCAGTTTTTGGCCAATTCGTCAAGCCATAGCTGAAGGACTATTCGTTCTATCGCCTAGCTCTCTAATAGAATAATTTGTGGCAGTAAATCTTGGCGTACTGCCACTTGGACGCTGTCGTGCGTCACGTCATGACGTCACCATAACATCATGATATCACGCATCTTACGTAAGCTATTGCTCGGCTATTATAAGGTATGGCGACTTTCGGTTTGCTTGACGTTGCAGGTCGTGTTCAGGGACAGTATATGCCGTGTGTAACTTTGTTGGCGCAGGGGATAAGTATGTGTCAAAAGGACGTCATAGCTAACGTGCTCCTACGAAATGTTGGGTTTGCTGTATTCTCAACCACTTTGGCAATAGCTGTCATAAGCCGAGTTGATAAGTAGGTATATGGAAGAAATAGAAGCCATCTTGAGTGTCGCGAACGAAAAAAGAAGTCATGTCACGTCACGATGACGTATTATTAGATAAAAAGTAAAATTCGTAGCGCCATTCATAATGAGTCAAGCAATCGCTCTTGAGAACAAAATTTCATGTTCACTTAAACTCTAATATGGCATTAAATAGGCTGGCGGAAGATGCGTCACATGACGTCATCGTCACGTCAACGGCAAAAACGACGGTTTTACCTGTAATTCTGTTAATATCGGTTAACATAGTGCGCACATTGCTCAAAATAGAGCCTGCGGTGCGCAAGTTGTCGGATGAATGCGCTATTTGGCTGAAATTTCGCATTATACGCGCTGTTTAGCCCAAATTGTCCGTTATACGCGCTGTTTAACCCAAATGGCCCCTTAGATGCCAAGTGTACGTCAAATATCCTGTTATACTCGCTATTTAGCCCGAATTGCCAGTTATGTGCGATATTTAGCTCAAATTGCCCGCTGAAAGCTCTACTTAGGTCGCAAAATGTTTATTTTGCCAACAGAAAGCTCTATGTTGCAAACCAAGATCTCCATTTTGCCAACAGAAAGCTCTATTTTGCCCACAGAAAGCCCTATTTTGTCAGCAGAAAGAAAGCTCTGTTTTGTCAACAGAAAGCTCTATTTGGCATAAGTTGCTATCCCAAACCGCCAGCCATGCTGAATTGCCGTCTAAAGGCTATATTTACCAAAACGAAAACTCTATTTACCCCAAATTGTACCTTAAAAGCTCTATTTTGGCCACATTGTATGTGTAATGGCCTACTTAGCCAAGTTTACTCACTAAAGCTCTATTTTGCCCGCTGAAAAGTCTATTTGAACTAAATTTTCAACTGAAGGCACTAATTGACCCCTTAGATCCCAATTTGACCCCTCAGATCCAGATTTGACCCTCCAGATCCAGATTTGACGTCTCGGATCCAGATTGACCTCTCAGATCCAGATTTGACTTCTCAGATCCATATTGACCCCTCAAAACAAAAACAAAAACGAGCATTTGTATTACCATCCACTCAAGCCGCTGACCTAATTCCGAGGCTCCGTCTTGACCTCAAAACCACGCTATCATATTCAATGTAAAGTTCAAGCCAGGGGGCCGAGCATATGTACTCAATGTACTGGAATCTAAAAATGGCCCTCATTAACTTAATAATCATCGTGGACGGTCGCGGTTTAGATCACCAAAGACACGACCTTTGACCCAAAGTCGATTTTCGTCATCATCAGTGTCCCACTGAGTTCTTGTTTCTATGTATATATTCTCTCTCTCTGTCTCTCTCTCCCTCTCTCTCTCTCTCCCTCTCCCCTCTCTCTTTCTCTCTCTATATATATATTCTCTCTATATTAGTATTTGTTTTCATTCAGTTTGGACGTAATAAAGTTCAGGAATAGAGAAGGAAACAGTGGAAACCGAAATCAACTAGGCCGAGGATCCTCTGTCACCTGCCGCTCACCTACCTCTCATTCGGTCTCGAGGGTTATGTGCACTAGTTTTGTGACGTTATTCAACATATTCAAGTATTTCAACATGTTCAAGTGCGCATTAAGTCAATATAGAACGTGTTTCACTTCCGTTCTCCCTGATCTGAGGCTCGAGAACGGCTAATCACGTGATACACGCCACAACAATATAAAGGGTGGGATAATTTTCGTTTGTAAAAAGCTGAAGCGGATGTCAGTGTTTATGACGCGGTGGGGGACCATGGCATGTTTAAGCCTTCCTCCCTTCACCGCCCATTCACGCCCCACCCCACGCAGTCTCGTATCATACTAAGACGACCTAACCGGGCTCGCCTTGTATCCATGGCATGGAGCGAGTTTGCGCAAGTGTGCAAACATAAAACAATCAATAGGTTAAAACTATGGCAAACTTAAATCATGGCTCGCGAAGACAAGTTGGTGCATATTCGGTTCTTAAGTTGAGATAAACAAACTTTGCCCTTCGACGGGGCCCTCGCGACGCCACACCGATCCACGTTATGTCTGAGTCATAGTTTTGGAAACCAACAAGTGGACAAAAACAATCATCGGAAAGAATAGACCTTAACGTGGGCGCTTCCCAGAAAATGTCCAGGGGGACTTTGGTTATTCACACAACACGCTTGCGACCTAAACATCTTATATACGATCCATGATGACTGTAAAAGTGAATTTGACCAACCGATCTCGACTTTAACAGTGCATCTTTCAACCCGATCAAGACGAGATTGTACACAACAAGCCGCCCTATTGTACATGTGAGCTACAGGTACCACACACCACACCGCCCTATTGTCCATTTGAGCTACAGGTAACACACACAACACCGCCCTATTGTACACGTGAGCTACAGGGAACACACACAACACCGCCTTATTGTAAATGTGAGCTAGAGGTAGCACACACCACTCCGCCCTATTGTACATGTGGGCTACAGCTAACACACACCACACCGCCCTATTGTATCACACCACACCGCCCTATTGTACATGTGAGCTACAGGTAACACACATCAAACCGCCCTATTGCACATGTGAGCTACCGGGAACACACACCACACCGCCCTATTGTACATTTGAGCTAAAGGTAGCACACACCACACCTCCCTAATGTATATGTGAGCTACAGGTAACACACACCACACCGCCCTGTTGTACATGTGAGCTACAGGTAGCACACACCAAACCGCCCTACTGTACATGTGAGCTACAGGTAACACACACCACACCGCCCTATTGTACATGTGAGCTACAGGGAACACACACCACACCGCCCTATTGTACGTGTGATGTACAGGTAACACACACCACGTCGCCCTATTGTACATGTGAGCTAAGGGAACACACACCACATCGCTTTATTGTACATGTGAGCTACAGGTAACACACACCACACCGCCCTGTTGTACATGTGAGCTACAGGTAACACACACAACACCGCCCTATTGTACATGTGAGCTACAGGTAACACACACAACATCGCCCTATTGTACATGTGAGCTACAGGTAACACACACCACACCGGCCTATTGCACATGTGGGCTAGAGGTAACACACACTACACCGCCTTATTGTACATGTGAGCTACAGGTAGCACACACCACACCGCCCTATTGTACTTGTGAGCTACAGGTAGCACACACCACACCGCCCTATTGTACATGTGCGCTAAAGGAAACACACACTACACCGCCCAATTGTACATGTGAGCTACCGGTGGCACATACCACACCGCCCTATTGTACATGTGAGCTACAGGTAGCACACACCAAACCGCCCTACTGTACATGTGAGCTACAGGTAACACACACCACACCGCCCTATTGTACATGTGAGCTACAGGGAACACACACCACACCGCCCTATTGTACGTGTGATGTACAGTTAAACACACCACGTCGCCCTATTGTACATGTGAGCTAAGGGAACACACACCACACCGCTTTATTGTACATGTGAGCTACAGGTAACACACACCACACCGCCCTGTTGTACATGTGAGCTACAGGTAACACACACAACACCGCCCTATTGTACATGTGAGCTACAGCTAACACACACAACACCGCCCTATTGTACATGTGAGCTACAGGTAACACACACCATACCGGCCTATTGTACATGTGGGCTAGAGGTAACACACAATACACCGCCTTATTGTACATGTGAGCTACAGGTAGCACACACCACACCGCCCTATTGTACTTGTGAGCTACCGGTAGCACACACCACACCGCAATATTGTACATGTGAGCTAAAGGAAACACACACTACACCGCCCAATTGTACATGTGAGCTACCGGTAGCACACACCACACCGCCCTATTGTACATGTGAGCTACAGGTAACACACACCACACCGCCCTATTGTACATGTGGGCCTCAGGTAACACACACCACACCGCCCTATTGTACATGTGAGCTACAGGGAACACACACCACACCGCCCTATTGTACGTGTGATGTACAGGTAACACACACCACGTCGCCCTTTTGTACATGTGAGCTAAGGGAACACACACCACATCGCTTTATTGTACATGTGAGCTACAGGTAACACACACCACACCGCCCTGTTGTACATGTGAGCTACAGGTAACACACACAACACCGCCCTATTGTACATGTGAGCTACAGGTAACACACACAACATCGCCCTATTGTACATGTGAGCTACAGGTAACACACACCACACCGGCCTATTGTACATGTGGGCTAGAGGTAACACACACTACACCGCCTTATTGTACATGTGAGCTACATGTAGCACACACCAAACCGCCCTACTGTACATGTGAGCTACAGGTAACACACACCACACCGCCCTATTGTACATGTGAGCTACAGGGAACACACACCACACCGCCCTATTGTACGTGTGATGTACAGCTAAAACACACCACGTCGCCCTATTGTACATGTGAGCTAAGGCAACACACACCACACCGCTTTATTGTACATGTGAGCTACAGGTAACACACACCACACCGCCCTGTTGTACATGTGAGCTACAGGTAACACACACAACACCGCCCTATTGTACATGTGAGCTACAGCTAACACACACAACACCGCCCTATTGTACATGTGAGCTACAGGTAACACACACCATACCGGCCTATTGTACATGTGGGCTAGAGGTAACACACAATACACCGCCTTATTGTACATGTGAGCTACAGGTAGCACACACCACACCGCCCTATTGTACTTGTGAGCTACCGGTAGCACACACCACACCGCAATATTGTACATGTGAGCTAAAGGAAACACACACTACACCGCCCAATTGTACATGTGAGCTACCGGTAGCACACACCACACCGCCCTATTGTAAATGTGAGCTACAGGTAACACACACCACACCGCCCTATTGTACATGTGGGCCTCAGGTAACACACACAACACCGCCCTATTGTACATGTGAGCTACAGGTAACACACACAACATCGCCCTATTGTACATGTGAGCTACAGGTAACACACACCACACCGGCCTATTGTACATGTGGGCTAGAGGTAACACACACTACACCGCCTTATTGTACATGTGAGCTACAGGTAGCACACACCACACCGCCCTATTGTACTTGTGAGCTACAGGTAGCACACACCACACCGCCCTATTGTACATGTGCGCTAAAGGAAACACACACTACACCGCCCAATTGTACATGTGAGCTACCGGTAGCACACACCACACCGCCCTATTGTACATGTGAGCTACAGGTAGCACACACCAAACCGCCCTACTGTACATGTGAGCTACAGGCAACACACACCACACCGCCCTATTGTACATGTGAGCTACAGGGAACACACACCACACCGCCCTATTGTACGTGTGATGTACAGCTAAAACACACCACGTCGCCCTATTGTACATGGGAGCTAAGGGAACACACACCACCCCGCTTTATTGTACATGTGAGCTACAGGTAACACACACCACACCGCCCTGTTGTACATGTGAGCTACAGGTAACACACACAACACCGCCCTATTGTACATGTGAGCTACAGCTAACACACACAACACCGCCCTATTGTACATGTGAGCTACAGGTAACACACACCACACCGGCCTATTATACATGTGGGCTAGAGGTAACACACACTACACCGCCTTATTGTACATGTGAGCTACAGGTAGCACACACCACACCGCCCTATTGTACTTGTGAGCTACCGGTAGCACACACCACACCGCAATATTGTACATGTGAGCTAAAGGAAACACACACTACACCGCCCAATTGTACATGTGAGCTACCGGTAGCACACACCACACCGCCCTATTGTACATGTGAGCTACAGGTAACACACACCACACCGCCCTATTGTACATGGGGGCTACAGGTAACACACACCACACCGCCGTATTGTACATGTGAGCTGAAGGCAACACACACTACACCGCCCTATTGTACATGTGAGCTACAGGTAACACACACCACACTGCCCTATTGTACATGTGAGTTACAGGTAGCACACACTACACCGCCCTATTGTACACGTGAGCTACAGGTAACACACACCACACCGCCCTATTGTAAATGTGGGCTACAGGTAGCACACACCACACTGCCCTATTGTACATGTGAGCTACAGGTAACACACACCACACCGCCCTATTGTACATGTGAGCTACAGGTAACACACACCACACCGCCCTATTGTACACGTGAGCTACAGGTAACACACACCACACTGCCCTATTGTACATGTGAGCTACAGGTAACACACACCACACCGGCCAATTGTAAATGTGGGCTACAGGTAGCACACACCACACCGCCCTTTTGTACAAGTGAGCTACAGGTAACACATACTACGCCGCCTTATTGTACATGTGGACTACAGGTAACACAGACAACACCACCCTATTGTACATGTGAGCTACAGGTAACACACACCACACCGCCCTATTGTACATGTGAGCTACAGGTAACACACACCACACCGCCCTATTGTACATGTGAGCTACAGGTAACACACACCACACCGCCCTATTGTAAATGTGGGCTACAGGTAACACACACCCCACCGCCCTATTGTACATGTGAGCTACAGGTAACACACACCCCACCGCCCTATTGTGCATGTAAGCTACAGGTAACACACACACCACACCGCCCTATTGTACATGTGAGCTACATGCACACACACCACACCGCCCTGTTGTACATGTGAGCTACAGGTAACACACACCACACCGCCCTATTGTAAATGTGGGCTACAGGTAACACACACCCCACCGCCCTATTGTGCATGTAAGCTACAGGTAACACACACACCACACCGCCCTATTGTACATGTGAGCTACATGCACACACACCACACCGCCCTGTTGTACATGTGAGCTACAGGTAACACACACCACACCGCCTTATTGTAAATGTGGGCTACAGGTAACACACACCACACCGCCCTATTGTAAATGTGGGCTACATGTAACACACACTCCACCGCCCTATTGTGCATGTGAGCTACAGGTAACACACACCACCACACCGCCCTATTGTAAATGTGGGCTACAGGTAACACACGCCTCACCGCCCTATTGTAAATGTGGGCTACATGTAACACACACTCCACCGCCCTATTGAGCATGTGAGCTACAGGTAACACACACCACCACACCGCCCTATTGTACATGTGAGCTACAGGTAACACACGCCTCACCGCCCTATTGTACATGTGAGCTACAGGTAACACACACCACACCGCCCTATTGTACATGTGACCTACAGGTAGCACACACCACACCGCCTTATTGTACATGTGAGCTAAAGGAAGCACACACCACACCGCCCTATCGTACACGTGAGCTACAGGTGACACACACAACACCGATCTATGGTACATGTGAGCTACAGGTAACACACACCACACCGCCCTATTGCACATGTCAGTTACAGAAAACATACACCACACCGCCCTATTGTACATGTGAGCTACAGGTAACACACACCACACCGCCCTATTGTACATGTGAGCTACAGGTAACACACACCACAACGCCGTATTGTACATGTGAGCTACAGATAGCATACACCACACCGGCCTATTGTACATGTGAGCTACAGGTAACACACACCACACCGCCCTATTGTACATGTGAGCTACAGGTAGCACCCACCACACCACCCTATTGTAATGTGAGCTACAGGCAAGACACACCACCCCACTATTGTACATGTGAGCTACAAGAAACACACACCACACCGCCCTATTGTACATGTGAGCTACAGGTAGCACGCACCACACCGCCCTATTGCACATGTGAGCTACAGGTAATACAAACCACACCGCCCTATTGTACATGTGAGCTGCAGGTAGCACACACCACACCGCCCTATTGTACATGTGAGCTACAGGTAGTACACACCACAACGCCCTATTGTACATGTGAGCTACAAATAGCATACACCACACCGGCCTATTGTACATGTGAGCTACAGGTAACACACACCACACCGCCCTATTATACATGTGAGCTACAGGTAGCACCCACCACACCGCCCTATTGTAATGTGAGCTACACGCAAGACACACCACCGCCCTGTTCTACATGTGCGCTACAGGTAACACACACCACGCCACCCTATTGTACATGTGAGCTACAGGTAACACACACCACACCGCCTTATTGTACATGTGAGCTAAAGGAAACACACACCACACCGCCCTATTGTACATGTGGGCTACAGGTAACACACACCACACCGCCATATGGTACATGTGAGCTACAGGTAACACACACCACACCGCCTTATTGTACATGTGAGCTAAAGGAAACACACTCCACACCGCCCTATTGTACACGTGAGCTACAGGCAACACACACCAGACCGCTCTATTGTAAATGTGGGCTACAGGTAGCACACACCTCACTGCCCTATTGTACATCTGAGCTACATATAACACATACCACACCACCCAATTGTACTTGTGGGCTACAGGTAACACACACCACACTACCCTGTTGTACATGTGAGCTACAGGTAGCACACACCACACCGCCCTATTGTTCATATGAGCTACAGGTAGCACACACCACACCGCCCTATTGTACATGTGGACTGCAGTTAAAACACACCACACCCCCCTATTGTACATGTGATCTACAGGGAACACACACCACACCGCCCTATTGTAAATGCGGGCTACAGGTAACACACACCCCACCCCCCTATTGTAAATGTGGGCTACAGGTAACACACACCACACCGCCCTATTGTACATGTGAGCTACATGTAACACGCGCCGCACCGCCCTATTGTACATGTGAGCTACAGGTAACACACACCACACCGCCCTATTGTACATGTGAGCTACAGGTAGCACACACCACACCGCCCTATTGCACATGTGAGCTACAGGTAATGCAAACCACACCGCCCTATTGTACATGTGAGCTGCAGGTAGCACACACTACACCGCCCTATTGTACATGTGAGCTACAGGTAACACACACCACAACGCCCTATTGTACATGTGAGCTACAAATAGCATACACCACACCGGCCTATTGTACATGTGAGCTACAGGTAACACACACCACACCGCCCTAATATACATGTGAGCTACAGGTAGCACCCACCACACCGCCCTATTGTAATGTGAGCTACAGGCAAGACACACCACCACCCTGTTGTACATGTGCGCTACAGGTAACACACACCACGCCACCCTATTGTACATGTGAGCTACAGGTAACACACACCACACCGCCTTATTGTACATGTGAGCTAAAGGAAACACACACCACACCGCCCTATTGTACATGTGAGCTACAGGTAACACACACCACACCGCCATATGGTACATGTTAGCTACAGGTAACGCACACCACACCGCCCTATTGTACATGTCAGTTACAGAAAACACACACCACACCGCCCTATTGTACATGTGGGCTACAGGTAGCACACACCTCACTGCCCTATTGTACATCCGAGCTACATATAACACATACCACACCGCCCAATTGTACATGTGGGCTGCAGGTAACACACACCACACCACCCTGTTGTACATGTGAGCTACAGGTAACACACACCACACCGCCCTATTGTTCATATGAGCTACAGGTAGCACACACCACACCGCCCTATTGTACATGTGGACTACAGTTAAAACACACCACACCACCCTATTGTACATGTGAGCTACAGGGAACCCACAACACACCGCCCTATTGTAAATGCGGGCTACAGGTAACACACACCCCACCCCCCTATTGTAAATGTGGGCTACAGGTAACACACACCACACCGCCCTATTGTACATGTGAGCTACATGTAGCACGCGCCGCACCGCCCTATGGTACATGTGAGTTACAGGTAGCACACACAACATCGCCCCATTGTAAATGTGGGCTACAGGTAACACACACCACACCGCCCTATTGTACATGTGAGCTGAAGGCAACACACCCTACACCGCCCTATTGTATATGTGAGCTACAGGTAACACACACCACACTGCCCTATTGTACATGTGAGTTACAGGTAGCACACACTACACCGCCCTATTGTACATGTGAGCTACAGGTAACACACACCACACTGCCCTATTGTACATGTGAGCTACAGGCACACACACCACAACGCCCTATTGTACATGTGAACTACAGATAGCATACACCACACCGGCCTATTGTAAATATGAGCTACAGGTAACACACACCACACCGCCTTATTGCACATGTGACCTACAGGTAGCACCCACCACACCGCCCTATTGTTGATGTGGGCTACAGGTAGTACACACCACACTGCCCTATTGTACATGTGAGCTACAGGTAACACATACTACGCCGCCTTATTGTACATGTGGACTACAGGTAACACAGACAACACCACCCTATTGTACATGTGAGCTACAGGTAACACACACCACACCGCCCTGTTGTACATGTGAGCTACAGGTAACACACACCACACCGCCCTATTGTAAATGTGGGCTACAGGAAACACACACCCCACCGCCCTATTGTGCATGTGAGCTACAGGTAACACACACACCACACCGCCCTATTGTACATGTGAGGTACATGCACACACACCACATCGCCCTGTTGTACATGTGAGCTACAGGTAACACAAACCACACCGCCTTATTGTAAATGTGGGCTACAGGTAACACACACCACACCGCCCTATTGTAAATGTGGGCTACAGGTAACACACACCCCACCGCCCTATTGTGCATGTGAGCTACAGGTAACACACACCACCACACCGCCCTATTGTAAATGTGGGCTACAGGTAACACACGCCACCACACCGCCCTATTGTAAATGTGGGCTACAGGTAACACACACCACACCGCCCTATTGTACATGTGAGCTTCAGGTAACACACACCACCACACCGCCCTATTGTAAATGTGGGCTACAGGTAGCACACGCCACACCGCCCTATTGTACATGTGCGCTACAGGTAACACACACCACACCGCCCTATTGTACATGTGAGCTACAGGTAACACACACCACACCGCCCTATTGTACATATGAGCTACAGGTAGCACACACCACACCGCCTTATTGTACATGTGGGCTAAAGGAAACACACACCACACCGCCCTATCGTACACGTGAGCTACAGGTGACACACACCACACCGATCTATGGTACATGTGAGCTACAGGTAACACACACCACACCGCCCTATTGTACATGTCAGTTACAGAAAACACACACCACACCGCCCTATTTTACATGTGAGCTACAGGTAGCACACACCAAAACGCCCTATTGTACATGTGAGCTACAGATAGCATACACCACACCGGCCTATTGTACATGTGAGCTACAGGTAACACACACCACACCGCCCTATTGTACATGTGAGCTACAGGTAGCACCCACCACACCACCCTATTGTAATGTGAGCTACAGGCAAGACACACCACCCCGCTATTGTACATGTGAGCTACAGGTAACACACACCACACCGCCCTATTGTACATGTGAGCTACAGGTAGCACACACCACACCGCCCTATTGTACATGTGAGCTACAGGTAATACAAACCACACCGCCCTATTGTACATGTGAGCCGCAGGTAGCACACACCACACCGCCCTATTGTACATGTGAGCTACAGGTAACACACACCACAACGCCCTATTGTACATGTGAGCTACAAATAGCATACACCACACCGGCCTATTGTACATGTGAGCTACAGGTAACACACACCACACCGCCCTATTATACATGTGAGCTACAGGTAGCACCCACCACACCGCCCTATTGTAATGT
The DNA here is from genome assembly GCA_964019135.1 of Arenicola marina. Lineage (NCBI taxonomy): Eukaryota > Metazoa > Annelida > Polychaeta > Arenicolidae > Arenicola > Arenicola marina. The sequence continues at coordinate 15,179,702 of OZ025261.1, read as the reverse complement.
GAGCTACAGGCAAGACACACCACCGCCCTGTTGTACATGTGCGCTACAGGTAACACACACCACGCCACCCTATTGTACATGTGAGCTACAGGTAACACACACCACACCGCCTTATTGTACATGTGAGCTAAAGGAAACACACACCACACCGCCCTATTGTACATGTGAGCTACAGGTAACACACACCACACCGCCCTATGGTACATGTTAGCTACAGGTAACGCACTCCACACCGCCCTATTGTACATGTCAGTTACAGAAAACACAAACCACACCGCCCTATGGTACATGTGGTCTACAGGTAACACACACCACACCGCCCTATTGTACATGTGAGCTACAGGTAGCATACACCACCCCGCCCTATTGTACATGTGAGCCACAGGTAACACAAACCACACCGCCCTATTGTACATGTCAGTTACAGAAAACACACACTACACCGCCCTATTTTACATGTGAGCTAAAGGTAACACAAACCACACCGCCCTATTGTACATGTGAGCTACATGTAACACAAACCACACCGCCCTATGGTACATGTGGTCTACAGGTAACACACACCACACCGCCCTATTGTACATGTGAGCTACAGGTAACACACACCACCCCGCCCTATTGTACATGTGAGCTACAGATAGCATACACCACACTGGCCTATTGTACATATGAGCTACAGGTAACACATACCACACCGCCCTATTGTACATGTGAGCTACAGGTAGCACCCACCACACCACCCTATTGTAATGTGAGCTACAGGCAAGACACACCACCCCACTATTGTACATGTGAGCTACAGGTAACGCACACCACACTGCCCTATTGTATATGTGAGCTACAGGTAGCACACACCACACCGCCCTATTGTACATGTGAGATACAGGTAACACACACCACACCGCCCTATTGTACATGTGAGCTATAGGTAGCACACACCACGCCGCCCTATTGTACATGTGAGCTACAGGTAACACACACCACGCCGCCATATTGTTCATGTGAGCTACAGGTAGCACACACCACACCGCCCTATTGTACATGTGACCTACAGGTAACACACCACACCGCCCTATTGTACATGCGAGCTACATGTAACACACACCACACCGCCCTATCGTACACGTGAGCTACAGGTAACACACACCGCGCCGCCCTATTGTACATGTGAGCTACAGGTAGCACACACCACACCGCCCTATTGTACATGTGAGCTACAGTTAGCACACACCACACCGCCCTATTGTACATGTGAGCTACAGGTAACACACACCACACCGCCCTATTGTACTTGCGAGCTACAGGTAACACACACCACACCGCCCTATTGTACTTGCGAGCTACAGGTAGCACACTCCTCACCGTCTTATTGCACGGGTTGTTTTTTTGTATAAGCTTTAGTTCTTTACACGTTTGCAGCAACGTTCAAAACATGTGAATGCTCACCTCTCTTAAAATAATTTTAGTCGAGGTCTCTACTTAATAAGTCGAGATCTCGAGTAGTAGCGCTGGACCGGTTCGAGCAGGTTTGCCTGCTCTTTCTATGGGACCGGGCGCGGGCTATGGCCCCGGGCTCCGGGCTATGGCTCGGGGAGCTGGGCGATGGCTCCGGTTGCGGGCTATGGCTCCGGGCTCCGAGCTATGGCTCCGGGCTATGACACCGGGCTCCGGGATATGGCTGCGGAGCTGAAGCGGAGGCCCCTGTTTATGACGCGGTGGGGGACCATGGTATATGTAAGCCCCTCCCGCTTCACCCCCAAATTCACTCCCCACCCCCCGCAGTCTCGGATCATACTACGCTTTTGTCTGAGGCTGTTGGGGGTGAGGAGAGTCGGTATAAACCTAGGAAGCTGTTTTGTTGGGAGGGGTGTGTGTGTGCTCTTATGCACTGCGCGTGTATGTGGAGTGGGGGGGGGGGGGGCGGGGCAGAGAGGAGGGTACGTACTCGGGACCTCTCTCTAAAAATAAATCCATATGCCACGTGTGCCTACTTATTCCTGTCATGCGATGGTACTTGGCTGGACCCACTCTCTGCCTTCGACTCATTCCGCTAGGGCTCAATTATAGCGGTAAAACGGAGCTTGCGTAGCGCCACCGTGCGGGGAGCTTGGGCTGGACCACCGTAATGTATAAGTAGACTGCGCACTTTCATTTGCTCACCAAGGTTACTTTATTCTGATTCGAAAGGTACCACAACGAGCGAAATGGCAAGCGAGAGAATACACGTTTCTAGCTTATCAGCAAAGTTTAAAGATGCATTGTCAAGGGCCATTGAAGATTATTTCGTTGATCAAGTGGTTGATATCCTGCAGAAGGGAAGCCCATCCGGTGATTTGCGGGAGCGCGCAAGGAAAATTTTGCTGCTAGATGGTAAGGTCGTTTTTAACAAACACGACGCGAGCAGTTGGAATGAGCAACTGACTAGTCGAAAAGACGAACACAAAAAGGTAAAAACAGAGAGACTCAATTCTCTGTTCTTTATAAACGCTCCAGCTACAGGGGCAGCCATGACAGTTGAGGAGGAATGTTCAGCACGGGATAAGCAAAAGGAGAAATTCTTGAAATTGTACGGTGATACGCTTGATCATAACGACCCGTGTACAGTATATAGTTTCGGAGAACTCGTGCCCGCGCTGGAAAACTTCGTTGCTGAGAAGGGTCCAAAGTACGCACGGTTGATTATTGTTTTCAACGGTCATGGCGCCGAGGGCGGATTGCGTTTTGAAAATGACTCGGAGCTGATACCGGCGGAAACGTTTTATGAACCCATAAGAAAAAAGTTGATTGGGCATGCGAAAGACTGCAAACTGCCGAGTGAGCTGCATATCATCTTTGCCCAGTGTTATAGCCATCTACAGCCTCACATGCCCGATACTGATGGCGTGAAGGTCATAACGATCCCTCTTAGCCGCGAAGATGTCAAAGAGACTTCATACGATGTTTACTTTGATCCAATGGAATCTACGCATCATGAATTACAAAATGCGGGCCAAATCCATTCTAGATGGATGGAACACCAACCAGCTGCTGTTAGAAACCGTGATCAAGACGATGCGGCATGTGCCGGTCGCCCAAACCCGGAAATCGAAGACCCTGTTCCGATGGATGAGTAGAAAGGGTTCATCATATATATATATATATATATATATATGTAATTTTAACAACCAAGGCAAGTCGATTTTATGTAAGGTAGACTTTTATCTTCTTAACCTTTAAAATCCAGCTCCTGTGTTCAATGGGACTTTTAAAACCTGGAACCAAATATGCTGTGCCATATAAAGACAATACCCGTTAATTGTATTCGGCTACAGCACAATTACAAATATTTACCTTTCTTTTTTAGGCGTGTTAACCATCGAACAATTTTCAGCGGCGATCATTCGACGTTTTGTTATGTAAATGTACGTTCCCGTCTGAATGTCCTGGTGCGCTGTATACACGAGTGATCGTGATACGGGCAATCATATACTATTCATTTTGCCCAAAATCCATTTAAAACATCGCCGAGTAAAATGCTACTCAAAATATTATAAATTCAACACATCGATCATGTACTATTCTATGAGCCACATATTTTGCACAACCACCCGGATTGCTTCAATATTGACTCTTCTCTTAAATTATATTAATTTTACGAAAATAGCCAAGAAAATTTATCCAGAAGTTGGCCTTTAAGTAATGCATCACCTTAAAGTGGCTCTTAACTTTCCAGGTACAATTATGATTTTTTAAATCTTGTCGTGTAACTGTGTGAATTTTAACTGCAGATATATATATACAATATTTTTACATTACCATACTTAAAAAGTCAGATAACGGTAGTGGCTTCAGAGTTTTGATGGCGTAGTACAAAGCCACGCAAGTGAAGGAGGCCACCGCCTGACCGTGACCATAAGTTAAGGGAGACACTGGCTTGTAACATGTTTCTCGTGTTTACGTCAAGAATTCATACATTACTGGTATGACCAACTTGGCACATTGCAGCAAGTTTGGTTTAATTCTTCATCTTCCATCTTCGCCTTAGCAATATGGGGGAGGGAGGAGGGGTCGTGTTCCCAAATCATGAAAATAATACTAAACCAAAGATAATTAAGCCGTTATCCCGAATATTACTGCTTACTAGGCCTACTTACTAGGTCAGACCGGTTGCTGCTGATTACGGAGTATATAGTGAGTGGGCCTGGCAAGCCTTTTTGTAGCGTATGTTGGGGGAGAGGGACTGAGGGAGGATAGAGCTGGCGCCGGGAGGGTGGCAGCTGATTGGGGGACCCAAAGGGGGTGAGGGGAGGGGTGGGGTGGGGGGCAGTTGATTGGGGGACACAAAGGGGGTGAGGGGTGAGGGATGGGGTGGGGGGTAATTGATTGGGTAATACCAAGGGGAGAAAAGGGAGAGACGGGTGTGTGATGAGGGTACCAACCCGACTCTGCTGCCCCCTCTCCCCCCTCCCCTCTCACACACACACACACATTCCCTGCACGTGACTCTCACGACCAATTATCGACTTTGGACAGTCGGAGTGCACGCTGCCCAAGCTGCACGCTGCACAAGCGACAGGAGATTTTGGTCGTCCACGGTCATGGTTGGTTATTCAGGACGCTTTAACCACTTTTGGTCATATCGCGTCAACGGAAGAAGGAAGGGAGAGTGGAGCCATGGCCCCGGGGGTAACCCCCTACTCTTTACGAAGAAAGACCCACGGCCAGGTCCATAGGCGTTGTCCCAACAGGTGTGTGTGTTGGGGAGGGGGCTTGGGGAGGGCACCGGGGCGATGGCTTGTAAGGATGGTCGTGTCCGGAGGTGAGGATGGGGGTGCGGGGGGGGGGGGGGAGGGTATTTGCATAGAACTGTGTTCTGGTAAACGAGCGGTTTGGGCTAGATTATGGTTATAACGCCAGTGTGGTATGCCACAACATTACATCAAGTAGATGAAAACAACAAATATTTTAATTATGACCTGACCATAGCAGAGAAATCAACTTAACTCAAGTTGAGTTCCAATGTATGATTACGTTAGTTCAGATCCCCGGAATGGGGGGAGGGGGGGGGAGGATTCCATACCCAGTGATACAGAGGTTAAGCGCTGACATGTTTTATACCAATAAAAAGACTTCTGGCCTTCGTTATACACATTTGAAGGTCCCTGCCATGACAAAAATAAAGTACCTTAAAATAAGTTACTCCCTGAACAATTTTATTACTCTATAAAAACCTACCAATGCGGCTGGGGAGGGGGGGGGGCATAAATGGATAATATGAACAAATAAACAGAAATAAATTAGTTCGCAACCCAAACACAAACCTAACTGGTGTGTGACCGGCCCAAATAGATAGCGGGAAACCCAGTAATTTCCACCATCCACACCGCATATGGGATGTATACGAAACCCTTCTCCCCTCCCCCAACGGGCTAGAGGATCCTGCCATATTCTGAAAGAAGTGATGCAATGGGCCACATCTATCAGCCTTTCTCACGTTGACAAGCAATGAACATGGCATGCGGCCATGCTTGCGTGCGGAAGCTGCATTTATCTGACGTGATCATTTCAGTGGACAGACAGTCCAAGGCCACTGCCTTCGGCACGTGCCTACAGCGATTCTACGGATACCTGCAGACTGGCTGTATGTAGCTATCGCTGTCCGGCCGCTGACACTTTGCCGAAATGTGCCGTTCCACGATTCTCAATTGGTTCTCCGCCGCATATAAAAGACCGTAGAGAACGCGGAACTGCTGCTGAATAGTCCACCACACTGTGCATTGTCCTTCCATTGTCCATCCTTGCGCAGTGACCAATTGACGCCAGTGTACCCAACCTCCCACCCCCTCTACCCCAACCGCCCCCTCTTACCCACCCCACCCGCACCCCCTATATACCTAAATCCGCATCCCTACACCATCACGCCCACCCACAAGCCCCCCTCCTCCAATCGCCGCCCAAATGTCATCCCTACACCATCACGCCCACCCACAAGCCCTCCTCCTCGAATCGCCGCCCAAATGTCATCCCTACACCATCACGCCCACCCACAAACCCCCCTCCTCCAATCGCCGCCGAAATGTCATCCCTACACCATCACGCCCACCCACAAGCCCCCCTCCTCCAATCGCCGCCCAAATGTCGTCCCTACACCTTCACGCCCACCCACAAGCCCCCCTCCTCCAATCGCCGCCCAAATGTCATCCCTACACCATCACGCCCACTCACAAGCCCCCTTGCTCCAATCGCCGCCGAAATGTCATCCCTACACCATCACGCCCACCCACAAGCCCCCCTCCTCCAATCGCCGCCCAAATGTCATCCCTACACCATCACGCCCACCCACAAGCCCCCCTCCTCCAATCGCCGCCCAAATGTCATCCCGACACCATCACGCCCACTCACAAGCCCCCCTCCTCAAATCGCCGCCCAAATGTCATCCCTACACCATCACGCCCACCCACAAGCCCCCTCCTCCAATCGCCGCCCAAATGTCATCCCTACACCATCACGCCCACCCACAAGCCCCCTCCTCCAATCGCCGCCCAAATGTCATCCCTACACCATCACGCCCACCCACAAGCCCCCTCCTCCAATCGCCGCCCAAATGTCATCCCTACACCATCACGCCCACCCACAAACCCCCCTCCTCCAATCGCCGCCGAAATGTCATCCCTACACCATCACGCCCACCCACAAGCCCCCCTCCTCCAATCGCCGCCCAAATGTCGTCCCTACACCATCACGCCCACCCACAAGCCCCCCTCCTCCAATCGCCGCCCAAATGTCATCCCTACACCATCACGCCCACCCACAAGCCCCCCTCCTCCAATCGCCGCCCAAATGTCATCCCTACACCATCACGCCCACTCACAAGCCCCCCTCCTCCAATCGCCGCCCAAATGTCATCCCTACACCATCACGCCCACCCACAAGCCCCCCTCCTCCAATCGCCGCCCAAATGTCATCCCTACACCATCACGCCCACCCACAAGCCCCCCTCCTCCAATCGCCGCCCAAATGTCATCCCTACACCATCACGCCCACCCACAAGCCCCCCTCCTCCAATCGCCGCCCAAATGTCATCCCTACACCATCACGCCCACCCACAAGCCCCCCTCCTCCAATCGCCGCCCAAATGTCATCCCTACACCATCACGCCCACTCACAAGCCCCCCTCCTCCAATCGCCGCCCAAATGTCATCCCTACACCATCACGCCCACCCACAAGCCCCCCTCCTCCAATCGCCGCCCAAATGTCATCTCTACACCATCACGCCCACTCACAAGCCCCCCTCCTCCAATCGCCGCCCAAATGTCATCCCTGCACCATCACGCCCACTCACAAGCCCCCCTCCTCCAATCGCCGCCCAAATGTCATCTCTACACCATCATGCCCACCCACAAGCCCCCCTCCTCCAATGGCCGCCCAAATGTCATCCCTGCACCATCACGCCCACTCACAAGCCCTCCCTCCCTCCCTCCTCCAATCACGCCCACCCACAAGCCCCCGGCCTCCAATCGCCGCCCAAATGTCATCCCTACACCATCACGCCCACCCACAAGCCCCCCTTCTCCAATCGCCGCCCAAATGTCATCCCTACACCATCACGCCCACCCACAAGCCCCCCTCCTCCAATCGCCGCCCAAATGTGATCCCTACACCATCACGCCCACCCACAAGCCCCCCTCCTCCAATCGCCGCCCAAATGTCATCCCTACACCATCACGCCCACCCACAAGCCCCCCTCCTCCAATCGCCGCCCAAATGTCACCCTACACCATCACGCCCACTCACAAGCCCTCCTCCTCCAATCGCCGCCCAAATGTCATCCCTACACCATCACGCCCACCCACAAGCCCCCCTCCTCCAATCGCCGCCCAAATGTCATCCCTATACCATCACGCCCACCCACAAGCCCCCCTCCTCCAATCGCCGCCCAAATGTCATTCCTACACCATCACGCCCACCCACAAGCCCCCCTCCTCCAATCGCCGCCCAAATGTCATCCCTACACCATCACGCCCACCCACAAGCCCCCCCTCCTCCAATCGCCGCCCAAATGTCATCCCTACACCATCACGCCCACCCACAAGCCCCCCTCCTCCAATCGCCGCCCAAATGTCATCCCTACACCATCACGCCCACCCACAAGCCCCCCTCCTCCAATCGCCGCCCAAATTTTCATCCCTACACCATCACGCCCACCCACAAGCCCCCCTCCTCCAATCGCCGCCCAAATGTCATCCCTACACCATCACGCCCACCCACAAGCCCCCCTCCTCCAATCGCCGCCCAAATGTCATCCCTACACCATCACGCCCACTCACAAGCCCCCCTCCTCCAATCGCCGCCCAAATGTCATCTCTACACCATCATGCCCACCCACAAGCCCCCCTCCTCCAATGGCCGCCCAAATGTCATCCCTACACCATCACGCCCACCCACAAGCCCCCCTTCTCCAATCGCCGCCCAAATGTCATCCCTACACCATCACGCCCACCCACAAGCCCCCCTCCTCCAATCGCCGCCCAAATGTGATCCCTACACCATCACGCCCACCCACAAGCCCCCCTCCTCCAATCGCCGCCCAAATGTCATCCCTACACCATCACGCCCACCCACAAGCCCCCCTCCTCCAATCGCCGCCCAAATGTCACCCTACACCATCACGCCCACTCACAAGCCCTCCTCCTCCAATCGCCGCCCAAATGTCATCCCTACACCATCACGCCCACCCACAAGCCCCCCTCCTCCAATCGCCGCCCAAATGTCATCCCTATACCATCACGCCCACCCACAAGCCCCCCTCCTCCAATCGCCGCCCAAATGTCATCCCTACACCATCACGCCCACCCACAAGCCCCCCTCCTCCAATCGCCGCCCAAATGTCATCCCTAAACCATCACGCCCACTCACAAGCCCCCCTCCTCCAATCGCCGCCCAAATGTCATCCCGACACCATCACGCCCACCCACAAGCCCCCTCCTCCAATCGCCGCCCAAATGTCATCCCTATACCATCACGCCCACCCACAAGCCCCCCTCCTCCAATCGCCGCCCAAATGTCATCCCTACACCATCACGCCCACCCACAAGCCCCCCTCCTCCAATCGCCGCCCAAATGTCATCCCTAAACCATCACGCCCACTCACAAGCCCCCCTCCTCCAATCGCCGCCCAAATGTCATCCCGACACCATCACGCCCACCCACAAGCCCCCTCCTCCAATCGCCGCCCAAATGTCATTCCTACACCATCACGCCCACCCACAAGCCCCCCTCCTCCAATCGCCGCCCAAATGTCATCCCTACACCATCACGCCCACCCACAAGCCCCCCTCCTCCAATCGCCGCCCAAATGTCATCCCTACACCATCACGCCCACCCACAAGCCCCCCTCCTCCAATCGCCGCCCAAATTTTCATCCCTACACCATCACGCCCACCCACAAGCCCCCCTCCTCCAATCGCCGCCCAAATGTCATCCCTACACCATCACGCCCACCCACAAGCCCCCCTCCTCCAATCGCCGCCCAAATGTCATCCCTACACCATCACGCCCACTCACAAGCCCCCCTCCTCCAATCGCCGCCCAAATGTCATCCCTACACCATCACGCCCACCCACAAGCCCTCCTCCTCCAATCGCCGCCCAAATGTCATCCCTACACCATCACGCCCACCCACAAGCCCCCCTCCTCCAATCGCCGCCCAAATGTCATCCCTATACCATCATGCCCACCCACAAGCCCCCCTCCTCCAATCGCCGCCCAAAAGTCATCTCTACACCATCACGCCCACCCACAAGCCCCCCTCCTCCAATCGCCGCCCAAATGTCATCCCTACACCATCACGCCCACCCACAAGCCCCCCTCCTCCAATGGCCGCACAAATGTCATCCCTACACCATCACGCCCACCCACAAGCCCCCCTCCTCCAATCGCCGCCCAAATGTCATCCCTATACCATCACGCCCACCCACAAGCCCCCCTCCTCCAATGGCCGCACAAATGTCATCCCTACACCATCACGCCCACTCACAAGCCCCCCTCCTCCAATCGCCGCCCAAAAGTCATCTCTACACCATCATGCCCACCCACAAGCCCCCCTCCTCCAATCGCCGCCCAAATGTCATCCCTACACCATCACGCCCACTCACAAGCCCCCCTCCTCCAATGGCCGCCCAAATGTCATCCCTACACCATCACGCCCACCCACAAGCCCCCCTCCTCCAATCGCCGCCCAAAAGTCATCTCTACACCATCATGCCCACCCACAAGCCCCCCTCCTCCAATCGCCGCCCAAATGTCATCCCTACACCATCACGCCCACCCACAAGCCCCCCTCCTCCAATGGCCGCCCAAATGTCATCCCTACACCATCACGCCCACTCACAAGCCCTCCCTCCCTCCCTGCTCCAATCACGCCCACCCACAAGCCCCCGGCCTCCAATCGCCGCCCAAATGTCATCCCTACACCATCACGCCCACCCACAAGCCCCCCTACTCCAATCGCCGCCCAAATGTCATCCCTACACCATCACGCCCACCCACAAGCCCCCCTCCTCCAATGGCCGCCCAAATGTCATCCCTACACCATCACGCCCACTCACAAGCCCTCCCTCCCTCCCTCCTCCAATCACGCCCACCCACAAGCCCCCGGCCTCCAATCGCCGCCCAAATGTCATCCCTACACCATCACGCCCACCCACAAGCCCCCCTCCTCCAATCGCCGCCCAAATGTCATCCCTACACCATCACGCCCACCCACAAGCCCCCCTCCTCCAATCGCCGCCCAAATGTCATCCCTACACCATCACGCCCACTCACAAGCCCCCCTCCTCCAATCGCCGCCCAAATGTCATCCCCACACCATCACGCCCACTCACAAGCCCCCCTCCTCCAATCGCGGCCCAAATGTCATCCCTACACCATCACGCCCACCCACAAGCCCCCCTCCTCCAATCGCCGCCCAAATGTCATCCCTACACCATCACGCCCACTCACAAGCCCCCCTCCTCCAATCGCCGCCCAAATGTCATCCCTACACCATCACGCCCACCCACAAGCCCCCCTCCTCCAATCGCCGCCCAAATGTCATCCCTACACCATCACGCCCACTCACAAGCCCCCCTCCTCCAATCGCCGCCCAAATGTCATCCCTACACCATCACGCCCACCCACAAGCCCTCCTCCTCCAATCGCCGCCCAAATGTCATCCCTACACCATCACGCCCACCCACAAGCCCTCCTCCTCCAATCGCCGCCCAAATGTCATCCCTACACCATCACGCCCACCCACAAGCCCCCCTCCTCCAATCGCCGCCCAAATGTCATCCCTATACCATCACGCCCACCCACAAGCCCCCCTCCTCCAATCGCCGCCCAAATGTCATCCCTACACCATCACGCCCACTCACAAGCCCTCCTCCTCCAATCACCGCCCAAATGTCATCCCTATACCATCACGCCCACCCACAAGCCCCCCTCCTCCAATCGCCGCCCAAATGTCATCCCTACACAATCACGCCCACTCACAAGCCCCCCTCCTCCAATCGCCGCCCAAATGTCATCCCTACACCATCACGCCCACCCACAAGCCCCCCTCCTCCAATCGCCGCCCAAATGTCATCCCTACACCATCACGCCCACTCACAAGCCCCCCTCCTCCAATCGCCGCCCAAATGTCATCCCTACACCATCACGCCCACCCACAAGCCCCCCTCCTCCAATCGCCGCCGAAATGTCATCCCTACACCATCACGCCCACCCACAAGCCCCCCTCCTCCAATCGCCGCCCAAATGTCGTCCCTACACCATCACGCCCACCCACAAGCCCCCCTCCTCCAATCGCCGCCCAAATGTCATCCCTACACCATCACGCCCACCCACAAGCCCCCCTCCTCCAATCGCCGCCCAAATGTCATCCCTACACCATCACGCCCACTCACAAGCCCCCCTCCTCCAATCGCCGCCCAAATGTCATCCCTACACCATCACGCCCACCCACAAGCCCCCCTCCTCCAATCGCCGCCCAAATGTCATCCCTACACCATCACGCCCACCCACAAGCCCCCCTCCTCCAATCGCCGCCCAAATGTCATCCCTACACCATCACGCCCACCCACAAGCCCCCCTCCTCCAATCGCCGCCCAAATGTCATCCCTACACCATCACGCCCACCCACAAGCCCCCCTCCTCCAATCGCCGCCCAAATGTCATCCCTACACCATCACGCCCACTCACAAGCCCCCCTCCTCCAATCGCCGCCCAAATGTCATCCCTACACCATCACGCCCACCCACAAGCCCCCCTCCTCCAATCGCCGCCCAAATGTCATCTCTACACCATCACGCCCACTCACAAGCCCCCCTCCTCCAATCGCCGCCCAAATGTCATCCCTGCACCATCACGCCCACTCACAAGCCCCCCTCCTCCAATCGCCGCCCAAATGTCATCTCTACACCATCATGCCCACCCACAAGCCCCCCTCCTCCAATGGCCGCCCAAATGTCATCCCTGCACCATCACGCCCACTCACAAGCCCTCCCTCCCTCCCTCCTCCAATCACGCCCACCCACAAGCCCCCGGCCTCCAATCGCCGCCCAAATGTCATCCCTACACCATCACGCCCACCCACAAGCCCCCCTTCTCCAATCGCCGCCCAAATGTCATCCCTACACCATCACGCCCACCCACAAGCCCCCCTCCTCCAATCGCCGCCCAAATGTGATCCCTACACCATCACGCCCACCCACAAGCCCCCCTCCTCCAATCGCCGCCCAAATGTCATCCCTACACCATCACGCCCACCCACAAGCCCCCCTCCTCCAATCGCCGCCCAAATGTCACCCTACACCATCACGCCCACTCACAAGCCCTCCTCCTCCAATCGCCGCCCAAATGTCATCCCTACACCATCACGCCCACCCACAAGCCCCCCTCCTCCAATCGCCGCCCAAATGTCATCCCTATACCATCACGCCCACCCACAAGCCCCCCTCCTCCAATCGCCGCCCAAATGTCATTCCTACACCATCACGCCCACCCACAAGCCCCCCTCCTCCAATCGCCGCCCAAATGTCATCCCTACACCATCACGCCCACCCACAAGCCCCCCCTCCTCCAATCGCCGCCCAAATGTCATCCCTACACCATCACGCCCACCCACAAGCCCCCCTCCTCCAATCGCCGCCCAAATGTCATCCCTACACCATCACGCCCACCCACAAGCCCCCCTCCTCCAATCGCCGCCCAAATTTTCATCCCTACACCATCACGCCCACCCACAAGCCCCCCTCCTCCAATCGCCGCCCAAATGTCATCCCTACACCATCACGCCCACCCACAAGCCCCCCTCCTCCAATCGCCGCCCAAATGTCATCCCTACACCATCACGCCCACTCACAAGCCCCCCTCCTCCAATCGCCGCCCAAATGTCATCTCTACACCATCATGCCCACCCACAAGCCCCCCTCCTCCAATGGCCGCCCAAATGTCATCCCTACACCATCACGCCCACCCACAAGCCCCCCTTCTCCAATCGCCGCCCAAATGTCATCCCTACACCATCACGCCCACCCACAAGCCCCCCTCCTCCAATCGCCGCCCAAATGTGATCCCTACACCATCACGCCCACCCACAAGCCCCCCTCCTCCAATCGCCGCCCAAATGTCATCCCTACACCATCACGCCCACCCACAAGCCCCCCTCCTCCAATCGCCGCCCAAATGTCACCCTACACCATCACGCCCACTCACAAGCCCTCCTCCTCCAATCGCCGCCCAAATGTCATCCCTACACCATCACGCCCACCCACAAGCCCCCCTCCTCCAATCGCCGCCCAAATGTCATCCCTATACCATCACGCCCACCCACAAGCCCCCCTCCTCCAATCGCCGCCCAAATGTCATCCCTACACCATCACGCCCACCCACAAGCCCCCCTCCTCCAATCGCCGCCCAAATGTCATCCCTAAACCATCACGCCCACTCACAAGCCCCCCTCCTCCAATCGCCGCCCAAATGTCATCCCGACACCATCACGCCCACCCACAAGCCCCCTCCTCCAATCGCCGCCCAAATGTCATTCCTACACCATCACGCCCACCCACAAGCCCCCCTCCTCCAATCGCCGCCCAAATGTCATCCCTACACCATCACGCCCACCCACAAGCCCCCCTCCTCCAATCGCCGCCCAAATGTCATCCCTACACCATCACGCCCACCCACAAGCCCCTCTCCTCCAATCGCCGCCCAAATTTTCATCCCTACACCATCACGCCCACCCACAAGCCCCCCTCCTCCAATCGCCGCCCAAATGTCATCCCTACACCATCACGCCCACCCACAAGCCCCCCTCCTCCAATCGCCGCCCAAATGTCATCCCTACACCATCACGCCCACTCACAAGCCCCCCTCCTCCAATCGCCGCCCAAATGTCATCCCTACACCATCACGCCCACCCACAAGCCCTCCTCCTCCAATCGCCGCCCAAATGTCATCCCTACACCATCACGCCCACCCACAAGCCCCCCTCCTCCAATCGCCGCCCAAATGTCATCCCTATACCATCATGCCCACCCACAAGCCCCCCTCCTCCAATCGCCGCCCAAAAGTCATCTCTACACCATCACGCCCACCCACAAGCCCCCCTCCTCCAATCGCCGCCCAAATGTCATCCCTACACCATCACGCCCACCCACAAGCCCCCCTCCTCCAATCGCCGCCCAAATGTCATCCCTACACCATCACGCCCACCCACAAGCCCCCCTCCTCCAATCGCCGCCCAAATGTCATCCCTATACCATCACGCCCACCCACAAGCCGCCCTCCTCCAATCGCCGCCCAAAAGTCATCTCTACACCATCACGCCCACTCACAAGCCCCCCTCCTCCAATCGCCGCCCAAATGTCATCCCTACACCATCACGCCCACCCACAAGCCCCCCTCCTCCAATGGCCGCACAAATGTCATCCCTACACCATCACGCCCACTCACAAGCCCCCCTCCTCCAATCGCCGCCCAAAAGTCATCTCTACACCATCATGCCCACTCACAAGCCCCCCTCCTCCAATGGCCGCACAAATGTCATCCCTACACCATCACGCCCACTCACAAGCCCCCCTCCTCCAATCGCCGCCCAAAAGTCATCTCTACACCATCATGCCCACCCACAAGCCCCCCTCCTCCAATCGCCGCCCAAATGTCATCCCTACACCATCACGCCCACTCACAAGCCCCCCTCCTCCAATGGCCGCCCAAATGTCATCCCTACACCATCACGCCCACCCACAAGCCCCCCTCCTCCAATCGCCGCCCAAAAGTCATCTCTACACCATCATGCCCACCCACAAGCCCCCCTCCTCCAATCGCCGCCCAAATGTCATCCCTACACCATCACGCCCACCCACAAGCCCCCCTCCTCCAATGGCCGCCCAAATGTCATCCCTACACCATCACGCCCACTCACAAGCCCTCCCTCCCTCCCTGCTCCAATCACGCCCACCCACAAGCCCCCGGCCTCCAATCGCCGCCCAAATGGCATCCCTACACCATCACGCCCACCCACAAGCCCCCCTACTCCAATCGCCGCCCAAATGTCATCCCTACACCATCACGCCCACCCACAAGCCCCCCTCCTCCAATGGCCGCCCAAATGTCATCCCTACACCATCACGCCCACTCACAAGCCCTCCCTCCCTCCCTCCTCCAATCACGCCCACCCACAAGCCCCCGGCCTCCAATCGCCGCCCAAATGTCATCCCTACACCATCACGCCCACCCACAAGCCCCCCTCCTCCAATCGCCGCCCAAATGTCATCCCTACACCATCACGCCCACCCACAAGCCCCCCTCCTCCAATCGCCGCCCAAATGTCATCCCTACACCATCACGCCCACTCACAAGCCCCCCTCCTCCAATCGCCGCCCAAATGTCATCCCCACACCATCACGCCCACTCACAAGCCCCCCTCCTCCAATCGCGGCCCAAATGTCATCCCTACACCATCACGCCCACCCACAAGCCCCCCTCCTCCAATCGCCGCCCAAATGTCATCCCTACACCATCACGCCCACTCACAAGCCCCCCTCCTCCAATCGCCGCCCAAATGTCATCCCTACACCATCACGCCCACCCACAAGCCCCCCTCCTCCAATCGCCGCCCAAATGTCATCCCTACACCATCACGCCCACTCACAAGCCCCCCTCCTCCAATCGCCGCCCAAATGTCATCCCTACACCATCACGCCCACCCACAAGCCCTCCTCCTCCAATCGCCGCCCAAATGTCATCCCTACACCATCACGCCCACCCACAAGCCCTCCTCCTCCAATCGCCGCCCAAATGTCATCCCTACACCATCACGCCCACCCACAAGCCCCCCTCCTCCAATCGCCGCCCAAATGTCATCCCTATACCATCACGCCCACCCACAAGCCCCCCTCCTCCAATCGCCGCCCAAATGTCATCCCTACACCATCACGCCCACTCACAAGCCCTCCTCCTCCAATCACCGCCCAAATGTCATCCCTATACCATCACGCCCACCCACAAGCCCCCCTCCTCCAATCGCCGCCCAAATGTCATCCCTACACAATCACGCCCACTCACAAGCCCCCCTCCTCCAATCGCCGCCCAAATGTCATCCCTACACCATCACGCCCACCCACAAGCCCCCCTCCTCCAATCGCCGCCCAAATGTCATCCCTACACCATCACGCCCACTCACAAGCCCCCCTCCTCCAATCGCCGCCCAAATGTCATCCCTACACCATCACGCCCACCCACAAGCCCCCCTCCTCCAATCGCCGCCCAAATGTCATCCCTACACCATCACGCCCACCCACAAGCCCCCCTCCTCCAATCGCCGCCCAAATGTCATCCCTACACCATCACGCCCACCCACAAGCCCCCCTCCTCCAATCGCCACCCAAATGTCATCCCTACACGATCACGTCCACCCACAAGCCCCCCTCCTCCAATCGCCGCCCAAATGTCATCCCTACACCATCACGCCCACTCACAAGCCCCCCTCCTCCAATCGCCGCCCAAATGTCATCCCTACACCATCACGCCCACCCACAAGCCCCCCTCCTCCAATCGCCGCCCAAATGTCATCCCTACACCATCACGCCCACCCACAAGCCCCCCTCCTCCAATCGCCGCCCAAATGTCATCACTACACCATCACGCCCACCCACAAGCCCCCCTCCTCCAATCGCCGCCCAAATGTCATCCCTACACCATCACGCCCACCCACAAGCCCCCCTCCTCCAATCGCCGCCCAAATGTCATCCCTACACCATCACGCCCACCCACAAGCCCCCCTCCTCCAATCGCCGCCCAAATGTCATCCCTACACCATCACGCCCACCCACAAGCCCCCCTCCTCCAATCGCCGCCCAAATGTCATCCCTACACCATCACGCCCACTCACAAGCCCCCCTCCTCCAATCGCCGCCCAAATGTCATCCCTACACCATCACGCCCACCCACAAGCCCCCCTCCTCCAATCGCCGCCCAAATGTCATCCCTACACCATCACGCCCACCCACAAGCCCCCCTCCTCCAATCGCCGCCCAAATGTCATCCCTACACCATCACGCCCACCCACAAGCCCCCCTCCTCCAATCGCCGCCCAAATGTCATCCCTACACCATCACGCCCACCCACAAGCCCCCCTCCTCCAATCGCCGCCCAAATGTCATCCCTACACCATCACGCCCACCCACAAGCCCCCCTCCTCCAATCGCCGCCCAAATGTCATCACTACACCATCACGCCCACCCACAAGCCCCCCTCCTCCAATCGCCGCCCAAATGTCATCCCTACACCATCACGCCCACCCACAAGCCCCCCTCCTCCAATCGCCGCCCAAATGTCATCCCTACACCATCACGCCCACCCACAAGCCCCCCTCCTCCAATCGCCGCCCAAATGTCATCCCTACACCATCACGCCCACCCACAAGCCCCCCTCCTCCAATCGCCGCCCAAATGTCATCCCTACACCATCACGCCCACTCACAAGCCCCCCTCCTCCAATCGCCGCCCAAATGTCATCCCTACACCATCACGCCCACTCACGAGCCCCCCTCCTCCAATCGCCGCCCAAATGTCATCTCTACACCATCACGCCCACCCACAAGCCCCCCTCCTCCAATCGCCGCCCAAATGTCATCCCTACACCATCACGCCCACCCACAAGCCCCCCTCCTCCTATCGCCGCCCAAATGTCATCCCTACACCATCACGCCCACTCACAAGCCCCCCTCCTCCAATCGCCGCCCAAATGTCATCCCTACACCATCACGCCCACCCACAAGCCCCCCTCCTCCAATCGCCGCCCAAATGTGATCCCTACACCATCACGCCCACCCACAAGCCCCCCTCCTCCAATCGCCGCCCAAATGTCATCCCTACACCATCACGCCCACCCACAAGCCCCCCTCCTCCAATCGCCGCCCAAATGTCATCCCTACACCATCACGCCCACCCACAAGCCCCCCTCCTCCAATCGCCGCCCAAATGTCATCCCTACACCATCACGCCCACTCACAAGCCCCCCTCCTCCAATCGCCGCCCAAATGTCATCCCTACACCATCACGCCCACCCACAAGCCCCCCTCCTCCAATCGCCGCCCAAATGTCATCCCTACACCATCACGCCCACCCAAAAGCCCCCCTCTTCCAATCGCCGCACAAATGTCATCCCTACACCATCACGCCCACCCACAAGCCCCCCCCCTCCAATCGCCGCCCAAATGCCATCCCTACACCATCACGCCCACCCACAAGCCCCCCTCCTCCAATCGCCGCCCAAATGTCATCCCTACACCATCACGCCCACCCACAAGCCCCCCTCCTCCAATCGCCGCCCAAATGTCATCCCTACACCATCACGCCCACCCACAAGCCCTCCTCCTCCAATCGCCGCCCAAATGTCATCCCTACACCATCACGCCCACCCACAAGCCCCCCTCCTCCAATCGCCGCCCAAATGTCATCCCTACACCATCACGCCCACTCACAAGCCCCCCTCCTCCAATCGCCGCCCAAATGTCATCCCTACACCATCACGCCCACCCACAAGCCCCCCTCCTCCAATCGCCGCCCAAATGTCATCCCTACACCATCACGCCCACTCACAAGCCCCCCTCCTCCAATCGCCGCCCAAATGTCATCTCTACACCATCATGCCCACCCACAAGCCCCCCTCCTCCAATGGCCGCCCAAATTGGAGCCCTCCCTCCCTCCCTCCTCCAATCACGCCCACCCACAAGCCCCCGGCCTCCAATCGCCGCCCAAATGTCATCCCTACACCATCACGCCCACCCACAAGCCCCCCTCCTCCAATCGCCGCCCAAATGTCATCCCTACACCATCACGCCCACCCACAAGGCCCCCTCCTCCAATCGCCGCCCAAATGTCATCCCTACACCATCACGCCCACCCACAAGCCCCCCTCCTCCAATCGCCGCCCAAATGTCATCCCTACACCATCACGCCCACCCACAAGCCCCCCTCCTCCAATCGCCGCCCAAATGTCATCCCTACACCATCACGCCCACCCACAAGCCCCCCTCCTCCAATCGCCGCCCAAATGTCATCCCTACACCATCACGCCCACCCACAAGCCCCCCTCCTCCAATCGCCGCCCAAATGTCATCCCTACACCATCACGCCCACCCACAAGCCCCCCTCCTCCAATCGCCGCCCAAATGTCATCCCTACACCATCACGCCCACTCACAAGCCCCCCTCCTCCAATCGCCGCCCAAATGTCATCCCTACACCATCACGCCCACTCACGAGCCCCCCTCCTCCAATCGCCGCCCAAATGTCATCTCTACACCATCACGCCCACCCACAAGCCCCCCTCCTCCAATCGCCGCCCAAATGTCATCCCTACACCATCACGCCCACCCACAAGCCCCCCTCCTCCTATCGCCGCCCAAATGTCATCCCTACACCATCACGCCCACTCACAAGCCCCCCTCCTCCAATCGCCGCCCAAATGTCATCCCTACACCATCACGCCCACCCACAAGCCCCCCTCCTCCAATCGCCGCCCAAATGTGATCCCTACACCATCACGCCCACCCACAAGCCCCCCTCCTCCAATCGCCGCCCAAATGTCATCCCTACACCATCACGCCCACCCACAAGCCCCCCTCCTCCAATCGCCGCCCAAATGTCATCCCTACACCATCACGCCCACCCACAAGCCCCCCTCCTCCAATCGCCGCCCAAATGTCATCCCTACACCATCACGCCCACTCACAAGCCCCCCTCCTCCAATCGCCGCCCAAATGTCATCCCTACACCATCACGCCCACCCACAAGCCCCCCTCCTCCAATCGCCGCCCAAATGTCATCCCTACACCATCACGCCCACCCAAAAGCCCCCCTCTTCCAATCGCCGCACAAATGTCATCCCTACACCATCACGCCCACCCACAAGCCCCCCCCCTCCAATCGCCGCCCAAATGCCATCCCTACACCATCACGCCCACCCACAAGCCCCCCTCCTCCAATCGCCGCCCAAATGTCATCCCTACACCATCACGCCCACCCACAAGCCCCCCTCCTCCAATCGCCGCCCAAATGTCATCCCTACACCATCACGCCCACCCACAAGCCCTCCTCCTCCAATCGCCGCCCAAATGTCATCCCTACACCATCACGCCCACCCACAAGCCCCCCTCCTCCAATCGCCGCCCAAATGTCATCCCTACACCATCACGCCCACTCACAAGCCCCCCTCCTCCAATCGCCGCCCAAATGTCATCCCTACACCATCACGCCCACCCACAAGCCCCCCTCCTCCAATCGCCGCCCAAATGTCATCCCTACACCATCACGCCCACTCACAAGCCCCCCTCCTCCAATCGCCGCCCAAATGTCATCTCTACACCATCATGCCCACCCACAAGCCCCCCTCCTCCAATGGCCGCCCAAATGTCATCCCTGCACCATCACGCCCACTCACAAGCCCTCCCTCCCTCCCTCCTCCAATCACGCCCACCCACAAGCCCCCGGCCTCCAATCGCCGCCCAAATGTCATCCCTACACCATCACGCCCACCCACAAGCCCCCCTCCTCCAATCGCCGCCCAAATGTCATCCCTACACCATCACGCCCACCCACAAGGCCCCCTCCTCCAATCGCCGCCCAAATGTCATCCCTACACCATCACGCCCACCCACAAGCCCCCCTCCTCCAATCGCCGCCCAAATGTCATCCCTACACCATCACGCCCACTCACAAGCCCACCTCCTCCAATCGCCGCCCAAATGTCATCCCTACACCATCACGCCCACCCACAAGCCCTCCTCCTCCAATCGCCGCCTAAATGTCATCCCTACACCATCACGCCCACCCACAAGCCCCCCTCCTCCAATCGCCGCCCAAATGTCATCCCTACACCATCACGCCCACCCACAAGCCCCCCTCCTCCAATCGCCGCCAAAATGTCATCCCTACACCATCACGCCCACTCACAGGCGCCCCTCCTCCAATCGCCGCCCAAATGTCATCCCTACACCATCACGCCCACCCACAAGCCCCCCTCCTCCAATCGCCGCCCAAATGTCAACCCTACACCATCACGCCCACCCACAAGCCCCCCTCCTCCAATCGCCGCCCAAATGTCATCCCTACACCATCACGCCCACCCACAAGCCCCCCTCCTCCAATCGCCGCCCAAATGTCATCCCTACACCATCACGCCCACCCACAAGCCCTCTTCCTCCAATCGCTGCCCAAATTTCATCCCTACACCATCACGCCCACCCACAAGCCCCCCTCCTCCAATCGCCGCCCAAATGTCATTCCTACACCATCACGCCCACTCACAAGCCCCCCTCCTCCAATCGCCGCCCAAATGTCATCCCTACACCATCACGCCCACTCACAAGCCCCCCTCCTCCAATCGCCGCCCAAATGTCATCCCTACACCATCACGCCCACCCACAAGCCCTCCTCCTCCAATCGCTGCCCAAGTTTCATCCCTACACCATCACGCCCACCCACAAGCCCCCCTCCTCCAATCGCCGCCCAAATGTCATCCCTACACCATCACGCCCACCCACAAGCCCCCCTCCTCCAATCGCCGCCCAAATGTCATCCCTACACAATCACGCCCACCCACAAGCCCTCCTCCTCCAATCGCTGCCCAAATTTCATCCCTACACCATCACGCCCACCCACAAGCCCCCCTCCTCCAATCGCCGCCCAAATGTCATCCCTACACCATCACGCCCACTCACAAGCCCCCCTCCTCCAATCGCCGCCCAAATGTCATCGCTACACCATCACGCCCACTCACAAGCCCCCCTCCTCCAATCGCCGCCCAAATGTCATCCCTACACCATCACGCCCACCCACAAGCCCCCCTCCTCCAATCGCCGCCCAAATGTCATCCCTACACCATCACGCCCACCCACAAGCCCCCCTCCTCCAATCGCCGCCCAAATGTCATCCCTACACCATCACGCCCACCCACAAGCCCCCCTCCTCCAATCGCCGCCCAAATGTCATCCCTACACCATCACGCCCACTCACAAGTCCCCCTCCTCCAATCGCCGCCCAAATGTCATCCCTACACCATCACGCCCACCCACAAGCCCCCCTCCTCCAATCGCCGCCCAAATGTCAACCCTACACCATCACGCCCACCCACAAGCCCCCCTCCTCCAATCGCCGCCCAAATGTCATCCCTACACCATCACGCCCACCCACAAGCCCCCCTCCTCCAATCGCCGCCCAAATGTCATCCCTACACCATCACGCCCACCCACAAGCCCCCCTCCTCCAATCGCCGCACAAATGTCATCCCTACACCATCACGCCCACCCACAAGCCCCCCTCCTCCAATCACCGCCCAAATGTCATCCCTACACCATCACGCCCACTCACAAGCCCCCCTCCTCCAATCGCCGCCCAAATGTCATCCCTACACCATCACGCCCACCCACAAGCCCCCCTCCTCCAATCGCCGCCCACATGTCATCCCTACACCATCACGCCCACTCACAAGCCCCCCTCCTCCAATCGCCGCCCAAATGTCATCCCTACACGATCACGCCCACCCACAAGCCTTCCTCCTTCAATCGCTGCCCAAATTTCATCCCTACACCATCACGCCCACCCACAAGCCCCCCTCCTCCAATCGCCGCCCAAATGTCATCCCTACACCATCACGCCCACTCACAAGCCCCCCTCCTCCAATCGCCGCCCAAATGTCATCCCTACACCATCACGCCCACTTACAAGCCCTCCTCCTCCAATCGCCGCCCAAATGTCATCCCTACACCATCACGCCCACCCACAAGCCCCCCTCCTCCAATCGCCGCCCAAATGTCATCCCTACACCATCACGCCCACCCACAAGCCCTCCTCCTCCAATCGCTGCCCAAATGTCATCCCTACACCATCACGCCCACCCACAAGCCCCCCTCCTCCAATCGCTGCCCAAATTTCATCCCTCCTCCAATCACGCCCACCCACAAGCCCCCGGCCTCCAATCGCCGCCCAAATGACATCCCTACACCATCACGCCCACCCACAAGCCCCCCTCCTCCAATCGCCGCCCAAATGTCATCCCTACACCATCACGCCCACTCACAAGCCCCCCTCCTCCAATCGCCGCCCAAATGTCATCCCTACACCATCACGCCCACTCACAAGCCCCCCTCCTCCAATCGCCGCCCAAATGTCATCCCTACACCATCACGCCCACCCACAAGCCCCCCTCCTCCAATCGCCGCCCAAATGTCATCCCTACACCATCACGCCCACCCACAAGCCCCCCTCCTCCAATCGCCGCCCAAATGTCATCCCTACACCATCACGCCCACCCACAAGCCCCCCTCCTCCAATCGCCGCCCAAATGTCATCCCTACACCATCACGCCCACTCACAAGCCCCCCTCCTCCAATCGCCGCCCAAATGTCATCCCTACACCATCACGCCCACCCACAAGCCCCCCTCCTCCAATCGCCGCCCAAATGTCTTCCCTACACCATCACGCCCACCCACAAGCCCCCCTCCTCCAATCGCCGCCCAAATGTCATCCCTACACCATCACGCCCACCCACAAGCCCCCCTCCTCCAATCGCCGCCCAAATGTCATCCCTACACCATCACGCCCACCCACAAGCCCCCCTACTCCAATCGCCGCCCAAATGTCATCCCTACACCATCACGCCCACCCACAAGCCCTCCTCCTCCAATCGCCGCACAAATGTCATCCCTACACCATCACGCCCACCCACAAGCCCCCCTCCTCCAATCGCCGCACAAATGTCATCCCTACACCATCACGCCCACCCACAAGCCCCCCTCCTCCAATCACCGCCCAAATGTCATCCCTACACCATCACGCCCACTCACAAGCCCCCCTCCTCCAATCGCCGCCCAAATGTCATCCCTACACCATCACGCCCACCCACAAGCCCCCCTCCTCCAATCGCCGCCCACATGTCATCCCTACACCATCACGCCCACTCACAAGCCCCCCTCCTCCAATCGCCGCCCAAATGTCATCCCTACACCATCACGCCCACTCACAAGCCCCCCTCCTCCAATCGCCGCCCAAATGTCATCCCTACACCATCACGCCCACTCACAAGCCCCCCTCCTCCAATCGCCGCCCAAATGTCATCCCTACACCATCACGCCCACTCACAAGCCCCCCTCCTCCAATCGCCGCCCAAATGTCATCCCTACACCATCACGCCCACCCACAAGCCCTCCTCCTCCAATCGCTGCCCAAATGTCATCCCTACACCATCACGCCCACCCACAAGCCCCCCTCCTCCAATCGCCGCCCAAATGTCATCCCTACACCATCACGCCCACCCACAAGCCCCCCTCCTCCAATCGCCGCCCAAATGTCATCCCTACACCATCACGCCCACCCACAAGCCCCGCTCCTCCAATCGCCGCCCAAATGTCATCCCTACACCATCACGCCCACCCACAAGCCCCGCTCCTCCAATCGCTGCCCAAATTTCATCCCTCCTCCAATCACGCCCACCCACAAGCCCCCGGCCTCCAATCGCCGCCCAAATGTCATCCCTACACCATCACGCCCACTCACAAGCCCCCCTCCTCCAATCGCCGCCCAAATGTCATCCCTACACCATCACGCCCACTCACAAGCCCCCCTCCTCCAATCGCCGCCCAAATGTCATCCCTACACCATCACGCCCACTCACAAGCCCCCCTCCTCCAATCGCCGCCCAAATGTCATCCCTACACCATCACGCCCACTCACAAGCCCCCCTCCTCCAATCGCCGCCCAAATGTCATCCCTACACCATCACGCCCACCCACAAGCCCTCCTCCTCCAATCGCTGCCCAAATGTCATCCCTACACCATCACGCCCACCCACAAGCCCCCCTCCTCCAATCGCCGCCCAAATGTCATCCCTACACCATCACGCCCACCCACAAGCCCCCCTCCTCCAATCGCCGCCCAAATGTCATCCCTACACCATCACGCCCACCCACAAGCCCCGCTCCTCCAATCGCCGCCCAAATGTCATCCCTACACCATCACGCCCACCCACAAGCCCCGCTCCTCCAATCGCCGCCCAAATGTCATCCCTACACCATCACGCCCACCCACAAGCCCCCCTCCTCCAATCGCTGCCCAAATTTCATCCCTCCTCCAATCACGCCCACCCACAAGCCCCCGGCCTCCAATCGCCGCCCAAATGACATCCCTACACCATCACGCCCACCCACAAGCCCCCCTCCTCCAATCGCCGCCCAAATGTCATCCCTACACCATCACGCCCACTCACAGGCGCCCCTCCTCCAATCGCCGCCCAAATGTCATCCCTACACCATCACGCCCACCCACAAGCCCCCCTCCTCCAATCGCCGCCCAAATGTCAACCCTACACCATCACGCCCACCCACAAGCCCCCCTCCTCCAATCGCCGCCCAAATGTCATCCCTACACCATCACGCCCACCCACAAGCCCCCCTCCTCCAATCGCCGCCCAAATGTCATCCCTACACCATCACGCCCACCCACAAGCCCTCTTCCTCCAATCGCTGCCCAAATTTCATCCCTACACCATCACGCCCACCCACAAGCCCCCCTCCTCCAATCGCCGCCCAAATGTCATTCCTACACCATCACGCCCACTCACAAGCCCCCCTCCTCCAATCGCCGCCCAAATGTCATCCCTACACCATCACGCCCACTCACAAGCCCCCCTCCTCCAATCGCCGCCCAAATGTCATCCCTACACCATCACGCCCACCCACAAGCCCTCCTCCTCCAATCGCTGCCCAAGTTTCATCCCTACACCATCACGCCCACCCACAAGCCCCCCTCCTCCAATCGCCGCCCAAATGTCATCCCTACACCATCACGCCCACTCACAAGCCCCCCTCCTCCAATCGCCGCCCAAATGTCATCC
Source organism: Arenicola marina (assembly GCA_964019135.1). Taxonomy (NCBI): domain Eukaryota; kingdom Metazoa; phylum Annelida; class Polychaeta; family Arenicolidae; genus Arenicola; species Arenicola marina. Next base: position 15,153,286 of record OZ025261.1, on the reverse strand, counting down.
CTACACCATCACGCCCACTCACAAGCCCCCCTCCTCCAATCGCCGCCCAAATGTCATCCCTACACCATCACGCCCACCCACAAGCCCTCCTCCTCCAATCGCTGCCCAAATGTCATCCCTACACCATCACGCCCACCCACAAGCCCCCCTCCTCCAATCGCCGCCCAAATGTCATCCCTACACCATCACGCCCACCCACAAGCCCCCCTCCTCCAATCGCCGCCCAAATGTTATCCCTACACCATCACGCCCACCCACAAGCCCCGCTCCTCCAATCGCCGCCCAAATGTCATCCCTACACCATCACGCCCACCCACAAGCCCCGCTCCTCCAATCGCTGCCCAAATTTCATCCCTCCTCCAATCACGCCCACCCACAAGCCCCCGGCCTCCAATCGCCGCCCAAATGACATCCCTACACCATCACGCCCACCCACAAGCCCCCCTCCTCCAATCGCCGCCCAAATGTCATCCCTACACCATCACGCCCACTCACAGGCGCCCCTCCTCCAATCGCCGCCCAAATGTCATCCCTACACCATCACGCCCACCCACAAGCCCCCCTCCTCCAATCGCCGCCCAAATGTCAACCCTACACCATCACGCCCACCCACAAGCCCCCCTCCTCCAATCGCCGCCCAAATGTCATCCCTACACCATCACGCCCACCCACAAGCCCCCCTCCTCCAATCGCCGCCCAAATGTCATCCCTACACCATCACGCCCACCCACAAGCCCTCTTCCTCCAATCGCTGCCCAAATTTCATCCCTACACCATCACGCCCACCCACAAGCCCCCCTCCTCCAATCGCCGCCCAAATGTCATTCCTACACCATCACGCCCACTCACAAGCCCCCCTCCTCCAATCGCCGCCCAAATGTCATCCCTACACCATCACGCCCACTCACAAGCCCCCCTCCTCCAATCGCCGCCCAAATGTCATCCCTACACCATCACGCCCACCCACAAGCCCTCCTCCTCCAATCGCCGCCCAAGTTTCATCCCTACACCATCACGCCCACCCACAAGCCCCCCTCCTCCAATCGCCGCCCAAATGTCATCCCTACACCATCACGCCCACCCACAAGCCCCCCTCCTCCAATCGCCGCCCAAATGTCATCCCTACACAATCACGCCCACCCACAAGCCCTCCTCCTCCAATCGCTGCCCAAATTTCATCCCTACACCATCACGCCCACCCACAAGCCCCCCTCCTCCAATCGCCGCCCAAATGTCATCCCTACACCATCACGCCCACTCACAAGCCCCCCTCCTCCAATCGCCGCCCAAATGTCATCCCTACACCATCACGCCCACTCACAAGCCCCCCTCCTCCAATCGCCGCCCAAATGTCATCCCTACACCATCACGCCCACCCACAAGCCCCCCTCCTCCAATCGCCGCCCAAATGTCATCCCTACACCATCACGCCCACCCACAAGCCCCCCTCCTCCAATCGCCGCCCAAATGTCATCCCTACACCATCACGCCCACCCACAAGCCCCCCTCCTCCAATCGCCGCCCAAATGTCATCCCTACACCATCACGCCCACTCACAAGCCCCCCTCCTCCAATCGCCGCCCAAATGTCATCCCTACACCATCACGCCCACCCACAAGCCCCCCTCCTCCAATCGCCGCCCAAATGTCAACCCTACACCATCACGCCCACCCACAAGCCCCCCTCCTCCAATCGCCGCCCAAATGTCATCCCTACACCATCACGCCCACCCACAAGCCCCCCTCCTCCAATCGCCGCCCAAATGTCATCCCTACACCATCACGCCCACCCACAAGCCCCCCTCCTCCAATCGCCGCACAAATGTCATCCCTACACCATCACGCCCACCCACAAGCCCCCCTCCTCCAATCACCGCCCAAATGTCATCCCTACACCATCACGCCCACTCACAAGCCCCCCTCCTCCAATCGCCGCCCAAATGTCATCCCTACACCATCACGCCCACCCACAAGCCCCCCTCCTCCAATCGCCGCCCACATGTCATCCCTACATCATCACGCCCACTCACAAGCCCCCCTCCTCCAATCGCCGCCCAAATGTCATCCCTACACCATCACGCCCACCCACAAGCCTTCCTCCTTCAATCGCTGCCCAAATTTCATCCCTACACCATCACGCCCACCCACAAGCCCCCCTCCTCCAATCGCCGCCCAAATGTCATCCCTACACCATCACGCCCACTCACAAGCCCCCCTCCTCCAATCGCCGCCCAAATGTCATCCCTACACCATCACGCCCACTCACAAGCCCTCCTCCTCCAATCGCCGCCCAAATGTCATCCCTACACCATCACGCCCACCCACAAGCCCCCCTCCTCCAATCGCCGCCCAAATGTCATCCCTACACCATCACGCCCACCCACAAGCCCTCCTCCTCCAATCGCTGCCCAAATGTCATCCCTACACCATCACGCCCACCCACAAGCCCCCCTCCTCCAATCGCTGCCCAAATTTCATCCCTCCTCCAATCACGCCCACCCACAAGCCCCCGGCCTCCAATCGCCGCCCAAATGACATCCCTACACCATCACGCCCACCCACAAGCCCCCCTCCTCCAAACGCCGCCCAAATGTCATCCCTACACCATCACGCCCACTCACAAGCCCCCCTCCTCCAATCGCCGCCCAAATGTCATCCCTACACCATCACGCCCACTCACAAGCCCCCCTCCTCCAATCGCCGCCCAAATGTCATCCCTACACCATCACGCCCACCCACAAGCCCCCCTCCTCCAATCGCCGCCCAAATGTCATCCCTACACCATCACGCCCACCCACAAGCCCCCCTCCTCCAATCGCCGCCCAAATGTCATCCCTACACCATCACGCCCACCCACAAGCCCCCCTCCTCCAATCGCCGCCCAAATGTCATCCCTACACCATCACGCCCACTCACAAGCCCCCCTCCTCCAATCGCCGCCCAAATGTCATCCCTACACCATCACGCCCACCCACAAGCCCCCCTCCTCCAATCGCCGCCCAAATGTCTTCCCTACACCATCACGCCCACCCACAAGCCCCCCTCCTCCAATCGCCGCCCAAATGTCATCCCTACACCATCACGCCCACCCACAAGCCCCCCTCCTCCAATCGCCGCCCAAATGTCATCCCTACACCATCACGCCCACCCACAAGCCCCCCTCCTCCAATCGCCGCACAAATGTCATCCCTACACCATCACGCCCACCCACAAGCCCCCCTCCTCCAATCACCGCCCAAATGTCATCCCTACACCATCACGCCCACTCACAAGCCCCCCTCCTCCAATCGCCGCCCAAATGTCATCCCTACACCATCACGCCCACCCACAAGCCCCCCTCCTCCAATCGCCGCCCAAATGTCATCCCTACACCATCACGCCCACTCACAAGTCCCCTCCTCCAATCGCCGCCCAAATGTCATCCCTACACCATCACGCCCACCCACAAGCCTTCCTCCTTCAATCGCTGCCCAAATTTTATCCCTACACCATCACGCCCACCCACAAGCCCCCCTCCTCCAATCGCCGCCCAAATGTCATCCCTACACCATCACGCCCACTCACAAGCCCCCCTCCTCCAATCGCCGCCCAAATGTCATCCCTACACCATCACGCCCACTCACAAGCCCCCCTCCTCCAATCGCCGCCCAAATGTCATCCCTACACCATCACGCCCACTCACAAGCCCCCCTCCTCCAATCGCCGCCCAAATGTCATCCCTACACCATCACGCCCACCCACAAGCCCTCCTCCTCCAATCGCTGCCCAAATGTCATCCCTACACCATCACGCCCACCCACAAGCCCCCCTCCTCCAATCGCCGCCCAAATGTCATCCCTACACCATCACGCCCACCCACAAGCCCCCCTCCTCCAATCGCCGCCCAAATGTCATCCCTACACCATCACGCCCACCCACAAGCCCCGCTCCTCCAATCGCCGCCCAAATGTCATCCCTACACCATCACGCCCACCCACAAGCCCCCCTCCTCCAATCGCCGCCCAAATGTCATCCCTACACCATCACGCCCACCCACAAGCCCCCCTCCTCCAATCGCCGCCCAAATGTCATCCCTACACCATCACGCCCACCCACAAGCCCCCCTCCTCCAATCGCCGCCCAAATGTCATCCCTACACCATCACGCCCACCCACAAGCCCCGCTCCTCCAATCGCCGCCCAAATGTCATCCCTACACCATCACGCCCACCCACAAGCCCCCCTCCTCCAATCGCCGCCCAAATGTCATCCCTCCTCCAATCACGCCCACCCACAAGCCCCCCTCCTCCAATCGCCGCCCAAATGTCATCCCTACACCATCACGCCCACCCACAAGCCCCCCTCCTCCAATCGCTGCCCAAATTTCATCCCTCCTCCAATCACGCCCACCCACAAGCCCCCGGCCTCCAATCGCCGCCCAAATGTCATCCCTACACCATCACGCCCACCCACAAGCCCCCCTCCTCCAATCGCCGCCCAAATGTCATCCCTACACCATCACGCCCACTCACAAGCCCCCCTCCTCCAATCGCCGCCCAAATGTCATCCCTACACCATCACGCCCACCCACACGCCCCCCTCCTCCAATCGCCGCCCAAATGTCATCCCTACACCATCACGCCCACCCACAAGCCCCCCTCCTCCAATCGCCGCCCAAATGTCATCGCTACACCATCACGCCCAATCACAAGCCCCCCTCCTCCAATCGCCGCCCAAATGTCATCCCTACACCATCATGCCCACCCACAAGCCCGCCTCCTCCAATCGCCGCCCAAATGTCAACCCTACACCATCACGCCCACCCACAAGCCCCCCTCCTCCAATCGCCGCCCAAATGTCATCCCTACACCATCACGCCCACCCACAAGCCCCCCTCCTCCAATCGCCGCCCAAATGTCATCCCTACACCATCACGCCCACCCACAAGCCCCCCTCCTCCAATCGCCGCCCAAATGTCATCCCTACACCATCACGCCCACCCACAAGCCCCCCTCCTCCAATCGCCGCCCAAATGTCATCCCTACACCATCACGCCCACCCACAAGCCCCGCTCCTCCAATCGCCGCCCAAATGTCATCCCTACACCATCACGCCCACCCACAAGCCCCCCTCCTCCAATCGCCGCCCAAATTTCATCCCTCCTCCAATCACGCCCACTCACAAGCCCTCCTCCTCCAATCGCTGCCCAAATTTCATCCCTCCTCCAATCACGCCCACCCACAAGCCCCCGGCCTCCAATCGCCGCCCAAATGTCATCCCTACACCATCACGCCCACCCACAAGCCCCCCTCCTCCAATCGCCGCCCAAATGTCATCCCTACACCATCACGCCCACTCACAAGCCCCCCTCCTCCAATCGCCGCCCAAATGTCATCCCTACACCATCACGCCCACCCACACGCCCCCCTCCTCCAATCGCCGCCCAAATGTCATCCCTACACCATCACGCCCACCCACAAGCCCCCCTCCTCCAATCGCCGCCCAAATGTCATCGCTACACCATCACGCCCAATCACAAGCCCCCCTCCTCCAATCGCCGCCCAAATGTCATCCCTACACCATCATGCCCACCCACAAGCCCGCCTCCTCCAATCGCCGCCCAAATGTCAACCCTACACCATCACGCCCACCCACAAGCCCCCCTCCTCCAATCGCCGCCCAAATGTCATCCCTACACCATCACGCCCACCCACAAGCCCCCCTCCTCCAATCGCCGCCCAAATGTCATCCCTACACCATCACGCCCACCCACAAGACCCCCTCCTCCAATCGCCGCCCAAATGTCATCCCTACACCATCACGCCCACCCACAAGCCCCCCTCCTCCAATCGCCGCACAAATGTCATCCCTACACCATCACGCCCACCCACAAGCCCGCCTCCTCCAATCGCCGCCCAAATGTCAACCCTACACCATCACGCCCACCCACAAGCCCCCCTCCTCCAATCGCCGCCCAAATGTCATCCCTACACCATCACGCCCACTCACAAGCCCCCCTCCTCCAATCGCCGCCCAAATGTCATCCCTACACCATCACGCCCACTCACAAGCCCCCCTCCTCCAATCGCCGCCCAAATGTCATCCCTACACCATCACGCCCACCCACAAGCCCTCCTCCTCCAATCGCTGCCCAAATGTCATCCCTACACCATCACGCCCACCCACAAGCCCCCCTCCTCCAATCGCCGCCCAAATGTCATCCCTACACCATCACGCCCACCCACAAGCCCCCCTCCTCCAATCGCCGCCCAAATGTCATCCCTACACCATCACGCCCACCCACAAGCCCCGCTCCTCCAATCGCCGCCCAAATGTCATCCCTACACCATCACGCCCACCCACAAGCCCCCCTCCTCCAATCGCTGCCCAAATGTCATCCCTACACCATCACGCCCACCCACAAGCCCTCCTCCTCCAATCGCCGCCCAAATGTCATCCCTCCTCCAATCACGCCCACCCACAAGCCCCCCTCCTCCAATCGCCGCCCAAATGTCATCCCTACACCATCACGCCCACCCACAAGCCCCCCTCCTCCAATCGCTGCCCAAATTTCATCCCTCCTCCAATCACGCCCACCCACAAGCCCCCGGCCTCCAATCGCCGCCCAAATGTCATCCCTACACCATCACGCCCACCCACAAGCCCCCCTCCTCCAATCGCCGCCCAAATGTCATCCCTACACCATCACGCCCACTCACAAGCCCCCCTCCTCCAATCGCCGCCCAAATGTCATCCCTACACCATCACGCCCACCCACACGCCCCCCTCCTCCAATCGCCGCCCAAATGTCATCCCTACACCATCACGCCCACCCACAAGCCCCCCTCCTCCAATCGCCGCCCAAATGTCATCGCTACACCATCACGCCCAATCACAAGCCCCCCTCCTCCAATCGCCGCCCAAATGTCATCCCTACACCATCATGCCCACCCACAAGCCCGCCTCCTCCAATCGCCGCCCAAATGTCAACCCTACACCATCACGCCCACCCACAAGCCCCCCTCCTCCAATCGCCGCCCAAATGTCATCCCTACACCATCACGCCCACCCACAAGCCCCCCTCCTCCAATCGCCGCCCAAATGTCATCCCTACACCATCACGCCCACCCACAAGCCCCCCTCCTCCAATCGCCGCCCAAATGTCATCCCTACACCATCACGCCCACCCACAAGCCCCCCTCCTCCAATCGCCGCCCAAATGTCATCCCTACACCATCACGCCCACCCACAAGCCCCGCTCCTCCAATCGCCGCCCAAATGTCATCCCTACACCATCACGCCCACCCACAAGCCCCCCTCCTCCAATCGCCGCCCAAATTTCATCCCTCCTCCAATCACGCCCACTCACAAGCCCTCCTCCTCCAATCGCTGCCCAAATTTCATCCCTCCTCCAATCACGCCCACCCACAAGCCCCCGGCCTCCAATCGCCGCCCAAATGTCATCCCTACACCATCACGCCCACCCACAAGCCCCCCTCCTCCAATCGCCGCCCAAATGTCATCCCTACACCATCACGCCCACTCACAAGCCCCCCTCCTCCAATCGCCGCCCAAATGTCATCCCTACACCATCACGCCCACCCACACGCCCCCCTCCTCCAATCGCCGCACAAATGTCATCCCTACACCATCACGCCCACCCACAAGCCCGCCTCCTCCAATCGCCGCCCAAATGTCAACCCTACACCATCACGCCCACCCACAAGCCCCCCTCCTCCAATCGCCGCCCAAATGTCATCCCTACACCATCACGCCCACCCACAAGCCCCCCTCCTCCAATCGCCGCCCAAATGTCATCCCTACACCATCACGCCCACCCACAAGACCCCCTCCTCCAATCGCCGCCCAAATGTCATCCCTACACCATCACGCCCACCCACAAGCCCGCCTCCTCCAATCGCCGCCCAAATGTCATCCCTACACCATCACGCCCACCCACAAGCCCCCCTCCTCCAATCGCCGCCCAAATGTCATCCCTACACCATCACGCCCACCCACAAGCCCCCCTCCTCCAATCGCCGCCCAAATGTCATCCCTACACCATCACGCCCACCCACAAGCCCCCCTCCTCCAATCGCCGCCCAAATGTCATCCCTACATCATCACGCCCACCCACAAGCCCCCCTCCTCCAATCGCCGCCCAAATGTCATCCCTACACCATCACGCCCACTCACAAGCCCTCCCTCCCTCCCTCCTCCAATCACGCCCATCCACAAGCCCCCGGCCTCCAATCGCCGCCCAAATGTCATCCCTACACCATCACGCCCACCCACAAGCCCCCCTACTCCAATCGCCGCCCAAATGTCATCCCTACACCATCACGCCCACTCACAAGCCCTCCTCCTCCAATCGCCGCCCAAATGTCATCCCTACACCATCACGCCCACCCACAAGCCCCCCTCCTCCAATGGCCGCCCAAATGTCATCCCTACACCATCACGCCCACTCACAAGCCCTCCCTCCCTCCCTCCTCCAATCACGCCCACCCACAAGCCCCCGGCCTCCAATGGCCGCCCAAATGTCATCCCTACACCATCACGCCCACTCACAAGCCCTCCCTCCCTCCCTCCTCCAATCACGCCCACCCACAAGCCCCCGGCCTCCAATCGCCGCCCAAATGTCATCCCTACACCATCACGCCCACCCACAAGCCCCCTACCTCCAATCGCCGCCCAAATGTCATCCCTATACCATCACGCCCACCCACAAGCCCCACTCCTCCAATCGCCGCCCAAATGTCATCGCTACACCATCACGCCCACTCACAAGCACCCCTCCTCCAATCGCCGCCCAAATGTCATCTCTACACCATCATGCCCACCCACTAGCCCCCCTCCTCCAATGGCCGCCCAAATGTCATCCCTACACCATCACGCCCACTCACAAGCCCTCCCTCCCTCCCTCCTCCAATCACGCCCACCCACAAGCCCCCGGCCTCCAATCGCCGCCCAAATGTCATCCCTACACCATCACGCCCACCCACAAGCCCCCCTACTCCAATCGCCGCCCAAATGTCATCCCTACACCATCACGCCCACTCACAAGCCCTCCTCCTCCAATCGCCGCCCAAATGTCATCCCTACACCATCACGCCCACCCACAAGCCCCCCTCCTCCAATGGCCGCCCAAATGTCATCCCTACACCATCACGCCCACCCACAAGCCCCCCTCCTCCAATGGCCGCCCAAATGTCATCCCTACACCATCACGCCCACTCACAAGCCCTCCCTCCCTCCCTCCTCCAATCACGCCCACCCACAAGCCCCCGGCCTCCAATGGCCGCCCAAATGTCATCCCTACACCATCACGCCCACTCACAAGCCCCCCTCCTCCAATCGCCGCCCAAATGTCATCCCTACACCATCACGCCCACTCACAAGCCCCCCTCCTCCAATCGCCGCCCAAATGTCATCCCTACACCATCACGCCCACCCACAAGCCCTCCTCCTCCAATCGCCGCCCAAATGTCATCCCTATACCATCACGCCCACCCACAAGCCCCCCTCCCTCCCTCCTCCAATCACGCCCACCCACAAGCCCCCGGCCTCCAATCGCCGCCCAAATGTCATCCCTACACCATCACGCCCACTCACAAGCCCTCCCTCCCTCCCTCCTCCAATCACGCCCACCCACAAGCCCCCGGCCTCCAATCGCCGCCCAAATGTCATCCCTACACCATCACGCCCACCCACAAGCCCCCCTACTCCAATCGCCGCCCAAATGTCATCCCTACACCATCACGCCCACCCACAAGCCCCCTACCTCCAATCGCCGCCCAAATGTCATCCCTATACCATCACGCCCACCCACAAGCCCCCCTCCTCCAATCGCCGCCAAAAATGTCATCCCTACACCATCACGCCCACTCACAAGCCCCCCTCCTCCAATCGCCGCCCAAATGTCATCCCTACACCATCACGCCCACTCACAAGCCCCCCTCCTCCAATCGCCGCCCAAATGTCATCCCTACACCATCACGCCCACTCACAAGCCCCCCTCCTCCAATCGCGGCCCAAATGTCATCCCTACACCATCACGCCCACCCACAAGCCCCCCTCCTCCAATCGCCGCCCAAATGTCATCCCTACACCATCACGCCCACTCACAAGCCCCCCTCCTCCAATCGCCGCCCAAATGTCATCCCTACACCATCACGCCCACCCACAAGCCCCCCTCCTCCAATCGCCGCCCAAATGTCATCCCTACGCCATCACGCCCACTCACAAGCCCCCCTCCTCCAATCGCCGCCCAAATGTCATCCCTACACCATCACGCCCACCCACAAGCCCTCCTCCTCCAATCGCCGCCCAAATGTCATCCCTACACCATCACGCCCACCCACAAGCCCCCCTCCTCCAATCGCCGCCCAAATGTCATCCCTATACCATCACGCCCACCCACAAGCCCCCCTCCTCCAATCGCCGCCCAAATGTCATCCCTACACCATCACGCCCACTCACAAGCCCTCCTCCTCCAATCACCGCCCAAATGTCATCCCTATACCATCACGCCCACCCACAAGCCCCCCTCCTCCAATCGCCGCCCAAATGTCATCCCTACACCATCACGCCCACTCACAAGCCCCCCTCCTCCAATCGCCGCCCAAATGTCATCCCTACACCATCACGCCCACCCACAAGCCCCCCTCCTCCAATCGCCGCCCAAATGTCATCCCTACACCATCACGCCCACTCACAAGCCCCCCTCCTCCAATCGCCGCCCAAATGTCATCCCTACACCATCACGCCCACCCACAAGCCCTCCTCCTCCAATCGCTGCCCAAATGTCATCCCTACACCATCACGCCCACCCACAAGCCCCCCTCCTCCAATCGCCGCCCAAATGTCATCCCTACACCATCACGCCCACCCACAAGCCCCCCTCCTCCAATCGCCGCCCAAATGTCATCCCTACACCATCACGCCCACCCACAAGCCCCGCTCCTCCAATCGCCGCCCAAATGTCATCCCTACACCATCACGCCCACCCACAAGCCCTCCTCCTCCAATCGCCGCCCAAATTTCATCCCTCCTCCAATCACGCCCACCCACAAGCCCCCGGCCTCCAATCGCCGCCCAAATGACATCCCTACACCATCACGCCCACCCACAAGCCCCCCTATTCCAATCGCCGCCCAAATGTCATCCCTACACCATCACGCCCACTCACAAGCCCCCCTCCTCCAATCGCCGCCCAAATGTCATCCCTACACCATCACGCCCACCCACACGCCCCCCTCCTCCAATCGCCGCCCAAATGTCATCCCTACACCATCACGCCCACCCACAAGCCCCCCTCCTCCAATCGCCGCCCAAATGTCATCCCTACACCATCACGCCCAATCACAAGCCCCCCTCCTCCAATCGCCGCCCAAATGTCATCCCTACACCATCACGCCCACCCACAAGCCCGCCTCCTCCAATCGCCGCCCAAATGTCAACCCTACACCATCACGCCCACCCACAAGCCCCCCTCCTCCAATCGCCGCCCAAATGTCATCCCTACACCATCACGCCCACCCACAAGCCCCCCTCCTCCAATCGCCGCCCAAATGTCATCCCTACACCATCACGCCCACCCACAAGACCCCCTCCTCCAATCGCCGCCCAAATGTCATCCCTACACCATCACGCCCACCCACAAGCCCCCCTCCTCCAATCGCCGCCCAAATGTCATCCCTACACCATCACGCCCACCCACAAGCCCGCCTCCTCCAATCGCCGCCCAAATGTCATCCCTACACCATCACGCCCACTCACAAGCCCCCCTCCTCCAATCGCCGCCCAAATGTCATCCCTACACCATCACGCCCACTCACAAGCCCCCCTCCTCCAATCGCCGCCCAAATGTCATCCCTACACCATCACGCCCACTCACAAGCCCCCCTCCTCCAATCGCGGCCCAAATGTCATCCCTACACCATCACGCCCACCCACAAGCCCCCCTCCTCCAATCGCCGCCCAAATGTCATCCCTACACCATCACGCCCACTCACAAGCCCCCCTCCTCCAATCGCCGCCCAAATGTCATCCCTACACCATCACGCCCACCCACAAGCCCCCCTCCTCCAATCGCCGCCCAAATGTCATCCCTACACCATCACGCCCACTCACAAGCCCCCCTCCTCCAATCGCCGCCCAAATGTCATCCCTACACCATCACGCCCACTCACAAGCCCCCCTCCTCCAATCGCCGCCCAAATGTCATCCCTACACCATCACGCCCACCCACAAGCCCGCCTCCTCCAATCGCCGCCCAAATGTCATCCCTACACCATCACGCCCACTCACAAGCCCCCCTCCTCCAATCGCCGCCCAAATGTCATCCCTACACCATCACGCCCACTCACAAGCCCCCCTCCTCCAATCGCCGCCCAAATGTCATCCCTACACCATCACGCCCACTCACAAGCCCCCCTCCTCCAATCGCGGCCCAAATGTCATCCCTACACCATCACGCCCACCCACAAGCCCCCCTCCTCCAATCGCCGCCCAAATGTCATCCCTACACCATCACGCCCACTCACAAGCCCCCCTCCTCCAATCGCCGCCCAAATGTCATCCCTACACCATCACGCCCACCCACAAGCCCCCCTCCTCCAATCGCCGCCCAAATGTCATCCCTACACCATCACGCCCACCCACAAGCCCCCCTCCTCCAATCGCCGCCCAAATGTCATCCCTACACCATCACGCCCACCCACAAGCCCCGCTCCTCCAATCGCCGCCCAAATGTCATCCCTACACCATCACGCCCACCCACAAGCCCCCCTCCTCCAATCGCCGCCCAAATGTCATCCCTATACCATCACGCCCACCCACAAACCCCCCTCCTCCAATCGCCGCCCAAATGTCATCCCTACACCATCACGCCCACTCACAAGCCCTCCTCCTCCAATCACCGCCCAAATGTCATCCCTACACCATCACGCCCACTCACAAGCCCCCCTCCTCCAATCGCCGCCCAAATGTCATCCCTACACCATCACGCCCACCCACAAGCCCCCCTCCTCCAATCGAGGCCCAAATGTCATCCCTACACCATCACGCCCACTCACAAGCCCCCCTCCTCCAATCGCCGCCCAAATGTCATCCCTACACCATCACGCCCACCCACAAGCCCTCCTCCTCCAATCGCTGCCCAAATGTCATCCCTACACCATCACGCCCACCCACAAGCCCCCCTCCTCCAATCGCCGCCCAAATGTCATCCCTACACCATCACGCCCACCCACAAGCCCCCCTCCTCCAATCGCCGCCCAAATGTCATCCCTACACCATCACGCCCACCCACAAGCCCCGCTCCTCCAATCGCCGCCCAAATGTCATCCCTACACCATCACGCCCACCCACAAGCCCCCCTCCTCCAATCGCCGCCCAAATGTCATCCCTACACCATCACGCCCACCCACAAGCCCCCCTCCTCCAATCGCCGCCCAAATGTCATCCCTACACCATCACGCCCACCCACAAGCCCCCCTCCTCCAATCGCCGCCCAAATGTCATCCCTACACCATCACGCCCACCCACAAGCCCTCCTCCTCCAATCGCTGCCCAAATTTCATCCCTCCTCCAATCACGCCCACCCACAAGCCCCCGGCCTCCAATCGCCGCCCAAATGACATCCCTACACCATCACGCCCACCCACAAGCCCCCCTCCTCCAATCGCCGCCCAAATGTCATCCCTACACCATCACGCCCACTCACAAGCACCCCTCCTCCAATCGCCGCCCAAATGTCATCCCTACACCATCACGCCCACCCACACGCCCCCCTCCTCCAATCGCCGCCCAAATGTCATCCCTACACCATCACGCCCACCCACAAGCCCCCCTCCTCCAATCGCCGCCCAAATGTCATCCCTACACCATCACGCCCAATCACAAGCCCCCCTCCTCCAATCGCCGCCCAAATGTCATCCCTACACCATCACGCCCACCCACAAGCCCGCCTCCTCCAATCGCCGCCCAAATGTCAACCCTACACCATCACGCCCACCCACAAGCCCCCCTCCTCCAATCGCCGCCCAAATGTCATCCCTACACCATCACGCCCACCCACAAGCCCCCCTCCTCCAATCGCCGCCCAAATGTCATCCCTACACCATCACGCCCACCCACAAGACCCCCTCCTCCAATCGCCGCCCAAATGTCATCCCTACACCATCACGCCCACCCACAAGCCCCCCTCCTCCAATCGCCGCCCAAATGTCATCCCTACACCATCACGCCCACCCACAAGCCCGCCTCCTCCAATCGCCGCCCAAATGTCAACCCTACACCATCACGCCCACCCACAAGCCCCCCTCCTCCAATCGCCGCCCAAATGTCATCCCTACACCATCACGCCCACCCACAAGCCCCCCTCCTCCAATCGCCGCCCAAATGTCATCCCTACACCATCACGCCCACCCACAAGACCCCCTCCTCCAATCGCCGCCCAAATGTCATCCCTACACCATCACGCCCACCCACAAGCCCCCCTCCTCCAATCGCCGCCCAAATGTCATCCCTACACCATCACGCCCACCCACAAGCCCCCCTCCTCCAATCGCCGCCCAAATGTCATCCCTACACCATCACGCCCACCCACAAGCCCCCCTCCTCCAATCGCCGCCCAAATGTCATCCCTACACCATCACGCCCACTCACAAGCCCCCCTCCTCCAATCGCCGCCCAAATGTCATCTCTACACCATCATGCCCACCCACAAGCCCCCCTCCTCCAATGGCCGCCCAAATGTCATCCCTGCACCATCACGCCCACTCACAAGCCCTCCCTCCCTCCCTCCTCCAATCACGCCCACCCACAAGCCCCCGGCCTCCAATCGCCGCCCAAATGTCATCCCTACACCATCACGCCCACCCACAAGCCCCCCTCCTCCAATCGCCGCCCAAATGTCATCCCTACACCATCACGCCCACCCACAAGGCCCCCTCCTCCAATCGCCGCCCAAATGTCATCCCTACACCATCACGCCCACTCACAAGCCCCCCTCCTCCAATCGCCGCCCAAATGTCATCCCTACACCATCACACCCACTCACAAGCCCTCCTCCTCCAATCGCCGCCCAAATGTCATCCCTACACCATCACGCCCACTCACAAGCCCTCCTCCTCCAATCGCCGCCCAAATGTCATCCCTACACCATCACGCCCACTCACAAGCCCACCTCCTCCAATCGCCGCCCAAATGTCATCCCTACACCATCACGCCCACCCACAAGCCCTCCTCCTCCAATCGCCGCCTAAATGTCATCCCTACACCATCACGCCCACCCACAAGCCCCCCTCCTCCAATCGCCGCCCAAATGTCATCCCTACACCATCACGCCCACCCACAAGCCCCCCTCCTCCAATCGCCGCCAAAATGTCATCCCTACACCATCACGCCCACTCACAGGCGCCCCTCCTCCAATCGCCGCCCAAATGTCATCCCTACACCATCACGCCCACCCACAAGCCCCCCTCCTCCAATCGCCGCCCAAATGTCAACCCTACACCATCACGCCCACCCACAAGCCCCCCTCCTCCAATCGCCGCCCAAATGTCATCCCTACACCATCACGCCCACCCACAAGCCCCCCTCCTCCAATCGCCGCCCAAATGTCATCCCTACACCATCACGCCCACCCACAAGCCCTCTTCCTCCAATCGCTGCCCAAATTTCATCCCTACACCATCACGCCCACCCACAAGCCCCCCTCCTCCAATCGCCGCCCAAATGTCATTCCTACACCATCACGCCCACTCACAAGCCCCCCTCCTCCAATCGCCGCCCAAATGTCATCCCTACACCATCACGCCCACTCACAAGCCCCCCTCCTCCAATCGCCGCCCAAATGTCATCCCTACACCATCACGCCCACCCACAAGCCCTCCTCCTCCAATCGCTGCCCAAGTTTCATCCCTACACCATCACGCCCACCCACAAGCCCCCCTCCTCCAATCGCCGCCCAAATGTCATCCCTACACCATCACGCCCACCCACAAGCCCCCCTCCTCCAATCGCCGCCCAAATGTCATCCCTACACAATCACGCCCACCCACAAGCCCTCCTCCTCCAATCGCTGCCCAAATTTCATCCCTACACCATCACGCCCACCCACAAGCCCCCCTCCTCCAATCGCCGCCCAAATGTCATCCCTACACCATCACGCCCACTCACAAGCCCCCCTCCTCCAATCGCCGCCCAAATGTCATCCCTACACCATCACGCCCACTCACAAGCCCCCCTCCTCCAATCGCCGCCCAAATGTCATCCCTACACCATCACGCCCACCCACAAGCCCCCCTCCTCCAATCGCCGCCCAAATGTCATCCCTACACCATCACGCCCACCCACAAGCCCCCCTCCTCCAATCGCCGCCCAAATGTCATCCCTACACCATCACGCCCACCCACAAGCCCCCCTCCTCCAATCGCCGCCCAAATGTCATCCCTACACCATCACGCCCACTCACAAGCCCCCCTCCTCCAATCGCCGCCCAAATGTCATCCCTACACCATCACGCCCACCCACAAGCCCCCCGCCTCCAATCGCCGCCCAAATGTCTTCCCTACACCATCACGCCCACCCACAAGCCCCCCTCCTCCAATCGCCGCCCAAATGTCATCCCTACACCATCACGCCCACCCACAAGCCCCCCTCCTCCAATCGCCGCCCAAATGTCATCCCTACACCATCACGCCCACCCACAAGCCCCCCTCCTCCAATCGCCGCACAAATGTCATCCCTACACCATCACGCCCACCCACAAGCCCCCCTCCTCCAATCACCGCCCAAATGTCATCCCTACACCATCACGCCCACTCACAAGCCCCCCTCCTCCAATCGCCGCCCAAATGTCATCCCTACACCATCACGCCCACCCACAAGCCCCCCTCCTCCAATCGCCGCCCACATGTCATCCCTACACCATCACGCCCACTCACAAGCCCCCCTCCTCCAATCGCCGCCCAAATGTCATCCCTACACCATCACGCCCACCCACAAGCCTTCCTCCTTCAATCGCTGCCCAAATTTCATCCCTACACCATCACGCCCACCCACAAGCCCCCCTCCTCCAATCGCCGCCCAAATGTCATCCCTACACCATCACGCCCACTCACAAGCCCCCCTCCTCCAATCGCCGCCCAAATGTCATCCCTACACCATCACGCCCACTCACAAGCCCCCATCCTCCAATCGCCGCCCAAATGTCATCCCTACACCATCACGCCCACCCACAAGCCCCCCTCCTCCAATCGCCGCCCAAATGTCATCCCTACACCATCACGCCCACCCACAAGCCCTCCTCCTCCAATCGCTGCCCAAATGTCATCCCTACACCATCACGCCCACCCACAAGCCCCCCTCCTCCAATCGCTGCCCAAATTTCATCCCTCCTCCAATCACGCCCACCCACAAGCCCCCGGCCTCCAATCGCCGCCCAAATGACATCCCTACACCATCACGCCCACCCACAAGCCCCCCTCCTCCAATCGCCGCCCAAATGTCATCCCTACACCATCACGCCCACTCACCAGCCCCCCTCCTCCAATCGCCGCCCAAATGTCATCCCTACACCATCACGCCCACTCACAAGCCCCCCTCCTCCAATCGCCACCCAAATGTCATCCCTACACCATCACGCCCACCCACAAGCCCCCCTCCTCCAATCGCCGCCCAAATGTCATCCCTACACCATCACGCCCACCCACAAGCCCCCCTCCTCCAATCGCCGCCCAAATGTCATCCCTACACCATCACGCCCACCCACAAGCCCCCCTCCTCCAATCGCCGCCCAAATGTCATCCCTACACCATCACGCCCACTCACACGCCCCCCTCCTCCAATCGCCGCCCAAATGTCATCCCTACACCATCACGCCCACCCACAAGCCCCCCTCCTCCAATCGCCGCCCAAATGTCTTCCCTACACCATCACGCCCACCCACAAGCCCCCCTCCTCCAATCGCCGCCCAAATGTCATCCCTACACCATCACGCCCACCCACAAGCCCCCCTCCTCCAATCGCCGCCCAAATGTCATCCCTACACCATCACGCCCACCCACAAGCCCCCCTCCTCCAATCGCCGCACAAATGTCATCCCTACACCATCACGCCCACCCACAAGCCCCCCTCCTCCAATCACCGCCCAAATGTCATCCCTACACCATCACGCCCACTCACAAGCCCCCCTCCTCCAATCGCCGCCCAAATGTCATCCCTACACCATCACGCCCACCCACAGGCCCCCCTCCTCCAATCGCCGCCCACATGTCATCCCTACACCATCACGCCCACTCACAAGCCCCCCTCCTCCAATCGCCGCCCAAATGTCATCCCTACACCATCACGCCCACCCACAAGCCTTCCTCCTTCAATCGCTGCCCAAATTTTATCCCTACACCATCACGCCCACCCACAAGCCCCCCTCCTCCAATCGCCGCCCAAATGTCATCCCTACACCATCACGCCCACTCACAAGCCCCCCTCCTCCAATCGCCGCCCAAATGTCATCCCTACACCATCACGCCCACTCACAAGCCCCCCTCCTCCAATCGCCGCCCAAATGTCATCCCTACACCATCACGCCCACTCACAAGCCCCCCTCCTCCAATCGCCGCCCAAATGTCATCCCTACACCATCACGCCCACCCACAAGCCCTCCTCCTCCAATCGCTGCCCAAATGTCATCCCTACACCATCACGCCCACCCACAAGCCCCCCTCCTCCAATCGCCGCCCAAATGTCATCCCTACACCATCACGCCCACCCACAAGCCCCCCTCCTCCAATCGCCGCCCAAATGTCATCCCTACACCATCACGCCCACCCACAAGCCCCGCTCCTCCAATCGCCGCCCAAATGTCATCCCTACACCATCACGCCCACCCACAAGCCCTCCTCCTCCAATCGCTGCCCAAATTTCATCCCTCCTCCAATCACGCCCACCCACAAGCCCCCGGCCTCCAATCGCCGCCCAAATGACATCCCTACACCATCACGCCCACCCACAAGCCCCCCTCCTCCAATCGCCGCCCAAATGTCATCCCTACACCATCACGCCCACTCACAAGCCCCCCTCCTCCAATCGCCGCCCAAATGTCATCCCTACACCATCACGCCCACCCACACGCCCCCCTCCTCCAATCGCCGCCCAAATGTCATCCCTACACCATCACGCCCACCCACAAGCCCCCCTCCTCCAATCGCCGCCCAAATGTCATCCCTACACCATCACGCCCAATCACAAGCCCCCCTCCTCCAATCGCCGCCCAAATGTCATCCCTACACCATCACGCCCACCCACAAGCCCGCCTCCTCCAATCGCCGCCCAAATGTCAACCCTACACCATCACGCCCACCCACAAGCCCCCCTCCTCCAATCGCCGCCCAAATGTCATCCCTACACCATCACGCCCACCCACAAGCCCCCCTCCTCCAATCGCCGCCCAAATGTCATCCCTACACCATCACGCCCACCCACAAGACCCCCTCCTCCAATCGCCACCCAAATGTCATCCCTACACCATCACGCCCACCCACAAGCCCCCCTCCTCCAATCGCCGCACAAATGTCATCCCTACACCATCACGCCCACCCACAAGCCCGCCTCCTCCAATCGCCGCCCAAATGTCAACCCTACACCATCACGCCCACCCACAAGCCCCCCTCCTCCAATCGCCGCCCAAATGTCATCCCTACACCATCACGCCCACCCACAAGCCCCCCTCCTCCAATCGCCGCCCAAATGTCATCCCTACACCATCACGCCCACCCACAAGACCCCCTCCTCCAATCGCCGCCCAAATGTCATCCCTACACCATCACGCCCACCCACAAGCCCCCCTCCTCCAATCGCCGCCCAAATGTCATCCCTACACCATCACGCCCACCCACAAGCCCCCCTCCTCCAATCGCCGCCCAAATGTCATCCCTACACCATCACGCCCACCCACAAGCCCCCCTCCTCCAATCGCCGCCCAAATGTCATCCCTACACCATCACGCCCACCCACAAGCCCCCCTCCTCCAATCGCCGCCCAAATGTCATCCCTACACCATCACGCCCACTCACAAGCCCTCCCTCCCTCCCTCCTCCAATCACGCCCACCCACAAGCCCCCGGCCTCCAATCGCCGCCCAAATGTCATCCCTACACCATCACGCCCACCCACAAGCCCCCCTACTCCAATCGCCGCCCAAATGTCATCCCTACACCATCACGCCCACTCACAAGCCCTCCTCCTCCAATCGCCGCCCAAATGTCATCCCTACACCATCACGCCCACCCACAAGCCCCCCTCCTCCAATGGCCGCCCAAATGTCATCCCTACACCATCACGCCCACTCACAAGCCCCCCTCCTCCAATCGCCGCCCAAATGTCAACCCTACACCATCACGCCCACCCACAAGCCCCCCTCCTCCAATCGCCGCCCAAATGTCATCCCTACACCATCACGCCCACTCACAAGCCCCCCTCCTCCAATCGCCGCCCAAATGTCATCCCTACACCATCACGCCCACCCACAAGCCCCCCTCCTCCAATCGCCGCCCAAATGTCATCCCTACACCATCACGCCCACCCACAAGCCCCCCTCCTCCAATCGCCGCCCAAATGTCATCCCTACACCATCACGCCCACCCACAAGCCCCCCTCCTCCAATCGCCGCCCAAATGTCATCCCTACACCATCACGCCCACTCACAAGCCCTCCCTCCCTCCCTCCTCCAATCACGCCCACCCACAAGCCCCCGGCCTCCAATGGCCGCCCAAATGTCATCCCTACACCATCACGCCCACCCACAAGCCCCCCTCCTCCAATGGCCGCCCAAATGTCATCCCTACACCATCACGCCCACTCACAAGCCCTCCCTCCCTCCCTCCTCCAATCACGCCCACCCACAAGCCCCCGGCCTCCAATGGCCGCCCAAATGTCATCCCTACACCATCACGCCCACTCACAAGCCCTCCCTCCCTCCCTCCTCCAATCACGCCCACCCACAAGCCCCCGGCCTCCAATCGCCGCCCAAATGTCATCCCTACACCATCACGCCCACCCACAAGCCCCCTACCTCCAATCGCCGCCCAAATGTCATCCCTATACCATCACGCCCACCCACAAGCCCCCCTCCTCCAATCGCCGCCCAAATGTCATCCCTACACCATCACGCCCACTCACAAGCCCCCCTCCTCCAATCGCCGCCCAAATGTCATCCCTACACCATCACGCCCACCCACAAGCCCCCCTCCTCAAATCGCCGCCCAAATGTCATCCCTACACCATCACGCCCACCCAGAAGCCCCCCTCCTCCAATCGCCGCCCAAATGTCATCCCTACACCATCACGCCCACTCACAAGCACCCCTCCTCCAATCGCCGCCCAAATGTCATCTCTACACCATCATGCCCACCCACTAGCCCCCCTCCTCCAATGGCCGCCCAAATGTCATCCCTACACCATCACGCCCACTCACAAGCCCTCCCTCCCTCCCTCCTCCAATCACGCCCACCCACAAGCCCCCGGCCTCCAATCGCCGCCCAAATGTCATCCCTACACCATCACGCCCACCCACAAGCCCCCCTACTCCAATCGCCGCCCAAATGTCATCCCTACACCATCACGCCCACTCACAAGCCCTCCTCCTCCAATCGCCGCCCAAATGTCATCCCTACACCATCACGCCCACCCACAAGCCCCCCTCCTCCAATGGCCGCCCAAATGTCATCCCTACACCATCACGCCCACTCACAAGCCCTCCCTCCCTCCCTCCTCCAATCACGCCCACCCACAAGCCCCCGGCCTCCAATGGCCGCCCAAATGTCATCCCTACACCATCACGCCCACTCACAAGCCCTCCCTCCCTCCCTCCTCCAATCACGCCCACCCACAAGCCCCCGGCCTCCAATCGCCGCCCAAATGTCATCCCTACACCATCACGCCCACCCACAAGCCCCCCTACTCCAATCGCCGCCCAAATGTCATCCCTACACCATCACGCCCACCCACAAGCCCCCTACCTCCAATCGCCGCCCAAATGTCATCCCTATACCATCACGCCCACCCACAAGCCCCCCTCCTCCAATCGCCGCCCAAATGTCATCCCTACACCATCACGCCCACTCACAAGCCCCCCTCCTCCAATCGCCGCCCAAATGTCATCCCTACACCATCACGCCCACTCACAAGCCCCCCTCCTCCAATCGCCGCCCAAATGTCATCCCTACACCATCACGCCCACTCACAAGCCCCCCTCCTCCAATCGCGGCCCAAATGTCATCCCTACACCATCACGCCCACCCACAAGCCCCCCTCCTCCAATCGCCGCCCAAATGTCATCCCTACACCATCACGCCCACTCACAAGCCCCCCTCCTCCAATCGCCGCCCAAATGTCATCCCTACACCATCACGCCCACCCACAAGCCCCCCTCCTCCAATCGCCGCCCAAATGTCATCCCTACACCATCACGCCCACTCACAAGCCCCCCTCCTCCAATCGCCGCCCAAATGTCATCCCTACACCATCACGCCCACCCACAAGCCCTCCTCCTCCAATCGCCGCCCAAATGTCATCCCTACACCATCACGCCCACCCACAAGCCCCCCTCCTCCAATCGCCGCCCAAATGTCATCCCTATACCATCACGCCCACCCACAAGCCCCCCTCCTCCAATCGCCGCCCAAATGTCATCCCTACACCATCACGCCCACTCACAAGCCCTCCTCCTCCAATCACCGCCCAAATGTCATCCCTATACCATCACGCCCACCCACAAGCCCCCCTCCTCCAATCGCCGCCCAAATGTCATCCCTACACCATCACGCCCACTCACAAGCCCCCCTCCTCCAATCGCCGCCCAAATGTCATCCCTACACCATCACGCCCACCCACAAGCCCCCCTCCTCCAATCGCCGCCCAAATGTCATCCCTACACCATCACGCCCACTCACAAGCCCCCCTCCTCCAATCGCCGCCCAAATGTCATCCCTACACCATCACGCCCACCCACAAGCCCTCCTCCTCCAATCGCTGCCCAAATGTCATCCCTACACCATCACGCCCACCCACAAGCCCCCCTCCTCCAATCGCCGCCCAAATGTCATCCCTACACCATCACGCCCACCCACAAGCCCCCCTCCTCCAATCGCCGCCCAAATGTCATCCCTACACCATCACGCCCACTCACACGCCCCCCTCCTCCAATCGCCGCCCAAATGTCATCCCTACACCATCACGCCCACCCACAAGCCCCCCTCCTCCAATCGCCGCCCAAATGTCTTCCCTACACCATCACGCCCACCCACAAGCCCCCCTCCTCCAATCGCCGCCCAAATGTCATCCCTACACCATCACGCCCACCCACAAGCCCCCCTCCTCCAATCGCCGCCCAAATGTCATCCCTACACCATCACGCCCACCCACAAGCCCCCCTCCTCCAATCGCCGCACAAATGTCATCCCTACACCATCACGCCCACCCACAAGCCCCCCTCCTCCAATCACCGCCCAAATGTCATCCCTACACCATCACGCCCACTCACAAGCCCCCCTCCTCCAATCGCCGCCCAAATGTCATCCCTACACCATCACGCCCACCCACAGGCCCCCCTCCTCCAATCGCCGCCCACATGTCATCCCTACACCATCACGCCCACTCACAAGCCCCCCTCCTCCAATCGCCGCCCAAATGTCATCCCTACACCATCACGCCCACCCACAAGCCTTCCTCCTTCAATCGCTGCCCAAATTTTATCCCTACACCATCACGCCCACCCACAAGCCCCCCTCCTCCAATCGCCGCCCAAATGTCATCCCTACACCATCACGCCCACTCACAAGCCCCCCTCCTCCAATCGCCGCCCAAATGTCATCCCTACACCATCACGCCCACTCACAAGCCCCCCTCCTCCAATCGCCGCCCAAATGTCATCCCTACACCATCACGCCCACTCACAAGCCCCCCTCCTCCAATCGCCGCCCAAATGTCATCCCTACACCATCACGCCCACCCACAAGCCCTCCTCCTCCAATCGCTGCCCAAATGTCATCCCTACACCATCACGCCCACCCACAAGCCCCCCTCCTCCAATCGCCGCCCAAATGTCATCCCTACACCATCACGCCCACCCACAAGCCCCCCTCCTCCAATCGCCGCCCAAATGTCATCCCTACACCATCACGCCCACCCACAAGCCCCGCTCCTCCAATCGCCGCCCAAATGTCATCCCTACACCATCACGCCCACCCACAAGCCCTCCTCCTCCAATCGCTGCCCAAATTTCATCCCTCCTCCAATCACGCCCACCCACAAGCCCCCGGCCTCCAATCGCCGCCCAAATGACATCCCTACACCATCACGCCCACCCACAAGCCCCCCTCCTCCAATCGCCGCCCAAATGTCATCCCTACACCATCACGCCCACTCACAAGCCCCCCTCCTCCAATCGCCGCCCAAATGTCATCCCTACACCATCACGCCCACCCACACGCCCCCCTCCTCCAATCGCCGCCCAAATGTCATCCCTACACCATCACGCCCACCCACAAGCCCCCCTCCTCCAATCGCCGCCCAAATGTCATCCCTACACCATCACGCCCAATCACAAGCCCCCCTCCTCCAATCGCCGCCCAAATGTCATCCCTACACCATCACGCCCACCCACAAGCCCGCCTCCTCCAATCGCCGCCCAAATGTCAACCCTACACCATCACGCCCACCCACAAGCCCCCCTCCTCCAATCGCCGCCCAAATGTCATCCCTACACCATCACGCCCACCCACAAGCCCCCCTCCTCCAATCGCCGCCCAAATGTCATCCCTACACCATCACGCCCACCCACAAGACCCCCTCCTCCAATCGCCACCCAAATGTCATCCCTACACCATCACGCCCACCCACAAGCCCCCCTCCTCCAATCGCCGCACAAATGTCATCCCTACACCATCACGCCCACCCACAAGCCCGCCTCCTCCAATCGCCGCCCAAATGTCAACCCTACACCATCACGCCCACCCACAAGCCCCCCTCCTCCAATCGCCGCCCAAATGTCATCCCTACACCATCACGCCCACCCACAAGCCCCCCTCCTCCAATCGCCGCCCAAATGTCATCCCTACACCATCACGCCCACCCACAAGACCCCCTCCTCCAATCGCCGCCCAAATGTCATCCCTACACCATCACGCCCACCCACAAGCCCCCCTCCTCCAATCGCCGCCCAAATGTCATCCCTACACCATCACGCCCACCCACAAGCCCCCCTCCTCCAATCGCCGCCCAAATGTCATCCCTACACCATCACGCCCACCCACAAGCCCCCCTCCTCCAATCGCCGCCCAAATGTCATCCCTACACCATCACGCCCACCCACAAGCCCCCCTCCTCCAATCGCCGCCCAAATGTCATCCCTACACCATCACGCCCACTCACAAGCCCTCCCTCCCTCCCTCCTCCAATCACGCCCACCCACAAGCCCCCGGCCTCCAATCGCCGCCCAAATGTCATCCCTACACCATCACGCCCACCCACAAGCCCCCCTACTCCAATCGCCGCCCAAATGTCATCCCTACACCATCACGCCCACTCACAAGCCCTCCTCCTCCAATCGCCGCCCAAATGTCATCCCTACACCATCACGCCCACCCACAAGCCCCCCTCCTCCAATGGCCGCCCAAATGTCATCCCTACACCATCACGCCCACTCACAAGCCCCCCTCCTCCAATCGCCGCCCAAATGTCAACCCTACACCATCACGCCCACCCACAAGCCCCCCTCCTCCAATCGCCGCCCAAATGTCATCCCTACACCATCACGCCCACTCACAAGCCCCCCTCCTCCAATCGCCGCCCAAATGTCATCCCTACACCATCACGCCCACCCACAAGCCCCCCTCCTCCAATCGCCGCCCAAATGTCATCCCTACACCATCACGCCCACCCACAAGCCCCCCTCCTCCAATCGCCGCCCAAATGTCATCCCTACACCATCACGCCCACCCACAAGCCCCCCTCCTCCAATCGCCGCCCAAATGTCATCCCTACACCATCACGCCCACTCACAAGCCCTCCCTCCCTCCCTCCTCCAATCACGCCCACCCACAAGCCCCCGGCCTCCAATGGCCGCCCAAATGTCATCCCTACACCATCACGCCCACCCACAAGCCCCCCTCCTCCAATGGCCGCCCAAATGTCATCCCTACACCATCACGCCCACTCACAAGCCCTCCCTCCCTCCCTCCTCCAATCACGCCCACCCACAAGCCCCCGGCCTCCAATGGCCGCCCAAATGTCATCCCTACACCATCACGCCCACTCACAAGCCCTCCCTCCCTCCCTCCTCCAATCACGCCCACCCACAAGCCCCCGGCCTCCAATCGCCGCCCAAATGTCATCCCTACACCATCACGCCCACCCACAAGCCCCCTACCTCCAATCGCCGCCCAAATGTCATCCCTATACCATCACGCCCACCCACAAGCCCCCCTCCTCCAATCGCCGCCCAAATGTCATCCCTACACCATCACGCCCACTCACAAGCCCCCCTCCTCCAATCGCCGCCCAAATGTCATCCCTACACCATCACGCCCACCCACAAGCCCCCCTCCTCAAATCGCCGCCCAAATGTCATCCCTACACCATCACGCCCACCCAGAAGCCCCCCTCCTCCAATCGCCGCCCAAATGTCATCCCTACACCATCACGCCCACTCACAAGCACCCCTCCTCCAATCGCCGCCCAAATGTCATCTCTACACCATCATGCCCACCCACTAGCCCCCCTCCTCCAATGGCCGCCCAAATGTCATCCCTACACCATCACGCCCACTCACAAGCCCTCCCTCCCTCCCTCCTCCAATCACGCCCACCCACAAGCCCCCGGCCTCCAATCGCCGCCCAAATGTCATCCCTACACCATCACGCCCACCCACAAGCCCCCCTACTCCAATCGCCGCCCAAATGTCATCCCTACACCATCACGCCCACTCACAAGCCCTCCTCCTCCAATCGCCGCCCAAATGTCATCCCTACACCATCACGCCCACCCACAAGCCCCCCTCCTCCAATGGCCGCCCAAATGTCATCCCTACACCATCACGCCCACTCACAAGCCCTCCCTCCCTCCCTCCTCCAATCACGCCCACCCACAAGCCCCCGGCCTCCAATGGCCGCCCAAATGTCATCCCTACACCATCACGCCCACTCACAAGCCCTCCCTCCCTCCCTCCTCCAATCACGCCCACCCACAAGCCCCCGGCCTCCAATCGCCGCCCAAATGTCATCCCTACACCATCACGCCCACCCACAAGCCCCCCTACTCCAATCGCCGCCCAAATGTCATCCCTACACCATCACGCCCACCCACAAGCCCCCTACCTCCAATCGCCGCCCAAATGTCATCCCTATACCATCACGCCCACCCACAAGCCCCCCTCCTCCAATCGCCGCCCAAATGTCATCCCTACACCATCACGCCCACTCACAAGCCCCCCTCCTCCAATCGCCGCCCAAATGTCATCCCTACACCATCACGCCCACTCACAAGCCCCCCTCCTCCAATCGCCGCCCAAATGTCATCCCTACACCATCACGCCCACTCACAAGCCCCCCTCCTCCAATCGCGGCCCAAATGTCATCCCTACACCATCACGCCCACCCACAAGCCCCCCTCCTCCAATCGCCGCCCAAATGTCATCCCTACACCATCACGCCCACTCACAAGCCCCCCTCCTCCAATCGCCGCCCAAATGTCATCCCTACACCATCACGCCCACCCACAAGCCCCCCTCCTCCAATCGCCGCCCAAATGTCATCCCTACACCATCACGCCCACTCACAAGCCCCCCTCCTCCAATCGCCGCCCAAATGTCATCCCTACACCATCACGCCCACCCACAAGCCCTCCTCCTCCAATCGCCGCCCAAATGTCATCCCTACACCATCACGCCCACCCACAAGCCCCCCTCCTCCAATCGCCGCCCAAATGTCATCCCTATACCATCACGCCCACCCACAAGCCCCCCTCCTCCAATCGCCGCCCAAATGTCATCCCTACACCATCACGCCCACTCACAAGCCCTCCTCCTCCAATCACCGCCCAAATGTCATCCCTATACCATCACGCCCACCCACAAGCCCCCCTCCTCCAATCGCCGCCCAAATGTCATCCCTACACCATCACGCCCACTCACAAGCCCCCCTCCTCCAATCGCCGCCCAAATGTCATCCCTACACCATCACGCCCACCCACAAGCCCCCCTCCTCCAATCGCCGCCCAAATGTCATCCCTACACCATCACGCCCACTCACAAGCCCCCCTCCTCCAATCGCCGCCCAAATGTCATCCCTACACCATCACGCCCACCCACAAGCCCTCCTCCTCCAATCGCTGCCCAAATGTCATCCCTACACCATCACGCCCACCCACAAGCCCCCCTCCTCCAATCGCCGCCCAAATGTCATCCCTACACCATCACGCCCACCCACAAGCCCCCCTCCTCCAATCGCCGCCCAAATGTCATCCCTACACCATCACGCCCACCCACAAGCCCCGCTCCTCCAATCGCCGCCCAAATGTCATCCCTACACCATCACGCCCACCCACAAGCCCCCCTCCTCCAATCACCGCCCAAATGTCATCCCTACACCATCACGCCCACCCACAAGCCCCCCTCCTCCAATCGCTGTCCAAATGTCATCCCTACACCATCACGCCCACCCACAAGCCCCCCTCCTCCAATCGCTGCCCAAATGTCATCCCTACACCATCACGCCCACCCACAAGCCCCCCTCCTCCAATCGCCGCCCAAATGTCATCCCTACACCATCACGCCCACCCACAAGCCCCCCTCCTCCAATCGCCGCCCAAATGTCATCCCTACACCATCACGCCCACCCACAAGCCCCCCTCCTCCAATCGCCGCCCAAATGTCATCCCTACACCATCACGCCCACCCACAAGCCCTCCTCCTCCAATCGCTGCCCAAATTTCATCCCTCCTCCAATCACGCCCACCCACAAGCCCCCGGCCTCCAATCGCCGCCCAAATGACATCCCTACACCATCACGCCCACCCACAAGCCCCCCTCCTCCAATCGCCGCCCAAATGTCATCCCTACACCATCACGCCCACTCACAAGCCCCCCTCCTCCAATGGCCGCCCAAATGTCATCCCTACACCATCACGCCCACCCACACGCCCCCCTCCTCCAATCGCCGCCCAAATGTCATCCCTACACCATCACGCCCACCCACAAGCCCCCCTCCTCCAATCGCCGCCCAAATGTCATCCCTACACCATCACGCCCAATCACAAGCCTCCCTCCTCCAATCGCCGCCCAAATGTCTTCCCTACACCATCACGCCCACCCACAAGCCCGCCTCCTCCAATCGCCGCCCAAATGTCAACCCTACACCATCACGCCCACCCACAAGCCCCCCTCCTCCAATCGCCGCCCAAATGTCATCCCTACACCATCACGCCCACCCACAAGCCCCCCTCCTCCAATCGCCGCCCAAATGTCATCCCTACACCATCACGCCCACCCACAAGCCCCGCTCCTCCAATCGCCGCCCAAATGTCATCCCTACACCATCACGCCCACCCACAAGCCCCCCTCCTCCAATCACCGCCCAAATGTCATCCCTACACCATCACGCCCACCCACAAGCCCCCCTCCTCCAATCGCTGTCCAAATGTCATCCCTACACCATCACGCCCACCCACAAGCCCCCCTCCTCCAATCGCTGCCCAAATGTCATCCCTACACCATCACGCCCACCCACAAGCCCCCCTCCTCCAATCGCCGCCCAAATGTCATCCCTACACCATCACGCCCACCCACAAGCCCCCCTCCTCCAATCGCCGCCCAAATGTCATCCCTACACCATCACGCCCACCCACAAGCCCCCCTCCTCCAATCGCCGCCCAAATGTCATCCCTACACCATCACGCCCACCCACAAGCCCTCCTCCTCCAATCGCTGCCCAAATTTCATCCCTCCTCCAATCACGCCCACCCACAAGCCCCCGGCCTCCAATCGCCGCCCAAATGACATCCCTACACCATCACGCCCACCCACAAGCCCCCCTCCTCCAATCGCCGCCCAAATGTCATCCCTACACCATCACGCCCACTCACAAGCCCCCCTCCTCCAATGGCCGCCCAAATGTCATCCCTACACCATCACGCCCACCCACACGCCCCCCTCCTCCAATCGCCGCCCAAATGTCATCCCTACACCATCACGCCCACCCACAAGCCCCCCTCCTCCAATCGCCGCCCAAATGTCATCCCTACACCATCACGCCCAATCACAAGCCTCCCTCCTCCAATCGCCGCCCAAATGTCTTCCCTACACCATCACGCCCACCCACAAGCCCGCCTCCTCCAATCGCCGCCCAAATGTCAACCCTACACCATCACGCCCACCCACAAGCCCCCCTCCTCCAATCGCCGCCCAAATGTCATCCCTACACCATCACGCCCACCCACAAGCCCCCCTCCTCCAATCGCCGCCCAAATGTCATCCCTACACCATCACGCCCACCCACAAGACCCCCTCCTCCAATCGCCGCCCAAATGTCATCCCTACACCATCACGCCCACCCACAAGCCCCCCTCCTCCAATCGCCGCACAAATGTCATCCCTACACCATCACGCCCACCCACAAGCCCGCCTCCTCCAATCGCCGCCCAAATGTCAACCCTACACCATCACGCCCACCCACAAGCCCCCCTCCTCCAATCGCCGCCCAAATGTCATCCCTACACCATCACGCCCACCCACAAGCCCCCCTCCTCCAATCGCCGCCCAAATGTCATCCCTACACCATCACGCCCACCCACAAGACCCCCTCCTCCAATCGCCGCCCAAATGTCATCCCTACACCATCACGCCCACCCACAAGCCCCCCTCCTCCAATCGCCGCCCAAATGTCATCCCTACACCATCACGCCCACCCACAAGCCCCTCTCCTCCAATCGCCGCCCAAATGTCATCCCTACACCATCACGCCCACCCACAAGCCCCCCTCCTCCAATCGCCGCCCAAATGTCATCCCTACACCATCACGCCCACCCACAAGCCCCCCTCCTCCAATCGCCGCCCAAATGTCATCCCTACATCATCACGCCCACCCACAGGCCCCCCTCCTCCAATCGCCGCCCAAATGTCATCCCTACACCATCACGCCCACTCACAAGCCCTCCCTCCCTCCCTCCTCCAATCACGCCCACCCACAAGCCCCCGGCCTCCAATCGCCGCCCAAATGTCATCCCTACACCATCACGCCCACCCACAAGCCCCCCTACTCCAATCGCCGCCCAAATGTCATCCCTACACCATCACGCCCACTCACAAGCCCTCCTCCTCCAATCGCCGCCCAAATGTCATCCCTACACCATCACGCCCACCCACAAGCCCCCCTCCTCCAATGGCCGCCCAAATGTCATCCCTACACCATCACGCCCACTCACAAGCCCTCCCTCCCTCCCTCCTCCAATCACGCCCACCCACAAGCCCCCGGCCTCCAATGGCCGCCCAAATGTCATCCCTACACCATCACGCCCACTCACAAGCCCTCCCTCCCTCCCTCCTCCAATCACGCCCACCCACAAGCCCCCGGCCTCCAATCGCCGCCCAAATGTCATCCCTACACCATCACGCCCACCCACAAGCCCCCTACCTCCAATCGCCGCCCAAATGTCATCCCTATACCATCACGCCCACCCACAAGCCCCCCTCCTCCAATCGCCGCCCAAATGTCATCCCTACACCATCACGCCCACTCACAAGCCCCCCTCCTCCAATCGCCGCCCAAATGTCATCCCTACACCATCACGCCCACCCACAAGCCCCCCTCCTCAAATCGCCGCCCAAATGTCATCCCTACACCATCACGCCCACCCAGAAGCCCCCCTCCTCCAATCGCCGCCCAAATGTCATCCCTACACCATCACGCCCACTCACAAGCACCCCTCCTCCAATCGCCGCCCAAATGTCATCTCTACACCATCATGCCCACCCACTAGCCCCCCTCCTCCAATGGCCGCCCAAATGTCATCCCTACACCATCACGCCCACTCACAAGCCCTCCCTCCCTCCCTCCTCCAATCACGCCCACCCACAAGCCCCCGGCCTCCAATCGCCGCCCAAATGTCATCCCTACACCATCACGCCCACCCACAAGCCCCCCTACTCCAATCGCCGCCCAAATGTCATCCCTACACCATCACGCCCACTCACAAGCCCTCCTCCTCCAATCGCCGCCCAAATGTCATCCCTACACCATCACGCCCACCCACAAGCCCCCCTCCTCCAATGGCCGCCCAAATGTCATCCCTACACCATCACGCCCACTCACAAGCCCTCCCTCCCTCCCTCCTCCAATCACGCCCACCCACAAGCCCCCGGCCTCCAATCGCCGCCCAAATGTCATCCCTACACCATCACGCCCACCCACAAGCCCCCCTACTCCAATCGCCGCCCAAATGTCATCCCTACACCATCACGCCCACCCACAAGCCCCCTACCTCCAATCGCCGCCCAAATGTCATCCCTATACCATCACGCCCACCCACAAGCCCCCCTCCTCCAATCGCTGCCCAAATGTCATCCCTACACCATCACGCCCACCCACAAGCCCCCCTCCTCCAATCGCCGCCCAAATGTCATCCCTACACCATCACGCCCACCCACAAGCCCCCCTCCTCCAATCGCCGCCCAAATGTCATCCCTACACCATCACGCCCACCCACAAGCCCCCCTCCTCCAATCGCCGCCCAAATGTCATCCCTACACCATCACGCCCACCCACAAGCCCTCCTCCTCCAATCGCTGCCCAAATTTCATCCCTCCTCCAATCACGCCCACCCACAAGCCCCCGGCCTCCAATCGCCGCCCAAATGTCATCCCTACACCATCACG
Organism: Arenicola marina; assembly: GCA_964019135.1. NCBI lineage: Eukaryota > Metazoa > Annelida > Polychaeta > Arenicolidae > Arenicola > Arenicola marina. The sequence continues at coordinate 15,120,375 of OZ025261.1, read as the reverse complement.
CCCACCCACAAGCCCCCCTCCTCCAATCGCCGCCCAAATGTCATCCCTACACCATCACGCCCACTCACAAGCCCCCCTCCTCCAATGGCCGCCCAAATGTCATCCCTACACCATCACGCCCACCCACACGCCCCCCTCCTCCAATCGCCGCCCAAATGTCATCCCTACACCATCACGCCCACCCACAAGCCCCCCTCCTCCAATCGCCGCCCAAATGTCATCCCTACACCATCACGCCCAATCACAAGCCTCCCTCCTCCAATCGCCGCCCAAATGTCTTCCCTACACCATCACGCCCACCCACAAGCCCGCCTCCTCCAATCGCCGCCCAAATGTCAACCCTACACCATCACGCCCACCCACAAGCCCCCCTCCTCCAATCGCCGCCCAAATGTCATCCCTACACCATCACGCCCACCCACAAGCCCCCCTCCTCCAATCGCCGCCCAAATGTCATCCCTACACCATCACGCCCACCCACAAGCCCCGCTCCTCCAATCGCCGCCCAAATGTCATCCCTACACCATCACGCCCACCCACAAGCCCCCCTCCTCCAATCACCGCCCAAATGTCATCCCTACACCATCACGCCCACCCACAAGCCCCCCTCCTCCAATCGCTGTCCAAATGTCATCCCTACACCATCACGCCCACCCACAAGCCCCCCTCCTCCAATCGCTGCCCAAATGTCATCCCTACACCATCACGCCCACCCACAAGCCCCCCTCCTCCAATCGCCGCCCAAATGTCATCCCTACACCATCACGCCCACCCACAAGCCCCCCTCCTCCAATCGCCGCCCAAATGTCATCCCTACACCATCACGCCCACCCACAAGCCCCCCTCCTCCAATCGCCGCCCAAATGTCATCCCTACACCATCACGCCCACCCACAAGCCCTCCTCCTCCAATCGCTGCCCAAATTTCATCCCTCCTCCAATCACGCCCACCCACAAGCCCCCGGCCTCCAATCGCCGCCCAAATGACATCCCTACACCATCACGCCCACCCACAAGCCCCCCTCCTCCAATCGCCGCCCAAATGTCATCCCTACACCATCACGCCCACTCACAAGCCCCCCTCCTCCAATGGCCGCCCAAATGTCATCCCTACACCATCACGCCCACCCACACGCCCCCCTCCTCCAATCGCCGCCCAAATGTCATCCCTACACCATCACGCCCACCCACAAGCCCCCTCCTCCAATCGCCGCCCAAATGTCATCCCTACACCATCACGCCCAATCACAAGCCTCCCTCCTCCAATCGCCGCCCAAATGTCTTCCCTACACCATCACGCCCACCCACAAGCCCGCCTCCTCCAATCGCCGCCCAAATGTCAACCCTACACCATCACGCCCACCCACAAGCCCCCCTCCTCCAATCGCCGCCCAAATGTCATCCCTACACCATCACGCCCACCCACAAGCCCCCCTCCTCCAATCGCCGCCCAAATGTCATCCCTACACCATCACGCCCACCCACAAGACCCCCTCCTCCAATCGCCGCCCAAATGTCATCCCTACACCATCACGCCCACCCACAAGCCCCCCTCCTCCAATCGCCGCACAAATGTCATCCCTACACCATCACGCCCACCCACAAGCCCGCCTCCTCCAATCGCCGCCCAAATGTCAACCCTACACCATCACGCCCACCCACAAGCCCCCCTCCTCCAATCGCCGCCCAAATGTCATCCCTACACCATCACGCCCACCCACAAGCCCCCCTCCTCCAATCGCCGCCCAAATGTCATCCCTACACCATCACGCCCACCCACAAGACCCCCTCCTCCAATCGCCGCCCAAATGTCATCCCTACACCATCACGCCCACCCACAAGCCCCCCTCCTCCAATCGCCGCCCAAATGTCATCCCTACACCATCACGCCCACCCACAAGCCCCTCTCCTCCAATCGCCGCCCAAATGTCATCCCTACACCATCACGCCCACCCACAAGCCCCCCTCCTCCAATCGCCGCCCAAATGTCATCCCTACACCATCACGCCCACCCACAAGCCCCCCTCCTCCAATCGCCGCCCAAATGTCATCCCTACATCATCACGCCCACCCACAGGCCCCCCTCCTCCAATCGCCGCCCAAATGTCATCCCTACACCATCACGCCCACTCACAAGCCCTCCCTCCCTCCCTCCTCCAATCACGCCCACCCACAAGCCCCCGGCCTCCAATCGCCGCCCAAATGTCATCCCTACACCATCACGCCCACCCACAAGCCCCCCTACTCCAATCGCCGCCCAAATGTCATCCCTACACCATCACGCCCACTCACAAGCCCTCCTCCTCCAATCGCCGCCCAAATGTCATCCCTACACCATCACGCCCACCCACAAGCCCCCCTGCTCCCATGGCCGCCCAAATGTCATCCCTACACCATCACGCCCACTCACAAGCCCTCCCTCCCTCCCTCCTCCAATCACGCCCACCCACAAGCCCCCGGCCTCCAATGGCCGCCCAAATGTCATCCCTACACCATCACGCCCACTCACAAGCCCTCCCTCCCTCCCTCCTCCAATCACGCCCACCCACAAGCCCCCGGCCTCCAATCGCCGCCCAAATGTCATCCCTACACCATCACGCCCACCCACAAGCCCCCTACCTCCAATCGCCGCCCAAATGTCATCCCTATACCATCACGCCCACCCACAAGCCCCCCTCCTCCAATCGCCGCCCAAATGTCATCCCTACACCATCACGCCCACTCACAAGCCCCCCTCCTCCAATCGCCGCCCAAATGTCATCCCTACACCATCACGCCCACCCACAAGCCCCCCTCCTCAAATCGCCGCCCAAATGTCATCCCTACACCATCACGCCCACCCAGAAGCCCCCCTCCTCCAATCGCCGCCCAAATGTCATCCCTACACCATCACGCCCACTCACAAGCACCCCTCCTCCAATCGCCGCCCAAATGTCATCTCTACACCATCATGCCCACCCACTAGCCCCCCTCCTCCAATGGCCGCCCAAATGTCATCCCTACACCATCACGCCCACTCACAAGCCCTCCCTCCCTCCCTCCTCCAATCACGCCCACCCACAAGCCCCCGGCCTCCAATCGCCGCCCAAATGTCATCCCTACACCATCACGCCCACCCACAAGCCCCCCTACTCCAATCGCCGCCCAAATGTCATCCCTACACCATCACGCCCACTCACAAGCCCTCCTCCTCCAATCGCCGCCCAAATGTCATCCCTACACCATCACGCCCACCCACAAGCCCCCCTCCTCCAATCGCCGCCCAAATGTCATCCCTACACCATCACGCCCACCCACAAGCCCTCCTCCTCCAATCGCTGCCCAAATTTCATCCCTCCTCCAATCACGCCCACCCACAAGCCCCCGGCCTCCAATCGCCGCCCAAATGACATCCCTACACCATCACGCCCACCCACAAGCCCCCCTCCTCCAATCGCCGCCCAAATGTCATCCCTACACCATCACGCCCACTCACAAGCCCCCCTCCTCCAATGGCCGCCCAAATGTCATCCCTACACCATCACGCCCACCCACACGCCCCCCTCCTCCAATCGCCGCCCAAATGTCATCCCTACACCATCACGCCCACCCACAAGCCCCCCTCCTCCAATCGCCGCCCAAATGTCATCCCTACACCATCACGCCCAATCACAAGCCTCCCTCCTCCAATCGCCGCCCAAATGTCTTCCCTACACCATCACGCCCACCCACAAGCCCGCCTCCTCCAATCGCCGCCCAAATGTCAACCCTACACCATCACGCCCACCCACAAGCCCCCCTCCTCCAATCGCCGCCCAAATGTCATCCCTACACCATCACGCCCACCCACAAGCCCCCCTCCTCCAATCGCCGCCCAAATGTCATCCCTACACCATCACGCCCACCCACAAGCCCCGCTCCTCCAATCGCCGCCCAAATGTCATCCCTACACCATCACGCCCACCCACAAGCCCCCCTCCTCCAATCACCGCCCAAATGTCATCCCTACACCATCACGCCCACCCACAAGCCCCCCTCCTCCAATCGCTGTCCAAATGTCATCCCTACACCATCACGCCCACCCACAAGCCCCCCTCCTCCAATCGCTGCCCAAATGTCATCCCTACACCATCACGCCCACCCACAAGCCCCCCTCCTCCAATCGCCGCCCAAATGTCATCCCTACACCATCACGCCCACCCACAAGCCCCCCTCCTCCAATCGCCGCCCAAATGTCATCCCTACACCATCACGCCCACCCACAAGCCCCCCTCCTCCAATCGCCGCCCAAATGTCATCCCTACACCATCACGCCCACCCACAAGCCCTCCTCCTCCAATCGCTGCCCAAATTTCATCCCTCCTCCAATCACGCCCACCCACAAGCCCCCGGCCTCCAATCGCCGCCCAAATGACATCCCTACACCATCACGCCCACCCACAAGCCCCCCTCCTCCAATCGCCGCCCAAATGTCATCCCTACACCATCACGCCCACTCACAAGCCCCCCTCCTCCAATGGCCGCCCAAATGTCATCCCTACACCATCACGCCCACCCACACGCCCCCCTCCTCCAATCGCCGCCCAAATGTCATCCCTACACCATCACGCCCACCCACAAGCCCCCCTCCTCCAATCGCCGCCCAAATGTCATCCCTACACCATCACGCCCAATCACAAGCCTCCCTCCTCCAATCGCCGCCCAAATGTCTTCCCTACACCATCACGCCCACCCACAAGCCCGCCTCCTCCAATCGCCGCCCAAATGTCAACCCTACACCATCACGCCCACCCACAAGCCCCCCTCCTCCAATCGCCGCCCAAATGTCATCCCTACACCATCACGCCCACCCACAAGCCCCCCTCCTCCAATCGCCGCCCAAATGTCATCCCTACACCATCACGCCCACCCACAAGACCCCCTCCTCCAATCGCCGCCCAAATGTCATCCCTACACCATCACGCCCACCCACAAGCCCCCCTCCTCCAATCGCCGCACAAATGTCATCCCTACACCATCACGCCCACCCACAAGCCCGCCTCCTCCAATCGCCGCCCAAATGTCAACCCTACACCATCACGCCCACCCACAAGCCCCCCTCCTCCAATCGCCGCCCAAATGTCATCCCTACACCATCACGCCCACCCACAAGCCCCCCTCCTCCAATCGCCGCCCAAATGTCATCCCTACACCATCACGCCCACCCACAAGACCCCCTCCTCCAATCGCCGCCCAAATGTCATCCCTACACCATCACGCCCACCCACAAGCCCCCCTCCTCCAATCGCCGCCCAAATGTCATCCCTACACCATCACGCCCACCCACAAGCCCCTCTCCTCCAATCGCCGCCCAAATGTCATCCCTACACCATCACGCCCACCCACAAGCCCCCCTCCTCCAATCGCCGCCCAAATGTCATCCCTACACCATCACGCCCACCCACAAGCCCCCCTCCTCCAATCGCCGCCCAAATGTCATCCCTACATCATCACGCCCACCCACAGGCCCCCCTCCTCCAATCGCCGCCCAAATGTCATCCCTACACCATCACGCCCACTCACAAGCCCTCCCTCCCTCCCTCCTCCAATCACGCCCACCCACAAGCCCCCGGCCTCCAATCGCCGCCCAAATGTCATCCCTACACCATCACGCCCACCCACAAGCCCCCCTACTCCAATCGCCGCCCAAATGTCATCCCTACACCATCACGCCCACTCACAAGCCCTCCTCCTCCAATCGCCGCCCAAATGTCATCCCTACACCATCACGCCCACCCACAAGCCCCCCTCCTCCAATGGCCGCCCAAATGTCATCCCTACACCATCACGCCCACTCACAAGCCCTCCCTCCCTCCCTCCTCCAATCACGCCCACCCACAAGCCCCCGGCCTCCAATGGCCGCCCAAATGTCATCCCTACACCATCACGCCCACTCACAAGCCCTCCCTCCCTCCCTCCTCCAATCACGCCCACCCACAAGCCCCCGGCCTCCAATCGCCGCCCAAATGTCATCCCTACACCATCACGCCCACCCACAAGCCCCCTACCTCCAATCGCCGCCCAAATGTCATCCCTATACCATCACGCCCACCCACAAGCCCCCCTCCTCCAATCGCCGCCCAAATGTCATCCCTACACCATCACGCCCACTCACAAGCCCCCCTCCTCCAATCGCCGCCCAAATGTCATCCCTACACCATCACGCCCACCCACAAGCCCCCCTCCTCAAATCGCCGCCCAAATGTCATCCCTACACCATCACGCCCACCCAGAAGCCCCCCTCCTCCAATCGCCGCCCAAATGTCATCCCTACACCATCACGCCCACTCACAAGCACCCCTCCTCCAATCGCCGCCCAAATGTCATCTCTACACCATCATGCCCACCCACTAGCCCCCCTCCTCCAATGGCCGCCCAAATGTCATCCCTACACCATCACGCCCACTCACAAGCCCTCCCTCCCTCCCTCCTCCAATCACGCCCACCCACAAGCCCCCGGCCTCCAATCGCCGCCCAAATGTCATCCCTACACCATCACGCCCACCCACAAGCCCCCCTACTCCAATCGCCGCCCAAATGTCATCCCTACACCATCACGCCCACTCACAAGCCCTCCTCCTCCAATCGCCGCCCAAATGTCATCCCTACACCATCACGCCCACCCACAAGCCCCCCTCCTCCAATGGCCGCCCAAATGTCATCCCTACACCATCACGCCCACTCACAAGCCCTCCCTCCCTCCCTCCTCCAATCACGCCCACCCACAAGCCCCCGGCCTCCAATCGCCGCCCAAATGTCATCCCTACACCATCACGCCCACCCACAAGCCCCCCTACTCCAATCGCCGCCCAAATGTCATCCCTACACCATCACGCCCACCCACAAGCCCCCTACCTCCAATCGCCGCCCAAATGTCATCCCTATACCATCACGCCCACCCACAAGCCCCCCTCCTCCAATCGCCGCCCAAATGTTATCCCTACACCATCACGCCCACTCACAAGCCCCCCTCCTCCAATCGCCGCCCAAATGTCATCCCTACACCATCACGCCCACTCACAAGCCCCCCTCCTCCAATCGCCGCCCAAATGTCATCCCTACACCATCACGCCCACTCACAAGCCCCCCTCCTCCAATCGCGGCCCAAATGTCATCCCTACACCATCACGCCCACCCACAAGCCCCCCTCCTCCAATCGCCGCCCAAATGTCATCCCTACACCATCACGCCCACTCACAAGCCCCCCTCCTCCAATCGCCGCCCAAATGTCATCCCTACACCATCACGCCCACCCACAAGCCCCCCTCCTCCAATCGCCGCCCAAATGTCATCCCTACACCATCACGCCCACTCACAAGCCCCCCTCCTCCAATCGCCGCCCAAATGTCATCCCTACACCATCACGCCCACCCACAAGCCCTCCTCCTCCAATCGCCGCCCAAATGTCATCCCTACACCATCACGCCCACCCACAAGCCCCCCTCCTCCAATCGCCGCCCAAATGTCATCCCTATACCATCACGCCCACCCACAAGCCCCCCTCCTCCAATCGCCGCCCAAATGTCATCCCTACACCATCACGCCCACTCACAAGCCCTCCTCCTCCAATCACCGCCCAAATGTCATCCCTATACCATCACGCCCACCCACAAGCCCCCCTCCTCCAATCGCCGCCCAAATGTCATCCCTACACCATCACGCCCACTCACAAGCCCCCCTCCTCCAATCGCCGCCCAAATGTCATCCCTACACCATCACGCCCACCCACAAGCCCTCCTCCTCCAATCGCCGCCCAAATGTCATCCCTACACCATCACGCCCACCCACAAGCCCCCCTCCTCCAATCGCCGCCCAAATGTCATCCCTATACCATCACGCCCACCCACAAGCCCCCCTCCTCCAATCGCCGCCCAAATGTCATCCCTACACCATCACGCCCACTCACAAGCCCTCCTCCTCCAATCACCGCCCAAATGTCATCCCTATACCATCACGCCCACCCACAAGCCCCCCTCCTCCAATCGCCGCCCAAATGTCATCCCTACACAGTCACGCCCACTCACAAGCCCCCCTCCTCCAATCGCCGCCCAAATGTCATCCCTACACCATCACGCCCACCCACAAGCCCCCCTCCTCCAATCGCCGCCCAAATGTCATCCCTACACCATCACGCCCACTCACAAGCCCCCCTCCTCCAATCGCCGCCCAAATGTCATCCCTACACCATCACGCCCACCCACAAGCCCCCCTCCTCCAATCGCCGCCCAAATGTCATCCCTACACCATCACGCCCACCCACAAGCCCCCCTCCTCCAATCGCCGCCCAAATGTCATCCCTACACCATCACGCCCACCCACAAGCCCCCCTCCTCCAATCGCCACCCAAATGTCATCCCTACACGATCACGTCCACCCACAAGCCCCCCTCCTCCAATCGCCGCCCAAATAGCTTACTCTCACCCTCACCAACTCTAGTTAATCGTTATGAAGCAAAACAACATTTAAATTCAACACTTCATTATAGAATTCACCCTCCCTCACCACCCCTATCCAGCCGCTAGGAAGCAAAAAAAGTATTCACTACTGCATTATATAATTCCCCCTCACCAATCCTATTCAACCAATATGAAGCAAAACAAAACAGTCATGTAAATTTACCACTGCATCATTGAATTCACCCTGACCAATCCTATTCAACCAATATGAAGCAAAACAAAACAGTCATGTAAATTTACCACTGCATCATTGAATTCACCCTGACCAGTTCTATTCAACCGCTGTAAAAAAAAAAAAATGAAAAGCCACCATTGCATTATAGAATAACACCCTCACCACACCTATTCAATCGTTATGAAGAAAAAGAACTCGTAAAGCCACCACTGTATGCACTATAGAACACACCATCACCACCACTATTCAACGCCAGCGGCTATGAAGCAAAAAAAGATACAAAGTCATCAGTGCATTACCGAATTCATGGGCTGCACATTCGGCCGTGGCCGGGGGCAGCGTGCACCGACAAAAAACCTAGACGGTCAAGCAAAGCTTGAGAAGGACGACGAAAATTGTGGTTATGTGACCAATTCGACAATGTTAAGACCCATTTCATGACGTCGGCATGGCACGCCGTCAGTCATTTGGCGTGTCGAGGCTTTATTATTGCGAAAATCGCCATCATGTCGGTCAGTTCTGTTTGTGTGTGTGTGTGTGTGTGTGTGTGTGTCTGCCTGTCTGTCTGTGCCCGCGATAACTGTCGAACACTTGCAGCTATCGTTGTCAAACTTCGCCAACAGATGCCAGAAATCTAACCTAAGGTCAAGTTTGTTGCCGGGTGAAATCGATCAAACGTCAACGCCACGATGACGTCATACGTCCAAAACACATTTCCCTGTCTAACTCGCTTCATTTTACAGCTAGAAACACAAAATTAGTGTCTATATTCTCAGCTCCTGAATATCTTTCTCGTTATTACTATTAAATTAACGTAGGAGCAATAGTGTTTACGCTACAGGCTTTGGATTTTTTTTAAGTGTCCACACCAATTTTTTTTTAATCTCAACGCGATTGTCACAAGACTTTGCAGGGACATTAAAGGTACCACTCAGGTACCGTATGTCAAAAATTATAGTGATCCCATCAATAGTGTCCGTTTCCAAGGCGACGAAAGTCCCCATTATGAGCCAATGGAAGTTTTGTCACCCGATTTTGACAACTTGCCATACAGGTATTTCCACGCCGCTTGGCAGGGACATTCGGTCCGCCACCTAGATAGACTATGCCAAAAATTACGCCGATCGAACTGGTAGTATTCGTTTTCAAGGCAACGGAAAATCCCATTCTGAAAGATACAAATTTTAGTTTCTTTTCATGTTCAGAATCAGAATCAGAATCAGAATCGTTTTATTGGGTCAAGCATACATAACAAAACAAACAGGAAAAGAAAAACACACACAAAAATTTGATAGGGTTGCCTGACCGAGGAGACTCACATTAAGACTGCTAGGCAGTCGCTAGCATGTGAGCCACCTCAAAAAAAAAAAAAAAAAAAAAAAAAAAGGAAAAAAACGGAAAAAAAACACGCCAGTTACACAAGCCAGTTACGTTACGCTAAAAACGACACTGATTCTAACATATTGTTTTCGAATTCATATGCACTATATAATATATTTACAACAGCAAATATGGTATTTCGAATTTCTACAACACAGACAATCCAAAGTAAAAGTTTAAGAAAGATAAATACCTATTCCGTCAGTGTGTGGCAGACATAACAATATGAGGCTTCACAACATTCCTTATAACCGATTAATAAATGAACCTTAATATGAGACGCATAACTTTTCAGCGAATGTGTGGTTGCTTTGCTAATGATATGCGAGGGGGTGTTGTTTAAGTGATGGATGAGACTATGTCTTAAAGTAAGTTGACAGAATTTGTGTTTGGTAGTCGGGATATGAAATGTGTGGTTTTGTCTTGTGTTATGACTATGTAAGTCATTTATCTTGAGGAATGTCATGTGTTCGAGAAAGTAAGCTGGTAGGTTATTATTTATGAATTGGTGGTAAAATTTTAGTTGTTGTAATGTATGTATATCTTTTAGTTTCAAGATTTTGAGATATTTGAATAGCGGGTCCGTGTGTGCAATATAATGACTTTTTGTTATAATCCTAATTGCCCGTTTTTGAATTTTAAATAACCTGTCAACTCGATATCCCCATGCCAGAATGCAGTAATATAGTTGACTCTGAAACAGTGACATATATATGGTATACAGTATGTATGTTCGGTGCAGTTAAAATGCACATAGCCTCACGTTACTTGGTACAGGCTACCTAGGGGTCGGCCTTATCAATTATGTGCGAGATGTATGCAATCGGACGGTTACTTTTTGTTTCCATAGCAACGCAAATATGGCCCATTGGTAAAAGATAGGACATTTTGGAAATTTACCATGAGCTAAAAACATAAACCGATAAGCCACGCAACTCGCAACCACGCAACTCATCTTTGACACAAACGTTACTTAAGGTCGTATCTTAAAATTGATTATATTCCAGCAACCTGGGAGGATCAAGGTCGTGACCTAGACTATTGTAAATGTCGAGTGTTCGGTTGTAGCTTGAAAACTAAAAGACACCTGAGCACCAATATTGTCCTGTTGGATAGAGGTGATGTAGCTTATGCCAAATCCGATCTCAACTTGAACCCGGTGCGCGTAACGAAACAGTGCCAGAGCGACTGGAAGTTGGGGGTTCGAACCCGACTTTTTCAATTTTTAAGCTATCGCTCTCCAATATTTACCACAGACTGGGGCAGAAATTAGGACCTTATTATTTAAAATTGTACTAAAATCGGACAGGTGGTTATTACGTAACGGGTCATTTTAATTTAAAATTAACGAAATTCACGGTGCCCTCAATATTGACCGTACAAACTTAAAAATGGCATAGGACACTGTGGAATGTTATTGCCCGTCAGGAAAAAATATGGTTAAAATTCGCCGTGTTAACACTTTTGCGTAAATCGACTGAAATATCATTGCAATGGTAAACTATACGGCGTTTCTGTTTGCTTAAAGGCCAGCCCCCTCTCGCCGCCCCCACCCCGGCCTTCTCCATGCCCGCCAATACACACACGCATTCTGGCTTTGATGCGCTTCACTGGCGCACACTCCTGCCCTTATCCACATCCACCCCCTACCTTACACCCCTACCCTGTGTATTGCTCACCGGCCCGCTGCCGTTCTGCTTGGTGCATAGTGCTCTTACAGTGAACCGAGAGCCGCTTCCCCCCCCCCCCCCCGCGCGGGCCCCAACTGAGGTCGAGGTGACAGCGATTCCATCAGCATGGGAAGCAACGAAACGCTGTAATTCCTTCAATCCCCTGGCCGTGTCCGCCAATACACACACAGTGTTGGCACTTTTGGGTAACTCGACTAACACGCCATTACACACTATCATGCAAGCCGTGAACTTCTTTGCTGGCGCACTCCCCTTCTCTCAATCACACGCACCTCTTACCCTACACCCCTACTATGTATACTGCTAGCCACTGCGCTGCCGGTCAGCTGCTTTCTTCATGGTGCTCTTACCCTGAACCTGGCGCCCCCCCACCCCCCACGCGAGCCTGCACCTGAGGTGCCTGTACATCGGTGTGACATTGTGCCCTTCGAGAACTAATTACGTTTCAGTGATTGTTATTGGTGCTGTAAAGGAAGGTACGCGGAATATGGTGACAAGGTTTCAGAAAGGACCACCTACATCTGTCAAAACGTACTGATGAGTTTTATTTAAGATTCCAAAACGGAGATCCGTTATTACCACACCTAATTGTTATAGGAGATTCGCGATTCAGTGGAATTAAGTATTGCCTCAGCCGACATGATCAAGGGATATGCAGACCCCCTTCCCCCCTTGTGGATCTGAGCTTACAGTGTAAAAGTCGAGCAAAACGACTGTTTGTAGATGCAACGCCTCCACCCCCCCCCACCCCTCCAACCAACAGGCGTCCGCCTATGTGACCTATGCGGCGATACAGGTAACACCAAAACCGCACCCAGCGTGGCGGGCCGACGCCACCAAGTCGCCTCAGTATAGGGTTGCCTGCCCCCAGAGCACGAGCAGCCAACCTCCCTTTCCACCCCGCTAAACATGTAGGTCATCACTCTCTGCCTTCCACTCACTCCACCTGTCCGCTAGGGCTCAATTATATGTCTGTTGTCGCCTACTTCCTTAATGCATTTTCACACTCGCTCGCCACGGCGGCGCTGCGCAAGTTGAGGAAAGGAAAAATGCGTCGCGCATTTATAAAAAATAGTGCTGGGGACCCTGCTTAAGGCTGATAACACACGGTATCAGGTGATGAAAAGAAAGAGTTCAGTCACAATTATAACTTTTTCGAAAAGGTACAAGATGTTTTGTGCTATATTAAATACACGGATCTCGGTATTTTTATGCTGTACGGCAGTAAGTTAGCGTGTGGCGTGTGATGTTATGAAGTAGGACAGACGAGGGGAGGGGGCGCAGTGGGTGGGTGTAGGGGTGGCGGTAGCGCACGAGGGGGGGGGGGTCGTAAAAGGAAAGTGATAGTTTCCTCAGCCAGCAAATTACGGCATGTATGTGCGTCTGTCACGCATTCACCATCATTATAGTCCGCTTTTCACATTGTTATATTTTAATGTTACGACCACAAATATGTCAAGTGATATATTTTTGAGAACATATCCTCTATTGGCTTGAACTTGACGTCGTGACTAATCTGGACCCAGGAGGGAGCGTAGCGTACCACTGTACTGAATATATTACGTAGGCTATATGCTTAGTCATAGTTTTTAGTAGGTTCCCGACGCATGAGTTAGTTAACGAACTGTGTACGCAGTCACGAGCGATAATGCAATCGCGTGTCCTAGTACTCGTGAATATGGCGGCCCGGAAGTCATAGGCCCTTATACAGCTCCTAAAGGGAGGCGGGCGAACGTGATGTTTGCGTTGGTGAACTAAAGGACGGGAGATAAGGTGACACTCGGCGCCAGTAAGTCTGACCCGAAATCGGGACGCGCAAACTACAGATAGAGGATGAAAACATCTTTTTCGCCGAATTTAGAAACCTTAGAAGCGATCAAAACGATACAAAAGATGAAAAATCACCAGGGACCGACGGTCTACCGTATAAACTTTATAAAGTATTTTGGGACGACATAAATGTACTCTTGGTAAACTGCTTTAATGAGGCCTGTCGTCGAGGCATCATGTCGAATACTAGAATGAGTGTAATAACGTTAAAACCAAAAGTGGGAAAAGATACAACTCTCTTGAAACATTGGCTCCCAATATCGCTACTCAATACGGATCTCATTGCTAATAGCATGATCCTGGGGTGAAAAAAAACTAGACTAGGGCTCTTGACTGGTTGTCTGCGCGGATCCAGAGAGCCAAGACCAGGGAGTAGGAGAGACAGCCGGTCACTTAGCGAGTACGTGTCAGCCTCCTGCGAGTGTGCTTGTTACGGTTTGATGGACTCGTATTGTAACGGAACTGTGGCACGAAGCAAGCGCAACAAAGTGGAGAATTTTTAAATAAATGTTATTATTATTATTAACGGTGGTGAAACTCACGTCCAGAAGACGGAACCAGCTCTGCCCGAACCGACGTCCCGGCGAAACAACGAGAAGCACTAAGAAAAATTATCGTATATAAATATTTCAATAACTTTAATATTTATAAAAGCTTGACCCTATCAGACCGATGGGTTAGCGACTTTACACATCTCTAGACGTATGCCTTTTGTCGACACCTATTTTGTAGGCAAATATGCATGATCTCTTGTCGCTGGTGGCGATGAGTGACCGGCCGCTAGTCGCGATAAGTGACCGGCCACTGGTCGCGATGGGTGACCGGCCGCTAGTCGCGATAAGTGACCGGCCACTGGTCGTGATAAGTGACCGGCCACTGGTCGCGATGTGTGACCGGCGGCTGTTCGCGATGAGTGACCAGCCGCTGGTCGCGATGGTGATCAGTCACTCTGGGTGAGGGCAGAGCTGGACCTCTGGATCAGTCACTACGGGTTTGGGCAAAGTTGGGCTTCTGGATCAGTCACTACGGGTGAGGAGAGAGCTAGACCTCTGGATCAATCACTCCGGGTGACGGCAGAGCTGAACCTCTAGATCAGTCACTCCGGGTGAGGAGAGAGCTGGACCTCTAGATCAGTCACTCCGGGTGAGGGCCGAGGTGGACCTCTGGATCAGTCACTCCGGGTGAGGGCAGAGGTGGACCTCTGGATCAGTCACTCTAGGTGAGGGCAGAGGTGGACCTCTGGATCAGTCACTCCGGGTGAGGAGAGAGCTGGACCTCTGGGTTAGTCACTCCGGTTGAGGGCAGAGCTGGACTCTGGATCAGTCACTCCAGGTGAGGGCAGAGGTGGGCCTCTGGATCAGTTACTCTGATTGAGGGCAGAGCTGGACCTCTGGATTAGTTACTCTGAGTGAGGGCAGAGCTGAACCTCTTGTTACTGTACAATGCTGTACATCAGTTACTCCGGATGAGGACAGAGTCAGCCTCAGGATCAGTCACTCATGAGGGGGGAGGGGGGGGGTTTACACATGTCGCATGTCGATGTCAAGAATCGGTCCATGTCGCATGTGTCGTTAAGTGTAAAGACGTGTCGGGACTGTCGCTGAATGGTACCACGCATCTAACACCAGACGGTCCCTTACTGCATTGGCCGTAGATATATAATACGCGAAATTTAAAAATGAATCTAGTCGAAGATATATTCGCAGTGTGGCATCAAATACACCACTGATTAGCATCTACTGTGGTACTGGTACCGTGCGAGACGAATTCATTCGATTTTTATTAAATAGAGTTCACGTTCCAACTACGTTTTCGCGTTTGGTCGACGTTAAAGGCGTGAATTGCTCTGAATTTTGACCCCGTGCAGGCGCGCAGGGATTCTATAAGCCGGCCGCCAACTTCCTTTCTTTGTGAACAAATTTGCTTCGGGCTTTCAGGAGTTATAGTCAAGACAGAATATACTCATTTGACATTAGAAAGAAATTGATAATACACAAATTATAGAACATATTACTTTAATTTCTTCATGGAAAGGACCAGTATATGAATGATCGTAATGTGCAATATGTTCCTTAGCATGCATGTAATATGAAATAATAGTTCTATATTGTTATAGGATAGTTTCTTTTAGTTGGCCACAATGTGCAATACGTTACATTCTCACGTGATATACCGTACCTAGTCAACATGTTTCAGTTGTTTATTTGACACAACGTTAGTCATTAGTATCCATTGTAGGCTACATATATACATTGTCGGCTAACAGAGCGCAAGTGCTAATGTTACCCTGTTAACCTTTGCACCGACGTAAAATAAAATGTTCTTTTATCGTATCTTATCTGATGCATATTTGCGTCATTAAAACGTGTCAATGCAGCGAATCGATGCGGGCGCAATGCGAGCAGTGCCCGCAAAGGCTTGCCTGCGCCCGCCCCGCGCCCGCACAGATATGGATCCGACCGTCCCTCCCCGCGCCCGCGAACCAGCACTGCGGGCGCGGGTATGCCCGCCCCCCGCAGATCTCTAGCAGCGATACACGTAACACCAGAACCGGACCAGGGGCCGGCCCGATTGCTCAGGAGGCTAGAACGCTTGCCTCAAGTGCCTGAACTGGTCACGCACAAACGGCACATGGATCGGTGGTTCGCGCCCCGCTGTGGCCATGTCTGTGTGGTCGCAAGATAAAGATCCCACGCCATTCTTCCCCAAGAGTAGGGGGTTGCCCCCGGGGACATGGCTCCACTTTCCCTTCTTTCTCTCATTGACACGATATGACCAGACGTGGGTAAAGCGTCCTGAATATACAACCAGCCAGAACCGGACCTAGCTCGGCGGGCTGACGCCCCTAAGTTGTCTAAGCTTAAGTTTGCCTGCCCAAAGAACATGAGCAGTCAACCGATCCTTCCACACCGCTGAGCATGTAGATCAGCTCCATTCTACCCGTATATATCCGAAGCCGGGCAGGTGCGACTTGTTACATCGGTGTGGTGTGACTTCTACACCGGTTTGACAGGTACATTGGTGTGTCCTAAATATAGGCCGCTAGGAACGAGACGCCACGTGCATTTCCCGCCAGGGCCTCATTAGTTGATAGTAAGGCCAGTGCCAGGGCCTGTCGGGAACTGGTTGGCCCCTTATTTCGTTCACACACAGCGTGTTTCACTAATTTGGGCAAAATATTGTTCAGGGAGGGGAGGAGTTGGTCTGTTTGGAGGCAGGGGGGAGGGCTATGGACTGAAGGGGTGCTTTACCACGTTTTTTTTGCGTTAGGCCAATAGGAGAAGGCTATGCTGAAGGCCTGGAATGCGCCGCGACGAGCCAAATAAGAACAGGTTATACGACTCAACGGCTGCCACGGAGCGTCAACACCCACTTCAACTCCTGGTATTTGCAAAACTAATGGCTGAATCTCCAAATCAGTCACCTACCTGCCTTCTACGAACCTTTCTGAAATATTTGCAGCTACTTTCGAAGCATGACCTACCACTATTTAATGTTACAAGGCGACTTTTTGCGCCCGCCATGCACATTTACTCGATTAGCCAGTTTTGGGTGTGGGAACCCCCCCCCCCCCCCCCCCCACCACCACAGGCCCCACCTGAGGTCGAGTTGACAGCGGTTGCAGCAGCATGGGAAAATACGAAACGCTGTAATTCCATTAATAATCGGATCGGCCCAGAAGGTCCCGGTTTGATTTATAATGTGCAGCGAGACAACCCCCATGCATCAGTCATGCGTCATCAGACGTCCATTTGAGCCCTAAAATCTCAGCCGCCAGGGTGATATGCCTTCTTATGGCGAAAATTGCCATCATGTCGGTCAGTTCTGTTTGTGTGTGTGTGTGTCTCTCGACACGATTACTGTCGAACACTTGAAGCTATCGTTGTCGAACTTTGCCAACAGATGCCAGAAGTCTAATCTCAGGTCAAGTTCGTTGCCGGGTGAAATCGGTCGGACGTCGACGTCACAGTGATGTCATACGTCCAAAACACATTTCCCGGTCTAACTCGCTTAATATTACAGCTAGAAACACAAAATTAATGTCTATATACTCAGCTTCTGAATATCTCTCTCGTTATCAGTCACTCAGGGTACCGTATGGCAAAATTTATAGTGAGCCCATCAATAGTCTCTGTTTCCAAGGCGACGAAAGTCCCCATTATGAGCCAATGGAAGTTTTGTCACGACAAGTTGCCATACAGGTATCTCCACGCCGCTTGGCAGGGACATTCAGTCCGCCACCTAGATAGACTATGCCAAAAATTACGCCGATCGAACTGGTAGTATTCGTTTCCAAGGCAACGAAAAATCCCTATCTGAAAGATACAAATTTTACTTTTTTCCATGTTCGGTGCAGTTAAAATGCACATTGTCTCACGCTACTTAGTACAGGCTACCTAGTGGTCGGGCTTATCAATTATGTGCAAGATGAATGCAATTGGACGGTTACTTTTTGTTTCCATAGCAACGCAAAAATGGCCCAATGGTAAAAGATAGGACATTTTGAAAATTACCATGAGCCAAAAACATAGAAACCGATAAGCCATGCAACTCATCTTTGACACAAATATTACTTAAGGTTGTATCTTAAAATTCGTTACATTTCAGCAACCTGGGTCAAGGGTCAAGGCCGTGTCCTTGATTATTGTAAATGTCGAGTGCTCGGTTGTAACTCAAAAACTAAAAGACATCTGAACACCAAACTTGCTCTGGTGGATAGGGGTGACGTAGCTGATGCCAAATCCAATCTCAGCTTAAACCCGGAGTGCGCAACGTATCGGTGCCAGAGCGCCTGGAAGTTGGAGGTTCGAACCCGACTTTTTCAATTTTTAAGCTATCGCTTTCGAACATTTACCACAGACTGGGTCATAAATTAAGACCTTATGTTTAATATTGTACTAAAATCGGACTGGTGGTTATCACGTAACGGGTAATTTCAATTTAAAATTAACGGAATTCACGGTGCCCTCAATATTGACCGTACAAACTTGAAAATAATATAGGACACTGAGGAATTGTATCGCCCGTCAGGGAAACATATGGTTAAAGTTAAGACGTGTTAACACTTTTGCGTAAATCGACTAAACTACCATTGCAATGGTAAACTAACTATACGGCGTTTCCGTTCGCCTAACGCGACCCCTTCCCCTCTCCCGCCACCCCACCCCTGACCGTGTCCGCCAATACACACACAGTGTTGGCACTTTTGGGTAACTCGACTAAGCACACCAATACACACTTGCATGCAAGCCGTGAACTTCATCGCTGGCGCACTCCCCTCTCCTCAATCTCACTCACCTTCTACCCTACACCCCTATGCTCTATACTGCTGGCCACTCCGCTGCCGGTCAGCTGCTTTCTTCATAGTGCTCTTACCGTGAACCTGGCGCCCCCCCCCCCCCCACCCCACCTTCTCCCGGGCGCCTCCACCTGAGGTCGAGATGAAAGCGATTACATCAGCATGGGAAGCTGCGAAGCGTTGTAATCCCTTTAATAATTGACCCAGAAGATCCGGGTTTGAATTATAGTGTGCAGCGAGACGTCCACCATACAACAGTCATGCGTCATCAGACGTCCATTGGAGCCATAAACTCTCAGCCGCCAGGGTGATATGCCTTGTAATGGGTTTGGCCATGTTAAAGTGTGATTATTTGCTAGCGTCCAAACTACTGCTTTGATTTTGATGCAATTTGGCAAACATGATGCCAGTAATATGGGTACATATTTCACCACATATGAGTCATCTACCTGCATTTATGTAGTCACAGCAAATTTTTTGCACATTTGGCAATGTCAAAATTGATCATCCAATAACTCGAAAACTATAAATGTGAGGGCATAATACTCTGCGCGTCTCTCTGAAGAATACTCTGAAACAAATTGCGAATCTCTAGACCAAATATTAACGAAGTTACGCGGGAAAACATGTTTCGTAACCTTGACCTGGATGTGACCTGGACCTTGGAAGTGTAACCTTGATCAATATAATATTTTACGCCTAAATACTAATGTCATCTCTCACGCAAGGTGTCGTTTGTCTGACATGTCCCCTTCATGGAGAAATTGAGGAGGCCTGATTCCCGCCAAAATTCTGGTGATTTTGAATTTTTGATATGCAATGGTGCATATGGCTTTTCCATCGTCCCTGTTTACCTCACAGTTAGGTATTGTACAATTTCGTTCACGAGGGTCGGTGAAATGCTCGTTCTCAATGTTCGTAGTTCTAGGTGCGATTTTCTCAATTCTCGAATAATTAACTACAGTTGTCAATCACGAGGTTCGAGGAATTGCTGATTCCCGAATCACGATACAAATCTTTCACTGCTGCCAAGCCATCTAAAATGCCACCTAAAATGAAAAAGGCCGATCACGAGAAAAATTAAGTAGGGGAACATGGGGCAAAATGACCACCTTAATTTTCTTTGTATTTTTTGGACGACAAGCAGTGCTATAAAAATAGCCAAATTTTGGTAAACTGACAACAGTAGTATTGGGAATAACATAGCTTGGATACATGCGAGTGACACGAAAAAATTGTTTACTACCACAAAAAATATGTTTTATGTCACAGTGGGTCATTTTGCCCCCCTATTGGGGCAAAATGGTCAGCACATTATTTCAGTATGTTAATGAGTGAACTGAACAGCCTAAGAAGGCAAACTCCTAACTCTCTGGAACAGTTTGACCCAGAAGGATCACACACAGGAATTCCAAAAAACGTTCACGTCAGCAGAGGCGGATCGGGCGGGGTGGGGGGCGGGACACCCTCTTCCCCCACTTTTTGCGATTTTGCAGTGCAAAATTCAGGCCATCTGAGGCGCGGAACTCAGCTTTCATGCGAGGTCCTACTGTTGCACAGACCCGGGGCAGGGGCGGATCCAAGGGGGGGGGCGACCCGGCCCCGGCCCCCCTTTTCAGGGCGGAAATGTATATAATTTATACCATCTACCGGCCCCCTATCCAGCATATCTGGATCCCACCCTGAAACCGGCCCCTGAGATTTAGGGAGGGGGTGGGGGGTAAAAAATACATTGCTGGGTTTGGGGGGTTCCGGGATAAAGCCGCCCTTTTCAACCGCCAAAATCCGCTCTATGAACGCACATTTTCAAAGCCACCCCCTACTCTCCCACGGTCGCAAGTTTTAAAATATTCGCTCTATATTGGTATCTTCATCATAAATGTCCGCTCTATATGGGTATCTTTTTCATCATAAATGTCCGCTCTATAGGGGTATCTTTTTCATCACAAATATGCGCTCTCTCAGGCATCAAGGCACCCGCGGAACCCCCCCCCCACCAGATTTGTATAAGAGTGCACCCCCCCCCCACCAGATTTGTATATGAGTGCACCCCCTCCCCCCCCCCCCCCCGTCCCCATCTGCGTTTTATCCTGACGAGCTGTATGTATCGAATGGAGACACGATGTCGCGTGCCGCCTGGCTCTGCCTCAATCAACGCTTCCGGCTCCCAGGGGCGCACAACTCTCCCTTTATCAAGCTCCCTGTGACGCACATCGTTTTCTTCTTCAAGCATGTTCATGATCATCAAAGATGTTCCGATTCAGTGGACATATCATCCAGTTTGCTAAAGATAATCGTTTCTGTTAAAGTATACATATTAAATTGGATGTGGGTAAAACGGCCCACTGGGTCATTTTGCCCCAAGCAGCGTGGGTCATTTTGCCCCTGTTAGTAACCTTAAAGCGGGTGTCCAGCCTAATTTAATCGCGATCGGCACCGAAAGTTTACATCTTAAAGTGAAATTGGCGAGTGTTAACGCTTCGTTTCCGCCGACTGGTAAGGAGAAAAAAATTAAGGCAACCCGCCCCCAGCAATGTCAAGCAGAGCGCCATTTTGCCGGGAGCAGTGACGCGTATTGTGACTATTCATGTGGCACCGCCTTATGTTATCACTCGCGGGGAGAGTGATCAGGGCCGCGATTTACAGATGAACAGCGGCAGTTCCAAGCCGCGCAGTAGAACATGATGTTAGTGTTTAATGGAAATGTACCATCCAAACAAATTGATATACGTCTTGCGACGATGGACTCCGCAACAATGCCATGATTGGAGTTAGAATCGCAGCTCCTTACATTAGCGATGATCACGCGCTCTTGTTTTGCTCACACAATAGGCGCAATTTCCGGTTTGAATAAATTAGAGTATTGCCTCCTGATTGGTCAATCGCGGACACACCTCCAAAAAGGGCTGCCGCCTGGGTAGGCGGCGAAATCGTGCCCGGCGGTCACTTCTAAATTTTATTGTAAGCTAGAGATAGGACGAAAAATTCTGTAATTTGGAGGATAGACAATTGGGTATTATATGAATCGGTAAAGCAGCGTTAGAGGCCAGGCTGGCGGTTCACTTTAACATTTGACCGCTGTATGAAAAAAATGGCGCAGTATATTCCGCATTTGAATTACGTTTGGGGCTTGACTTGGACTTATCTTTGATCGTGTTAATTTATCAAAATTTTCCCCCAAGCTAATATGCACTGAGCTCTACTTTCTTCCAGTGTTTACCATAGATGGAAACAGCCCATACTCTTTTACTTCGGTAACGAAGGTCAGCTGTCTGCTTCAACGCCCATGTAGATTTGTTAAGGTAACACGTAACAAGCAGGAATAAATATAAAACGCTTCAATACAGGTGGCAGCACCGCAAGTGCGCGATATTGTGGTGGGCCATTTGACCCCGATGGGTCATTTTGCCCCATGTTCCCCTAATACACAACTGATATTTCTGTAGGGGTAAATTTACGAATATTTAAGTTTTGTAGGGGTATGGAAATGCGACTTTGAGCGGGTCACTGGCCAAAACGATACCGCATCCGAGCGGCTTCTGGACGTAAAAAAGGGCCGGGGGGGGGGGGGGGCGAGGGGACTTCTGCCTTACGTCTACCTTTGGTGTATGATACATGTGTATGTGACTGAGGATTTAAAAAGACATGTACCCTGCCCCCCCCCCCCCATACACACACACCCTGTATCCGCCACGGCGCACTTCTACAAAATACAGATTTCAGACATGCGCGTGTGCAACGCAGCCAAGGGTAAACTCTGTATTGTGTTAATTCAGGAGTTTCATCAAGGATGTCATGGGGAGTCTTTGGTTGAGTCCTGTGAGTTATTTCATAACTAGACCAATTCATTAATCGTATTATAGTACCTTACATAATCTCTGGTCCTATCCTATCCTATTCCGGAGTTCGCGTAGTCATGCGCGACACCTATCGAGTGGTGATAGAATCCGCCTGCGTTTACTTCCGGTCGGTCGTAACCGCGGTGTGTAAGGTGGCCACACCCCACCCTTACAGGTTAAGTGGGCTTATAATTAATAATGTTATTTGATGATAATTATTCATTATTTATTCAGTGTGTCCCCTCTCCCCCGGTCATCATTTTTTTTGTGCCCCATCCCCAGTATATGAAAAGTATATGAAATGTACTTAACATATGGCTTAATCAGTAGCAGTGATCCAGATAGTATGCTGATCCTTAAACTGGTGTCAAATTCGTGTTGCTTATCAATACAGGTACTGAACTGTCTTCTATATTAATTGTTTCCTATTTAATTAAAATTTTAATTTGATCTGCCAGCAAGTGGATGTTGGCAATACAAAATAACTTATAATTAATTACAACCATTTTGTAAATATACACTCAAAGCCTGACATTTTAGGAGGGGTACGTTGTTGAGTTTAGGGAAATGGGATTTCTTTCAGTATTTGCTTAATTTTTGACATCCTAGCTATTTTGTAATAAAATAGCTGGTGATATGTCTGTTTTCCATGGCCAAATAGACTGCATACACAAATATCTGTATTTGTATGGCCTATATTGTTTTTAGATGCCTGATGATAATCTATACCCTTTTGGCAGGGAAACCAGTTTTTGGCACGCAAAATTATTATATTGAGACACTATTAAAATTGGAAGGTTGGCTTGAGATGAATAAAATATATACATTCTTCATTTGATTAATAATAGTAATGATGGCATGAATTAAAATATATAAAGATTAAATTAATCTACAGTTTTAATAACTGTGCGGTTGTTAAGTTTAGGGAAGACATATTTTATTTAATATTTATTTAATTTTTGAGATCCTAGGTTTTTTTGTAATACAATAGCTGGTGATATGTTTACCTTTATCTTACCAACGATTATAGAGTGTGCAAATAGTATGTCACATGCACCGCAGTCACCTACATCTCGGGCTTTTACACAATGTTCTAGGTTTTTGTAGGACAGTTTATTGTGGCCCCATTTCAAGAATTCCTGCACACGCCCCTGCTAGATAATAAGCAGGGTCCCCTAGATATTAAGTCGGTACGTACCCCTAGATAATAAGTAGGGCCTCCTAGATAATAAGTCTGGAGTTTCATACCTGTATCCCCAGGAAGCTTCTGTGTATAATTAATTTTGGAAATTTCATGTAAAATAGTTACTTTAAATCAATTTTAGTAATAAACTGAAAATTGGTTTCAAATATATTTCTTCAACGTAGCTATTTTAGTAAGATAATAATTAATTTCATGTTTTTATTTTGGTTAATTGTATATGACCTAATTAATTGTTTATTAAATTTTGTTAACACTAAATAACTAAGCGATATGCTTTTTTGAACAAGTCTCAGAAACTACACACATAAATATGCTTTTTGTATATGTTTTTTTTTAGCAAGTCTCAGAAACAACACACATAAAAACCCTGAGCCGTTACCTACCCCCTCATTTACCTCAAGAGTAACCCCATGGCCCGGGACTCCCACCATGCACTCCACCTCCACCCCTCCTCCACCCCCTTCTTTCCTGGTTTCGAAACGGCGGCCACATTAGACGTTTTTGTTTTACTGCGGCCACAACGACCACATCGGGTGGCATTTGCGAATCAGTAAATAAATATGGACTAAATACAAAGTGCAGCGGTTGCCCTAAGTTACCGCTATACAATGACGTCACAATCATTTCGGTTATTAAGTTACAAGTTTTTTGTTGTGGAACTATCACCTTGACGGCGTAGTGATAGATGACAGGGAAACAGGAAAAAGGGAACATGTCGATCAGTACGTGAAAAATGTCCAGTTCCGGTGATGTATATCTATAGCCACTGTAGTTGCATGGCCACCATTTAAAGAAAATGTACATCAGTGAACCACGGCCGGTTAACAAATTCGTTTTACCAAGGTTAGTTATAATCCTGTTATGCACTATTCTTGGTGTTCTCGAATGTGCACAACAATCCATTGCGCATGGATGCTGTGCCCTCACGAGATCGATTTACGTAGTACATGTAATGTTAGACAAGAAGAACCAGCCAACCGTATACATTGACGAATATTTCGCGCTGATATAGAAAGGCCATCCTACCTCCTCCTCCACCATCAATAGTCAACAAAATGATGTTTGCAAGATCACTTTAGTGTAGGTGCAATGGACGACGAAAGCGAGAGCCGGGGGGGGGGGGGGGGCAACATTCACCTTGCCATTTTACACACGTACGCAGGTTAGGGCACAAAACGTCATAGTGACGAAAACATCAGATCACACGGTCTGAGCCATCTAGGAGCAAATGTACAGTTTCACACTGTGCCTCGATCGCAGGATCTGTTGACGGGGGCTATGAATATATGAGGCAGTAACTCTTCAGTTTCAGATATATTTAAGTGCTTTCATAAACGATGGAATATGGGTATCGCCCCCCCCCCCCTCTCTCCTGGTCCATCCCTTGGAATCTTCTATTCCAAGAAACCTTAGATTTCCTTATTTTCCTGCGCCTTAATTCGCCAATTTCGGCCTCCAAGAGGTCTCTAATTGTCAATCAATCAATCCTTTAGCTCCGAGTGGCCCCGCTCTGTCTCCTTCAGAAACGCCACGCAGGTTGTGTGGGCGATAACCGGGATGGTTGAAATTAAACTTTACACTGTATATTTCATTCTACCAAGGTATGACGTTTTGGTCACTATGACGTTTTGGGTTCTAACATACGCACTAACCATTTATTCTACTAGACGTCTAGCGTTCGCAGTAATAAGCGAAAGAAATAACAGTATGACGGTATTTTGTTTTATACGTCAAATAGTAGCAGGCAGAAGGTAGACATTGGGCAGAAATAATATCGATAATTATATTGACATAAATTGAGACCGGGACATAAATGTTAAGGATATTTAAACCCTGTGGAATTATTGTGCATCCAGTACAGAATATTCAAATTGCGGCTAAAGCACGATAATAAACGAATATCAGTCCGGTAAAACTAAGGCCCAAGCTCATACATTGATTGAGTAAAAAAAAAGGGTTGATTGAGTTTAAAAAGGGGCTGTTTCCCGTCCGTTGTTCGTCATTTAACGTAGTACTACTACCTTCAGTGGATAAAATCTGCCTGACGTCCTGGTTGGATCTATAGAATTGACGTGTTGAGTAAAAAAAAAAGGGTTGATTGAGTTTAAAAAAGGGGCTGTTTCCCGTCCGTTGTTCGTCATTTACCGTAGTACTACTACCTTCAGTGGATAAAATCTGCCTGACGTCCTGGTTGGATCTATAGAATTGACGTGTTGAGTAAGAAAAAAAGAAGGGTTTATTGAGTTTGAAAAGGGGCTGTTTCCCGTCCGTTGTTCGTCATTTAACGTAGTACTACTACCTTCAGTGGATAAAATCTGCCTGACGTCCTGGTTGGATCTATAGAATTGACGTGTAGACCGCTTAACTATACTGTAAAATTGGATCAAAGATCAAAAAGATCAAATCAATGGAAATAGGCAAGGTTCCCCGGGCAGAGTTCGTTCTCTTGCTACTGATGGGAAGTTGTGGGCGCGAGACAGTACGGGATTTGTTTGCTTTGATGACGGTTCGGGCGATAAGGCTTTGGGAGAAATATTATTACTGTTGGCACCAAGCCAAGTAGCCCGCCGCAGACATGGATAATCACCCGAAAGCGATATTATGCGCGGGATAAGGTGATAAGCACCGAGCGGTAGTGTTGACACTTATGCGATAGCGTTGACATGCAAGAGCGAGTTGATACATCCAAGGTGGACCAAGCAGTGCATCCAGTGGTTCAGTTGGATATACTTTCAAGGCGGCTGCTGGTCCCAATGAGCTCTTGCATGCCGCGGCATAGTGGGACAGACAGCTTCATTTTATTAGTATAGATTTGCTAAGATAAAATGCATGAACGCCTTACGCTTCTCAAGTGGCCTTTTCATTATGTAAGTTTCGATCGATTCGATTCATCAAATGTTGAAAGATCTTTTCGGGTTATTTTCCCCAGACCGCCTTTCCTTCTCGGACACTGAGAAAACGAATCAACGATGCCATATGATCCAAATCTGGCCGATCATCTACACAATATTTACCGCGCCTTCCGCTCGACTCCCCGGCGAGAGACCCGCGGTATCCATGATGAACGGACCCAAGCCCCGCCCCACGTGTCTGACCCTGAGCTGCGAGACGCGTGCAGACGACTGGACTGCCAGAAGATGATGATCGGCCTGTGCCTGATGGCGCAGTCCGTCGCCTGCTTCATCGTGGCGGGACTCAACCTCATGGCCTTCCCTCAGTCACCCAGCGACATGACTCAGAAAGTGATGGATTTAACCTTCACTCTGTTGGCCTTGTCCGCCATCTTGATTTTCGTGTTTAGTGTCATGTGGCTGTGCTAGTGACATACGTGTTTAACCTTCTTTGTCACACTTAATTGTTTCTTGGTGTTGTTAATTACCTTCCGCTAACCTATCTCGGGCCGGAACGCATGCCACTGATGTGGCAATTGCTTAAGTCTGAAGACTTCGGTCATTTGTGTTGCTTATTAAATATATATTTTATTCCTAATGTGTTGATTGTATAACAAGTGCGACCCACTGATTAAAACATCGAAATGCATATGATGTTTACCCATACGGCGGATCAATTGCCAGGGAAGGCGCGGAAACTCGCTGCAAAAGTTATCTTGCAGAGAAACATAATTGATTAGGAGTTCCTTAAGATCAAAAATATATCAGTCGAGGTGTCTATACTATCACCATTTATCCAGTTACGTAAAGCCGGCTACATTTATCCAAGACAATGTTTATTGCAATTTAGAATTTTTTTCCCATGGTTTTAAAGATTACAAAAATGTATCATCATTGTATCATGTGAAGACAGAAGGCTAATTATATATTTTTTTAAATCTCATTATTCTAGTATGTATAAACTTTATATTTTAGTCTTAACATAAATGAGTAGAAATTTAATGTCTCTACGTAAACGAAATGTAATCACTATTAAATGAGATAACCGGTGTTCCATATAGCAGAACGCGTTGGCATTTAGTTGACTTTTTAGGAATAAATTTGGCCTACTTACTTTAATGGTTTGTTTTCATTTATGGTTTAACACGAACTACAGAATACGGTGATCAGAGTGAAAATTAAGTTGATATTCACCAGACCAGTTAGGGACATAATAGGTTACGGTAATTAACATCAAAATAAACTCGGACGTTTCATTGGATTCAAGAACAGATACTAGTAATGTTTGCAACTAGTCACCAACAAAATATCCACAAAATTACACCTCCCGAAAATATTTAAATCTCTGACGAACAAAACTGGCGATTTAATTGTTTTTATTACAAAAGCGATGAATATTTACATTTCGGGCGAAATGACGGTGATCTAATGATAGGAACTCCCCACATGGAATTATCTACACCACTTGCACCATGGGCAATATACTGTGGTTTAATTATAGAGACTATACAGTTGCTCTGTTACGACACTGGCGCCGAAATGGAACTATCAAAGTAGTTACCGGAAATCCTCAAAAAGCACAATTTCGTAACTGTTTACTTCTTACGATAACGTAAATGTTTTTCAGTGAATTTCTGTTACCACCACGTGGTACTCATCCAGTCCACATCACATCAATGATATAATAACATATATGAAGTAACTTTCCATCCACTTTGACAAGACAAAAATCACAAACGGCAAGACGCCGTTTCTTCAGGACATCCCAGGTAGGCATAACATCGCCTTTTACTAAATTTGATAGCCAACAGTTAACCCAAAATATGTGATGAAAACTGATGAAGCCAACAACTAGGCACGAATCAAATGTTCCATGTCAAGACCGGTTTGTAGTCCGAGAGGCGAGGACGTTCGATGAATATTGGATGAGGGAGACGACACCAAGGTTGCCGTTTTTCTTCATTTCTCCAGCGGGGCGTAGTTAAGCAACTTCTCAATCAGATCGACATGAGAAAGCAGCATACGCCTGCAGCAGTACCGCGTCAGTCCCAGGGCGTCCAGAGCGTCTCTGTAAGACAATATCAAGCACACGGTAGGATTTGGTCGGCGGAGCAACTGGACAAAAAAGGTTTCCCCTCCGGCACGGTCATTCCATCACGGGGGTACCAACAAATCAATGTTCAAACGGGAGCCTTCTCAGCTAAGCTGGTAAGCAGGCCGAGCTGCAGATCGACAATTTGATCCGTTCCGATACTTTATAGTAGGTTATAGATACAGCTGTATTTAATATATTCTTTATTCAAAAGATATCATGGCGTGTGCAAAGACGCCGGCCGGCCCATCTATTATTCCGCTTTGCCACACCACTCTGAATCAACCTTTAACTCTTGACCCCTTGCCCCAATCTAAATCGACAGACCGCGTTAACATTATCATTCTGTCATAACGCACTCATTCATGTCATTCGTGCGACATCGTAACATCACACAAGGCGATGTCGTCGTCCTGGGATCTTTATGGTCCATGAGCCCACAAAATGTAATATTGTAGTAAATATGAGCAATATACGTGAGTTATGCTGAAACAATGATTCGTGTTCCAAAGTATAAATCTAGTCGCGTACTTCACCGTTATCGCATTTGCTTGTAATGATATCCGCTATATTTACTCTTTTCTTATTATGTGTCTAACTTATGACACTTCTCGTCTCAATTTATCCTGCAAACAGCGGCTTAAAATATCAAAAATTGTCTTTTGCGAAACCCCTAACATTTCATTTTGGTTCTCTAACCATATGGCCTGCTAATAAACGTCCAGGATTCGAGCATTATTTTCCATAGAAAACACATAAAATAATATCAATGAAAAAAACATGTATCACGGTCCCATTTTACTTAAATAAAAATATAAGACATTCCATAATTAAAAGGGCATGTGGTTAGATGCACGCTTTTGAAGATAGGTAACATAAAGATAAGTATGATACAGCATAAATTTCTTACAGACCAGGTGTCCTGTACATTTTTCCTACAGATAATTTATAGCAGGAAACTTGTTGTGTAAGCAGCTTTAATGCTGATCACAACACTGGAATTTATGCACATAAACAACATGATGACACACATATATATATACGAGTATGTGTATAAATGTGTATGTGTGACAATTATGGCACCCAATATTATTCATGAATATAACAAAATCTGGCATCAAAACCTGATATTTTGACATTGTATAGGATTGAATTTTATTTAAAACTACAAATTAACCGAAACCTGATGTTTTTTCAACACAATATTTCAGCGATCTGCATCTGATCTGTTCAGAGCACTTAACACATTCATTCCTAACTTTTCTTCTAAATTACTTTGTCTAAAGTTTACATATCCAAGTGCTGGGAAGTAAGTGTTCACTTGTCTGGAAGGCAAAATCACTTGTCTCAGAGTGGACAAGCAATAATGTCAAGCCCTGGGGGGCCAGTGGGGAGGGGGTGGGGACCCAGTGTATACTCATAATAGTAAACTACAAAACGGCTAAATGATTTAAGGGGAGACTAGCCTCTGGGTGGGGTAGGGGAGGGATGGTCTGGAATCTTTACAGGCTGGCCATGTAATAAGCATCACTACATTTTGGGGCAATCTTCATGGGCACTATAATGAGCATGGATAACGTTCATAATTTTTGGTGGAATTTTAGAATTTCAGTATTTTTGCTATACAACAAATACTAGAAAACACCATAGCAAACTATTCCACAATTCTCAGGGGTCACTCTGGCGAGAAAGTGCATACAACCGACGGGCTCCAGCCTAGTATCTTGTCGGTATGATATAAAGTCTCATTTGTATGACGTATTATCTGATTTGTATGACAAAGTGTCTCATTCGCATGACATAGTATCTCATTCGCATGATATAGTATCTCATGATATAGTATCTCATGATATAGTATCTCATGATATAGTATCTCATGATATAGTATCTCATGATATAGTATCTCATGATATAGTATCTCATGTACGTGATATAGTATCTCATGAAAAAGTATCTCATGAAAAAGTATCTCATGATATAGTATCTCATGTACGTGATATAGTATCTCATGATACACCGTCATTTCCAGGGTATAAGTCAAACCCACTGATTTTGGGAAATATTGAGACTTGAGCCATATATAAGTCGTACCAGTGTATAAGTTGCACTATTGTACATGTGAGCTACAGGTAGCACACACCACACCGCCCTATTGTACATGTGAGCTACCGGTAACACACACCACACCGCCCTATTGTAGATGTGGGCTACAGATAGCACACACCACACCGCCCTATTGTACATGTGAGGTACAGGTAACACACACCACACCTCCCTTTTGTACATGTGAGCTACAGGTAACACACACCACACCGCCCTTTTGTACATGTGAGCTACAGGTAACACACACCACACCGCCCTATTGTAGATGTGGGCTACAGATAGCACACACCACACCGCCCTATTGTACATGTGAGCTACAGGTAACACACACCACACCGCTCTATTGTACATGTGAGCTACAGGTAACACACACCACACCGCCCTATTGTAGATGTGGGCTACAGGTAACACACACCACACCGCCCTATTGTAGATGTGGGCTACAGGTAGCACACACCACACTGCCCTATTGTACATGTGAGCTACAGGTAACACACACCACACCGCCCTATTGTACATGTGAGCTACAGGTAACACACACCACACCGCCCTATTGTACATGTGAGCTACCGGTAACACACACCACACCGCCCTATTGTACATGTGAGCTACAGGTAGCACACACCACACCACCCTATTGTACATGTGAGCTACCGGTAACACACACCACACCGCCCTATTGTAGATGTGGGCTACAGATAGCACACACCACACCGCCCTATTGTACATGTGAGGTACAGGTAACACACACCACACCTCCCTTTTGTACATGTGAGCTACAGGTAACACACACCACACCGCCCTTTCCGTACATGTGAGCTACAGGTAACACACACCACACCGCCCTATTGTAGATGTGGGCTACAGATAGCACACACCACACCGCCCTATTGTACATGTGAGCTACAGGTAACACACACCACACCGCTCTATTGTACATGTGAGCTACAGGTAACACACACCACACCGCCCTATTGTAGATGTGGGCTACAGGTAACACACACCACACCGCCCTATTGTAGATGTGGGCTACAGGTAGCACACACCACACTGCCCTATTGTACATGTGAGCTACAGGTAACACACACCACACCGCCCTATTGTACATGTGAGCTACAGGTAACACACACCACACCGCCCTATTGTACATGTGAGCTGCAGGTAACACACACCACACCGCCCTATTGTACATGTGAGCTACAGGTAACACACACCACACCGCCCTATTGTACATGTGAGCTACAGGTAACACACACCACACCGCCCTATTGTACATGTGAGCTACAGGTAACACACCACACCGCCCTATTGTACATGTGAGCTACAGGTAGCACACACGACATTGCCCTATTGTACATGTGACCTACAGGCAACACACACCACACCGCCCTATTGTACATGTGAGCTACAGGTAGCACACACCACACCACCCTATTGTACATGTGAGCTACAGGTAGCACACACCACACCGCCCTATTGTACATGTGAGCCACAGGTATCACACACCACACACCCCTATCGTCTATGTGAGCTACAGGTAACACACACCACACCTCCCTAATGTATATGTGAGCTACAGGTAACACACACCACACCGCCCTATTGTACATGCGAGCTACAGGTAACACACACCACACCTCCCTAATGTATATGTGAGCTACAGGTAACACACACCACACCGCCCTATTGTACATGCGAGCTACAGGTAACACACACCACACCTCCCTAATATACATGTGAGTTACAGGTAACACACACCACACCGCCCTATTGTACATGCGAGCTACAGGTAACACACACCACACACCCATATCGTCTATGTGAGCTACAGGTAACACACACCACACCTCCCTAATGTATATGTGAGCTACAGGTAACACACACCACACCGCCCTATTGTACATGCGAGCTACAGGTAACACACACCACACCTCCCTAATGTATATGTGAGCTACAGGTAACACACACCACACCGCCCTATTGTACATGTGAGCTACAGGTAGCACACACCAAACCGCCCTATTGTACATGTGAGCTACAGGTAACACACACCACACCGCCCTATTGTACATATGGGCTGCAGGCACACACCACACCGCCCTATTGCAATGTGAGTGGCAGATACCACACACCACACCGCCCTTACATTTAATTCTCAGTGGCAATGTGTCACCACATTTGTCATTAGCGATGTGTTTTCGCCTCACCATTTTTCTTGGCGACACGTTTTCCGCCAAGTGTTTTTCCAGCTAGCCCTAGTTCTGTGGCTGTAGGACGGGCAGAAATCTCACAGGGTCTGTAGACGGACCCTGTCAGATTTTTGCCTGTACTACAGCCACAGAACTGGGGCTACGTACGGGCGAACCAGCCCTGAAACATGCCTCTGTGCATTGGGCTGCGCGGTTAACAGAGCGTGCCCAGAGAGGCATGTTTCAGGGCTGCGGGCGAGCCAGCTATATCACTTTTTCGTAGCGCGAAACAGAAACAAATAGCGGCTCTACCGCCTACTATAATGGCTATATACTCCTGGTCTTGTAGGCTCTATGCAACTCGGAGGGGTATCACTATCAACATCAATATGTAAATATGTCGAGGGCGCCTGTGCCATGCCTCCCATAGAAGCCAGTGTTACTTGACTGGACCACCGCAGGGTATAAGTAGACTGAGCACTTTCATTTCCTCACAAACCTTGATGAAGAGAGGAAGAGCTTACTTCGGATTCAACACGTACGAAACCCCTTTCATCAAAATGGCCGCTTCCAAATTGTCAGCATGTGAGAAAACGTACGCTGTTAAATGGACAGTTTCTGAATTATCAGCAAAATTTCAAGGTGAACTGTTTGCTGACATTAAAACTTCTACATTGCTCGAGTAATTCCTATCCTTAAGAGCCGAAAACATGTGGGAGATTTAGAAAAATTAGCCCAAAAGGTATTGGACGGGAATTACACACTCGTCACAAACGCCGACACCGTAGATGAATTGGATGAATTCAAGGAAGAATACAAACAGAAGATTACAAAACCCAATGCTATGTTCTGTGTAATGGCTCCAAGTGGCAATGAAAAGGTCACCCTGGCCGAGGAAGAAACGGCACGACGTATGCAGACGGAGCACTTCCTGGAATTGTAACTTAAACTCTTGATTATACCTATTCTCCTCCAGCACATAGGTTCCAAGACATAGAACCACAACTTTACAGGTTTGTCAAAGCGCGAGGGCCAGATTACCCACGGCTGATTATCGTTTTCAACGGCCATGGTGGACCGGACGGACTGAAATTTGAGAAGGACGCAATGTTCACACCAGCGACAACGTTTTATGAACCAATACAAAGGGCGTTGAGGGAACGTGAACAGCCAGGCCCACCGTTTGAGTTACACATCACCTTTGCCCAATGTTATGGCCATGAACAGCTTCTGATGATGGACACTGCTGGCGTTAATGTCAAGGTGACATATCTTACCAGTCCAGAATGCCCGACCACCGAATATGAACTTATAACAAATACTGATATTTCGGGAAGGCGTACGGTGATCGACAGCACACATCTTGACTTACAACGCGCGGGCGAGCTCCATGCTGCAGAGGTGGCACACCCGCCAGCTAACATTCAAGACGGCGTGGCAAAGGACGACGTCCTAGGCCTGGTACTGCCAGATTTAGAAGATGATGAGATGGAGGTTGCGTAGTTCGTCATATAGGCCTACTAGGAGGTTTAATTTTAAGGTAGGTATATTTGACGGAGCCTGGGGGGAGGACAGGTGATGTTCGTTCTCTTTGTCACCCGTACTAATTCATTTATAATCCATTCCCATGGGTTAAAAGCACCATGCGCACAGTTTATTAATTGATTATTAAACTATGCATGGGAATGGAATACTAAACTGTGGGAACAGATTACTATAAACTATGGAAACGCAGTATTTTGAATAACTTACTTTAGTAGATTTTATGTTGAACGTCATATACAGTAGTTTACGTGTCTGAGGGATTTTTAGGGAGGGACGGGGGTCACAATTACCAGAGCCTGATTTAATCGAGAAGATCCACGGACACCTGGGTGTTAATTTTGCGTGAACTGCTTCTAGTAGACGATTGATCTTAGCCAAAAAACAAAAAACAAATCAAAGGGGGGAGGGGGGAGGGGGGGGGCTCTATAAACAGCCATGAAGTACAATCTCTGCCTGGCACAGGAAAGCGCATAGTGGTTATATCTCTGCGGTCGCCAACTGCCTCAATGCATTTTCACACTCGCTCGCCAGGGCGGCGCTGCGCAAATTGATAGGAAAAAGACAACGCGCATTTCTACAAATTAGTGCAGGGACTGACCCAGCCTAAGCCTAATAACACCCCGTATCAGGTGATGCAGAGTTCAGTCACAATTATAACTTCTTTGAAAGACTACAAAATTATTTTTGCTGTTTTGAATACACAGAGCTCATTATTTTCAGGTTATATTTTATTCTTGAAAATTATAATGTTGCAAGAAATTACCGCTGATTTGACCGTTTTTCAAGAATCTTGAAATTTGCCCCCGACCGACAGCAGCGGTAAAAACGGAGCTTGAGTAGCGCCACTGTGCGGGGAGCTGGCCCTAATACCTTACCGTGTACCCGATCTCCCGGCAGAGGGCGGGTCGCTTACGCTATATTGAGTGCATGAATGATAGGGAGTAGAATGCTGAACATTTTGATGTGTCGACATTATTCCCTACGCTACCGATCGACAACTGATGTGACCATAGTGTATATTAGCGCTTCTTTGACTGCAGAATGATAACAATATAGAATCGGACATTATTTTAATCAGGAACACAAGACGCTGAGAACAAAACGCATTTACAATGATTATGAATACATATAACAACTGTGACAAACAAAACTGCAGTTTCCATATCGGTAGACTATTGATAAAAGGGGCGGATCCAGAAAATCTGGATGGTGGGCCGGTTTCAGTGTAGCATCCAGATATGCTGGATCGGGGGGGGGGGGCGGTTTTGGTTTTCATAAGCTCAATGGTATAAATCTCGGCCCTAAAAGAGTTCCCCCCCCCCTTCTGGATCCGCCCCTGGGTAGACCAATTTCCGTACAGAGTAGCTTGTAAACTTATCGCCCTCGCGCAAGGGACTCTGGGATCGAGATTGTCGGTAGACTACAAACAAAGCTGCATGGTGCAGTGGTTGCTCTTAGTTACCGCCATACGGTGACGTCACAATCACTTCGGTTTTTAAGCTACAAGTTCTGTGTTGCGGAACTATCACGGCGTAGGGATAGATGACAGGAAAACGTTGTCGTCAGCACAGACCGCCTGAAGTTTTAGAATTCTGTTAAAGGTGAATGATCAGTACGTGGGAATGTCCAGTTCCGGTGAAGTATTATAGCCACTGCAGTTGCATGGCCACAACTTAAAGAAAGTGTATGCGAGTGAACCATATGGTACGGCCGGTTACAAAATTCGTTTTATCAGGGGTAGTGTATAATATCCTTGGTTTTATCATAGACATAAATGTTATTCATGCCTATGCCTTATTGACTGCGCATGGATGTTCGCCCCCACGAGGTCGATTTTCGTGGTAAATGTTAGACGAGAAGAACCAGCCAACAGTATACGTTGAAGAATAGTTCGCGCTGAGATAGAAAGACCATCCTACCTCCTCCTCCACCATCAATAGTCAACAAAATGATGTTTGCAAGATCACTTTAATGTAGGAGCAATGGACGACGGGAGCGAGAGCCGGTGGGGGGGGGGGGGGGGGGGTAGCAACATTCACCTTGCCATTTTACACACGTACGCCTTAAAGTTGCCTGTCGAGCTCTTTCCCGCCAAAACTAAAGAGGTTAAAATACAAATAAGAATCAGTCGTGGAATCCTTCAAGATTGGCTTTGTGTATACTCCACCCATGCCAGACTGCCAAATAGTGTCTCTTAGCCTTGCCCGTGATATCCATTTACCACAAATTTTCATTTCAGTGGTAAACGTCATCAGTTTGTGTGCTTCGCGATGCTTTGTTATAAGTAGCAGTGCCGCGACAGAGTGCTGTCGTGTCGCGGGATAGACACATTTGCCACACCACAGCCGAAACGGCGAGGTTTGTCAGGTTTCTGAATTTATGGAATGTAACAATCGAGTTTTCTGCAAATTTTGATATAAATTTCGCCTGGGTTTAGTTTTGGCGGGAAAGAACTCGACATGCGACTTTAACCATTTATTCTATTTGCTAAGATATAAAAGGCATGAACGCGTTACGCTTCTCAAGTGGCCTTTTCATTATGTAAGCTTTCAATCGATTCGATTGATCAAATGTTGAAATATCCTTTCGTTTGTTTTTCCCCCAGACCGCCTTTCCTTCTCGGACCCTGAGAAAACGAATCAACGATGCCATATGATCCAAATCTGGCCGATCATCTACACAATATTTACCGCGCCTTCCGCTCGACTCCCCCGCGAGAGGCCCGCGGTATCCATGATGAACGGACCCAAGCCCCGCCCCACGTGTCTGACCCTGAGCTGCGAGACGCGTGCAGACGACTGGACTGCCAGAAGATGATGATTGGCCTGTGCCTGATGGCGCAGTCCGTCGCCTGCTTCATTGTGGCGGGACTCAACCTCATGGCCTTCCCGCAGTCACCCAGCGACAAGACTCAGAAAGTGATGGATTTAACCTTCACTCTGTTGGCCTTGTCCGCCATCTTGATTTTCGTGTTTAGTGTCATATGGCTGTGCTAGTGACATACGTGTTTAACCTTCTTTGTCACACTTAATTGTTTCTTGGTGTTTTTAATTACCTTCCGCTAACCTATCTCGGGCCGGAACGCATGCCACTGATGTGGCAATTGCTTAAGTCTGAAGACTTCGGTCATTTGTGTTGCTTATTAAATATATATTATATTCCTAATGTGTTGATTGTATAACAAGCGCGACCCACTGATTGAAACATCGAAATGCATATGATGTTCACCCATACGGCGGATCAATTGCCAGGGAAGGAGCGGAAACCCGCTGCAAAAGTTATCTTGCAGAGAAACGCAATGGAGTTTCTTAAGATCAAAAATATATCAGTCGAGGTGTTGTTTAAACATGTCTATACTATCACCATTTATCAAATTACGTAAAGCCGGCGACATATATCCAAGACAATGTTTATTGCAATTTAGATTTTTTTTCCCATGGTTTTAAAGATTACAAAAAATGTATCATCCTTGTATCATGTGAAAACAGCAGGCTAATTATATTTTCAAAATGTCTCATTATTCAAGTATGTATAAACTTTATATTTTAGTCTTAACATAAATGAGTAGAAATTTAATGTCTCTACGTAAACGAAATGTAATCACTATTAAATGAGATAACCGGTGTTCTATATATCAGAACACATTGGCTTTTAGTTGGCTTATCATGAATAAATTTGGCTTACTTAACATGAATGAGTAGAAATGCCGCTTTACGTAAATGAAATGTGATCACTATTAAATGAGATAACCGGTGTTCCATATATCAGAACGCATTGGCATTTAGTTGGCTTATTAGGAATAAATTTGGCTTACTTACTTTAATGGTTTGTTTTCATTTATGTTTTAACACCAATTACAGAATACGGTGATCAGAGTGAAAATTAAGTTGATATTCACCAGACCAGTTGGGGACATAATATGTTCATTAAAATCAAAATAACCTCGGACGTTTCATTGAATTCAAGAACAGATACTAGTAATATTTGCAGGTAGTCACCAACAAATTATCGACAATATTACACCTTTCGAAAAGATTTAAATCTCGGACGAACAAAATTGGCGATTTAATTGTTTTTATTACAAAAGCGATGAATATTTACATTTCGGGCGAAATGACGGTGATCTCATGATAGGAATTCCCCACATGGAATTATCTACACAACTTGCACCATGGGCAATATACTGTGGTTTAATTATAGAGACTATACAGTTGCTCTGTTACGATACTGGCGCCGAAATGGAACTATCAAAGTAGTTACCGGAAATCCTCAAAAAGCACAATTTCGTAACTGTTTACTTCTTACGATAACGTAAATGTTTTTCAGTGAATTGCTGTTACCACCACGTGGTACTCATCCAGTCCACATCACATCAATGATATAATAACATATATGAAGTAACTTTCCATCCACTTCGACAAGACAAAAATCACAAACGGCAAGACGCCGTTTCTTCAGGACATCCCAGGTAGGCATAACATCGCCTTTTACTAAATTTGATAGCCAACAGTTAACCCAAAATATGTGATGAAAACTGATGAAGCCAACAACTAGGCACGAATCAAATGTTCCATGTCAAGACCGGTTTGTAGTCCGAGAGGCGAGGACGTTCGATGAATATCGGATGAGGGAGACGACACCAAGGTTGCCGTTTTTCTTCATTTCTCCAGCGGGGCGTAGTTAAGCAACTTCTCAATCAGATCGACATGAGAAAGCAGCATACGCCTGCAGCAGTACCGCTTCAGTCCCAGGGCGTCCAGAGCGTCTCTGTAAGACAATATCAAGCACACGGTAGGATTTGGTCGGCGGAGCAACTGGACAAAAAAGGTTTCCCCTCCGGCACGGTCATTCCATCACGGGGGTACCAACAAATCAATGTTCAAACGGGAGCCTTCTCAGCTAAGCTGGTAAGCAGATCGACAATTTGATCCGTTCCGATATTTTATAGTAGTTTATAGATACAGCTTTATTTAATATATACTTTATTCAAAAGATATCATGACGTGTGCACACACGCCGGCCGGCCCATCTATTATTCTGCTTTGCCACACCATTCTGAATCAACCTTTAACTCTTGACCCCTTGCCCCTATCTAAATCGACAGACCTCGTTAACATTATCATTCTGTCATAACGCACTCATTCAGGTCATTCGTGCGACATCGTAACATCATACAAGGCGATGTCATCGTCCTGGGATATTAATAGTCCATCTTCCATGAGCCCGCGAAATGTAATATTGTAGTAAATATGAGCAATATACGTGTTATGCTGAAACAATGATTCGTGTTGCAAAGTATAAATCTAGTCGCGTTGTATTTCACCGTTATCGCATTTGCTTGTAATTATATCCGCTATATTTACTCTTTTCTTATTATGTGTCTAACTTATTACACTTCTCGTCTCAATTTATCCTGCAAACAGCGGCTTAAAATATCAAAAATGGTCTTTTTCGAAACCCCTAACATTTCATTTTCGTTCTCTAACCATATGGCCTGCTAATAAACGTCCAGGATTCGAGCACTTTTTTCCATAGAAAACACATAAAATAATATCAATAAAAAAAACATGTATCAAGGTCCCATTTTACTTAAATAAAAATATAAGACATTCCATAATTAAAAGGGCACGTGGTTAGATGCACGCTTTTGAAGATAGGTAACATAAAGATAAGTATGATACAGCATAAATTTCTTACAAACCAGGTGTCCTGTACATTTTTCCTAAAGATAATTTATAACACCAAACTTGTGTAAGCAGCTTTAATGCTGATCACAACACTGGAATTTATGCACATAAACAGCATGACACACATATATATATATACGAGTATGTGTGTGTGTCGTGGGTAAAACACAAGATCCGGGGATGTTGTGATGCCAACGATGCCTCTTTTCATATGATGAGAACAATTTGGTAACAAGAGGCTTTGAATAAAATTCCTGCTTCTAAAAAACTTGTTGGATGTTCAGAACCAGCAGCATCAAAATGGAACACAAATTGTTGCGAGAGAGGCAGTATCATAAATATCCGCTAAAAAATGTTCTCATTTTCTCAACTATAATTAGTACCATGGTCAGCTAGGCGGCCAAGTCTGGACAAATCACGTGACAACGGCACAAAACCGCAGGTGCTGCTCCCCAGGGGTTTTGTGTATTCAGCCGAGTTGTAACTAACTCATAAGGTACCTATACATACTGTTGTAATAGATGTACCAGTAATTGTACAATGTATATGTGTGCTTACCCTTCTGTGTACTCCGCCTGGAGGAGGCCTAGATATGCCTCCCACTTGTTACCGATCACCTTACCACAGGTGAA
The DNA here is from genome assembly GCA_964019135.1 of Arenicola marina. Taxonomy (NCBI): domain Eukaryota; kingdom Metazoa; phylum Annelida; class Polychaeta; family Arenicolidae; genus Arenicola; species Arenicola marina. Next base: position 15,079,345 of record OZ025261.1, on the reverse strand, counting down.
GCACCGAATAGGAATAATCATGGCTGCTCTTGTCCTGTAAATAAATACAAAATGCAAGCATGTAAATGGCAGATAATCCTATTGTTTTACGTAGATGGATGGAATGACATCAAACAAACTGACAAATTACATCACATTCATTATACACTTGCAAGCATCCAGGCATCGGTGTAATGCTGACATACTGTCACAATAATGACCATGCTATGATCTGTGCAATGGAAAGAAAGTGCAAATTATGACATCTGACTGCAGATGGTATTGTGTATTGTACACATGGGTGTTTGGCCAGTAGTTGTACTACAAGCCCAGCCCTGTGGGTGGGGTGGTGGGGATGTCTTGCATTGGAGCATGAAGGGGTGGCAGTGGGAGGGTGTGAAGTTTGCAGCCAGGGTTGATCAGCAGGTCAAGTGTGACAATGGTGGTGTATACAGCTAGGATAACTAGCATTCTTTGACGACAATTATGGCAACCTGGTACCCAATATTATTCATGAATATAACAAAATCTGGCATTAAAACCTGATATTTTGATATTGTATAGGATTGAATTTTATTTAAAACTATACATTAACCGAAACCTGATGTTTTTCAACATAATATTTCAGCGATCTGCATCTGATCTGTTCAGAGCACTTAACACATTCATTCCTAACTTTTTTCTTGTAAATTAATTTGTCTAATGTTTACATATTCAAGTGCTGGAAAGTAAGTGTTCACTTGTCTGAAAGGCAAAATCACTTGTCTCAGAGTGAACAAGCATTAATGTCAAGCCCTGGGGGGCCAGTGGGGAGAGGGGGGGACCCAGTGTATACTCATAATAGTAAACTACAAAACGGCTAATTGATTTAAGGGGAGACTAGCCTCTGGGTGGGGTAGGGGAAGGAGGGTCTGGAATCTTTACAGGTTGGCCATGTAAGCATCACTACATTTTGGGGCAATCTTCATGGGCATTATAATGAGCATGGATAACGTTCATACTTTTTGGTGGAATTTTAGAATTTCAGTATTTTTGCTATACAACAAATGCTAAAAAACACCATAGCAAACTATTCCTGTATTATCAATGCGTTAGGCTAGTAATAGAATTCTTTACCCCACATTGGTTAGCAGTGTATGGACGCAATGGCCGTACTACCACAACGGCCATGTGAGTGGATGGGGTGGTGGTCTATAGGGGTGGGAGGGGGGGAATGTGGTGGGGGCACGTAAAGTGTGGTGAGGGCGCGTGAAGCATACGGTGATGTGAAGATGGCCTTCTTTGATAATAACTCAGCCAGTAAAAGACAACTAAGTTACCATATTTCATTCATGATCTATAACAGGAATAATTAATGGGGACTCTCATCTGTACAATTCCTTTTCAATTCAATATCTAATTCTATATCCTGCCAACTATTTACAAGCTGTCCCAGATGATTTTTTCCGCATTATTTTATGAATGTTTACAATAATTTTTACAACTATTCACAAGCTGTCCTGATTGATTTTGTCTGCAATATTTTATAGACATTTACAATGATTTTTACAATTGCAGCTCCATGTCAGTTTATTGTAGAACAACATCAATAGTACATGCAATCGATAACATTTGACTGGAACCAACCAAAACGCTGTCGACGAGTGTCCGCCCGTCGCTAATCCATCCCTCCCCCACCTCCCACCCATGCTGAGGGGCCGGGGAGACCATACGGCCGTTGTGGTAGTACGGCCGTTCCGTCTACAGGGTTATACTCAGATACTATAGACCTTGGTTAGCGCCTTACCAATCAGTGTATTATCGCTCACTAACCATTGTGGATCATCCTTTTCATTGAACAATAAGAAAACTGAAATATTTTACTACTTGCTCCACATACTCATGTATTCAAATGATCCTTTATTAAACATTAAAATATAATCGGAACACAAATAGGACAATATATATAGATCTGCATACCTCACGTTTCTGCACTTTCGCGCTGGTCAACAAAACACGCGTGTAAATATAGTGAATAAAATTTTACCAAGGACCATTTTCGGCGAAGAAATACAACACCGAAGACTTCGTGCCAGTTTACGTGTATGCTGTTTCAATTACGTATCTGTCGCTGTTATTTAGCTTTATCTAGAACTTTAGGATTGGTAAAGCAGCAAATATATACATAAACCTGCAAACCTGCGCAGGATTTTTTTATGGGTGGTTTAGAAGCGACATGAGGGTTTCAAATTATGGCGAAAAGACAGTGTCTTGCGAAAAGACATCAAGTTTTCTGAATCCTCATTTGAAGTTGCTGATAGAGCTGATTGGGATTATAATGTCTTTACTACTCACAAGAAAGAAAAATATATTGTCTGACCTTGTCTGATGGTATTTAGCGTTTGTTTGATTTTTCGACGCGAAAGGAGGTGAGATGCTACCACGTTCAACACGCCATGTTGCATACATGTTCGCGTTATGAGGTCTTTTTGTGAAGGGGGGCGGGGGAGTGGGTTCCGCGGGTGCTTTGATGCCTGAGAGAGCGGATATGTGTGATGAGAAAGATATCTCTATAGACCGTTACGCCCCCATGACGTCTTTGTAACGCTTCTAAAACGTTCTAAAACGGTTATGACGTAATTAGAACCATTTTAAAACGTTAAAAAAAACGTTATGTGTTTGCTGGGCGCGAAATTATACCCCTTCCGAGCGGATTTTGACGGTGAAAAAAAGGGGGGAGGGGGACTTTACCGCGGATCCCCCTCCCCCAAACAGCCAGCAATGTATTAAGTACCCCCAAGGGCTCAACCCTAACTCTTAGAATGCACTTGTCCTAGGACAAATACTTCCAATTTTTACTTGTCCCACTGGATATTAACTTTCCTGTACTTGCGTCCGTGGCCGCGTCATCCTTTTTACGTTGGCTCGGTCACAGTTTTAACGTGGCCGTATCGTAGGTTCTATCCTGGTTGTTTTATTACCTTACGCCACGTTACAGTTGACCCTGGCATCATCAGTGGAGCGGTATTATCATCCGCGGAGCGGCATTATCATCAGTGGAGCGGTGCTGTCATCAGCGGAGCGGCGTGACGTATGGACTATATAGTTCAGCGGAGCGTCATTATCATCAGTGGAGCGGTGCTGTCATCAGCGGAGCGGCGTGACGTATGGACTATATAGTTCAGCGGAGCGTCATTATCATCAGTGGAGCGGTGCTGTCATCAGCGGAGCGGCGTGACGTATGGACTATATAGTTCAGCGGAGCGGCATTATCATCAGCGGAGCGGCGCTTTCATCAGCGGAGCGGCGTGACGTATGGACTATATAGTTCAGCGGAGCGGCATTATCATCAGCGGAGCGGCGCTTTCATCAGCGGAGCGGCGTGACGTATGGACTATATAGTTCAGCGGAGCGGCATTATCATCAGCGGAGCGGCGCTTTCATCAGCGGAGCGGCGTGACGTATGGACTATATAGTTCAGCGGAGCGGCATTATCATCAGTGGAGCGGTGCTGTCATCAGCGGAGCGGCGTGACGTATGGACTATATAGTTCAGCGGAGCGGCATTATCATCAGTGGAGCGGTGCTGTCATCAGCGGAGCGGCGTGACGTATGGACTATATAGTTCAGCGGAGCGGCATTATCATCAGCGGAGCGGCGCTTTCATCAGCGGAGCGGCGTGACGTATGGACTATATAGTTCAGCGGAGCGGCATTATCATCAGCGGAGCGGCGCTTTCATCAGCGGAGCGGCGTGACGTATGGACTATATAGTTCAGCGGAGCGGCATTATCATCAGCGGAGCGGCGCTTTCATCAGCGGAGCGGCAGTACGGTCAACGGAGTGGCGTTGTACCTATGGGCCACAGGACATCCCTCTAAGTCCCCCTCCCCCCCCCCCCCTCGACCCATATTGTTGAGATGCTGGGCCTGGATTCAGCGAAGCGAAAGCTTGCTGTCCATGCTTCGGGTGGATAATCAAGAGTTAATTCTAAATATCTTCATCATGGCCTTGACCCCATAAAATAAACAGATCAAACCTTAAAATCAACATCCGGTTACACGAATTTTGCAGCTTCGAGACGCTATTCACGATATATTCTATAGAAATATTGTTTTCCCGCGCCAAGTCATGACGACTCATTGTTTTATTTTACAAAACTGTCAAGAGTCACATTTGGAACGATCAAACCGATGACACTGACAGTGTGGCACTGAGGCAGGGACAGGAGTGCCAGTGGTCGGAGGCTAACCGGCCACCCGTGGCCGTTCACTGCCACAGCCTGGGGCCTGGGGGCGTCACTACTTACTGGCACTGATCTCACTCACAGTCACTTAACTGTGACACTCAATCGTTGACTCCCAGTACACTGTCAAGGAGTGTCCATGTCACTGCAGACAGATCCTAGACAAGGCCAGCTATAGGCGGTGACGCCATAAATAATGTCAAGCCCTTCTTATTGACCACAGGTAAATATTATTTATTATACATTTGTATCTTATTGTTTTTATATCATATTTATATTTGTGCGTTTGATGATCCTGCAGCTTCTGACCTAATCCCTATTATCGCCTAATATAAAAAAGACTATATCTCAATTATATAAACTTTATCCTAGCATTTGACGCCATTAACTATCTCCAGGTAAGCCAGCTTTTCTAGAAGTGGCCTTGCCGGCCTGGGGGTACTGGCGTTAACCCTAGCATATAAACTTGAGCTCAGGTCAGAAACTGCAGGATCACGGTCATTTTTTTATACTATGCCTTTTTTTTATAAATATGTAGCTTTAGCTATTACATAGATATAGATACATTTAAAATCATTATGGTCTTTAATAAAATATAATCTAGATAAGTTAAGCAAATAATCAAATTTGGTATATGGTGTAAATGCTGCAGAACAGAGGGTGTTGTATAGTATTTCTGGTCCCTAGCTCTGCCAAAAATAGTTCATGCAATGTCAGTTTTGGCAGCTCCCAGCACAGAAATGATAGCCAGGCTAAATAATATAATCAGAGAGTTTATTTGGAATAAGAAAAAGGCTAAAATAAGCCTCGAACGTCTCTGTCAGCCTGTTAAGAATGGTGGCGCTGCATTGACCCACGTACTCAGTTTCTCCCGAGCGTTAAAGGTGGCGTGGGTACAAAGATTAATAATGAACGAAGGGGCTTGGCAAAACATCTTTACTTCGTGTATATGTGAAGACAAAGAGCTTTGCTGGGAACTAGACCAATTGTCGCTCCGTTGTTATGAAAAAATATCAAACCCGTTTTGGTCAGATGTCTTCCGCGCGTGGTCACAGTTGAAGAGAGCTCTGCCATGTGACGACACCAGAGCAATGCCTATATGGAATACTTATTTTGTGAAGAATATGAACCTTATTAACCGTAAAGATGAGCTCACCACGAAAGGTGTGAGATATTTTAATGATCTGATAGATAATACGGGTAGAATATATAGCCTGCGAGAGTTTACGACTAGGTTTAAACTAGAAATGAATTACGTGGACTTTCTTAGTTTGACGCATTGTATTCCGCGCGAATGGAAACTGTCTTTAAGGGTACAACAAGGTAAACTTACCGCGATAAGGAACGAACTTACCAACTTTGTCAAGGCCAGTAAGCGCGTGGTTAATGAAAGTTATAATAAGCTCGTTAGTCTATCGAGTGTTCACAATCAAAATGAGATAAAGTGGGGGGAGCTCTTAAATGTATATATAGCAAAAGCAAAGTGGGAGAAATACTATTTAGGGGTCCTGGCATGCACGGTTGACGAAAGAACACGTAGCTTCCAATATAAATTTCTCCATAGATGCATACCTACTAATAAGTATCTGTACAGATGTCGCATCACGGACACGGATAAATGTGTATTTTGTAAAAGAAACGTGGAAACTATAGAGCACCTGTTTTGGCATTGTGACCATGTGAATCGACTTTGGAAGAATACTACAGTATGGTTGGGACAAATAATAGAAGACGATAGACATACTTGGGGGGATTTCATTAATATTGCAACAGTGATGCTGGGTGAAATTTTAGGTAACGATCTCATAATCCTGATCAACCATATTATATTGATAATTAAGAGGTATATATACAGATGCAAATGGAAAGACACTCTCCCAAATCTAAAAGGCGCCATCAACAATATAAGATATAATTACAATATAGAGAAAATGATCATGCAGAGGCAAGTACAGACCGGCACAGAGATGGACAACCTAAATAGAAAGTGGCAGCCAATTATGCACGGATTACTGTGATAGTATGATGAAATATCGTGAATGCTATGTCTTTTGTCTGATGTGAAATAAAAAAAAAAAAAAAAAAAAAAAAAAAAAAAGTATTGCTGGTCCCATGCCTCAATGGATGCAGAAAATTCATACCCTGAACTGACAGGAATCGACCGGGTGACCCTTCATATCTAGGATACACACAAAATGCATTAAAACCATAGGCAACTAGCCATTTGGCCCAAAGCTCTTGGTATCTTTTGTTCACTATCCCTGGACCGAGATATCACAGTTGTATAAAGAATGACTATATGATAGGGACCACTAAAAACAAAGAGAGGTTTGCTATAAATCTAGTAAATCCCAATACAATTTTCCCTCTACTTTTTTAAATAGAATGTAATGTAGAATGTAATTTCATCTACTGGTATATTATGGTGTTTAAGATCTTTTGAAAAAAGACCTTGGACACATTGTCTGACAGTGTGAAAGATAAATCTGCAGAAAATAGATATGTTGAAAAGCCATAACAGCGGCAATGTCTGAATTTTGATGACATAGTTCACAAGAAATGCGCACTTTACCACACAAGATGCACCAAGTGCCTTATCATATTCCCTGGTAATTATATTGCACACTGCATATTAACTAAAACCCTAAGAACCTACATATACTCTAGGTTATTGAGGGATAATATTGACATATGAGTAACTCCAAATCATTGTTTTAGGGTTCAAATTCTTAATCAAAACAGATATATCATTTGGTATATTTTTTCTTTAACATGAAGATTAGCTTCATAATTTAATTAGTTCTGTAAGAGCTAGGACTAACAAGATCAGACAATGTCTCCAGCAAGCTTCAAAGCAATTATTTGTCACTAGATCTGTAGATAGTTCGAGACTTGCTGTGTGACCAGCTTTAACAATTTAGACATCATGCTCTGTGTTCTTAATATAGATTCGATTATAGCCTGAGTCCTGTATATATATCATCATGGCCCATGTTCTTCTCAATTTGACAGCTTTAAATTTGATGCATTTTTTAACCATATGCATATTTTAATCATATTTGTTTTTAGGTAGAAATTTTTTTTTTCAGTGAATTTCTGAACACAAATAGTTTGAAAGTCACTCCACAGGTGCAAATTTCAGCTTGAGCAATATTAACATTATGTCGATGGTATAATAAATCACCGGACAGTTGCACAGCCAATATCGACAGAATACTTCAGTCCGGGTTAGTTCTTTATTGACTGCAGCGATGACATCAGCACTACAAACCTGACGTAGGCTACTTAATTATTATTTCAAGGCTGACGTTCTGATGGCTCAAGTTCAAAGCCCAAAGTGCTACATGATGACGTTATGATTTTTTAGAGCCTGGTTTGTGATTAGCTTTCGCTGGGTTGTGTATTCAGGACGAAGGAAGGGAGAGTGGAGCCATGTCTCCAGGGTAGCCCCCTAGTCTTTGCGAAAAAACACATGGGATCTTGATCCTGCGACCCCACAGACATGGCCCCAGCGAGGCGCGAAACCACTGATCCACGTGCCGTTAGGCTCTCAGGTGGCCAAAGCATTCTAGGCGCACGTTCTAACCGACTGAGTTATCTGGCCCCCCCCCCCCCGCCGTTTTTGCTGGGGGTGGGCGTGTGTTCTCTCACGAGTCGGCCGATCGAGGTTACCTCAAAAACGGTTCCATGTCCACGTTAAGCAATAGATGGTTGCCACTTAAAGACACACGCTGGCTGTTATTGTGTTTATTTTAAGAACGTGATACATGACCACGATATGATTATGAAGAGAACACAGACCATGATGGTGTCTACATTAAGATCACAGACCATGATGGTGTCTACATTAAGAGCACAGACCATGATGGTGTCTACATTAAGAGCACAGACCATGATGGTGTCTACATTAAGAGCACAGACCATGATGGTATCTACATTAAGTACACAGACCATAATGGTATCTAAATTAAGAACACAGACCCTGTTGGTGTCTAAATTAAGAACACAGACCCTGTTACAGATCATAATGGTGTCAACATTTAGAACACAGACCAAGATGGTTTTAAATTAAGTACACTGACCATAATGGTATCTACATTAAGAACACAGTTCATAATTGTGTCTACATGAAAAACACAGACCATGTGTCTACATTAGGAACACAGACCATGGTAGTGTCTACAGTAAGAACCCAGACCATGATAATATATACATTAACAACACATTCATGTTGTTTGTGTGAAGAACCCATCGCCTGAGGTCATGACTGAAGCTCTATGCATCATGAACACATCGGCTGCGATCAAGACTGGGACTCCCTGTGATGTAATGGCTGCAGGGTGGAGGCCGAATGGTGTTGTGAATAATGGATGGCCGCCGACAGGTTGTCACTGAGATTCATCGCTTGGTGGCGCTGCCGTTGCCGGACATGTGGAATAGGTCAGATCACCACACGGGGCTGTGGGATGGGTCAGATCACCACACGGGGCTGTGGTATGGGTCAGATCACCACATGGGGTTGTGGGATGGGTCAGATCACCACACGGGGTTGTGGAATGGGTCAGATCACCACACGAGGTTGTGGGATGGGTCAGATCACCACACGGGGCTGGCCCTGCTGTGGTATGGTTCAGATCACCACACGGGGCTGTGGTATGGGTCAGATCACCACACGGGGCTGGCCCTACTGTGGGATGGGTCAGATCACCACACGGGGCTGGCCCTACTGTGGGATGGGTCAGATCACCACACGGGGCTGTCCCTGCTGTGGGATGGGTCAGATCACCACACGGGGCTGGCCCTACTGTGGGATGGGTCAGATCACCACACGGGGCTGGCCCTACTGTGGGATGGGTCAGATCACCACACGGGGCTGTCCCTGCTGTGGGATGGGTCAGATCACCACACGGGGCTGTCCCTGCTGTGGGATGGGTCAGATCACCACACGGGGCTGGCCCTACTGTGGTATGGGTCAGATCACCACACGGGGCTGTCCCTGCTGTGGGATGAGTCAGATCACCACACGGGGCTCGCCCTACTGTGGTATGGGTCAGATCACCACACGGGGCTGTGGGATGGGTCAGATCACCACACGGGGCTGGCCCTACTGTGGGATGGGTCAGATCACCACACGCGGCTCGCCCTAATGTGGGATGGGTCAGATCACCACACGGGGCTGTGGGATGGGTCAGATCACCACACGGGGCTGTGGGATGGGTCAGATCACCACACGGGGCTGGCCCTACTGTGGGATGGGTCAGATCACCACACGGGGCTGTGGGATGGGTCAGATCACCACACGGGGCTGGCCCTACTGTGGGATGGGTCAGATCACCACACGGGGCTGGCCCTACTGTGGGATGGGTCAGATCACCACACGGGGCTGGCCCTACTGTGGGATGGGTCAGATCACCACACGGGGCTGTGGGATGGGTCAGATCACCACACGGGGCTCGCCCTACTGTGGGATGGCTCAGATCACCACACGGGGCTGGCCCTACTGTGGTATGGGTCAGATCACCACACGGGGCTGTCCCTGCTGTGGGATGAGTCAGATCACCACACGGGGCTCGCCCTACTGTGGTATGGGTCAGATCACCACACGGGGCTGTGGTATGGGTCAGATCACCACACGGGGCTGGCCCTACTGTGGGATGGGTCAAATCACCACACGGGGCTGGCCCTACTGTGGGATGGGTCAGATCACCACACGGGGCTGTCCCTGCTGTGGGATGGGTCAGATCACCACACGGGGCTGGCCCTACTGTGGGATGGGTCAGATCACCACACGGGGCTGGCCCTACTGTGGGATGGGTCAGATCACCACACGGGGCTGTCCCTGCTGTGGGATGGGTCAGATCACCACACGGGGCTGTCCCTGCTGTGGGATGGGTCAGATCACCACACGGGGCTCGCCCTACTGTGGTATGGGTCAGATCACCACACGGGGCTGTGGGATGGGTCAGATCACCACACGGGGCTGGCCCTACTGTGGGATGGGTCAGATCACCACACGGGGCTGTCCCTGCTGTGGGATGAGTCAGATCACCACACGGGGCTCGCCCTACTGTGGTATGGGTCAGATCACCACACGGGGCTGTGGGATGGGTCAGATCACCACACGGGGCTGGCCCTACTGTGGGATGGGTCAGATCACCACACGCGGCTCGCCCTATTGTGGGATGGGTCAGATCACCACACGGGGCTGTGGGATGGGTCAGATCACCACACGGGGCTGTGGGATGGGTCAGATCACCACACGGGGCTGGCCCTACTGTGGGATGGGTCAGATCACCACACGGGGCTGTGGGATGGGTCAGATCACCACACGGGGCTGGCCCTACTGTGGGATGGGTCAGATCACCACACGGGGCTGGCCCTACTGTGGGATGGGTCAGATCACCACACGGGGCTGTGGGATGGGTCAGATCACCACACGGGGCTGTGATATGGGTCAGATCACCACATGGGGTTGTGGGATGGGTCAGATCACCACACGGGGTTGTGGAATGGGTCAGATCACCACACGGGGTTGTGGGATGGGTCAGATCACCACACGGGGCTGGCCCTGCTGTGGTATGGTTCAGATCACCACACGGGGCTGTGGTATGGGTCAGATCACCACACGGGGCTGGCCCTACTGTGGGATGGGTCAGATCACCACACGGGGCTGGCCCTACTGTGGGATGGGTCAGATCACCACACGGGGCTGTCCCTGCTGTGGGATGGGTCAGATCACCACACGGGGCTGGCCCTACTGTGGGATGGGTCAGATCACCACACGGGGCTGGCCCTACTGTGGGATGGGTCAGATCACCACACGGGGCTGTCCCTGCTGTGGGATGGGTCAGATCACCACACGGGGCTGTCCCTGCTGTGGGATGGGTCAGATCACCACACGGGGCTCGCCCTGCTGTGGTATGGGTCAGATCACCGCACGGGGCTGTGGGATGGGTCAGATCACCACACGGGGCTGGCCCTACTGTGGGATGGGTCAGATCACCACACGGGGCTGTCCCTGCTGTGGGATGAGTCAGATCACCACACGGGGCTCGCCCTACTGTGGTATGGGTCAGATCACCACACGGGGCTGTGGGATGGGTCAGATCACCACACGGGGCTGGCCCTACTGTGGGATGGGTCAGATCACCACACGCGGCTCGCCCTACTGTGGGATGGGTCAGATCACCACACGGGGCTGTGGGATGGGTCAGATCACCACACGGGGCTGGCCCTACTGTGGGATGGGTCAGATCACCACACGGGGCTGTGGGATGGGTCAGATCACCACACGGGGCTGGCCCTACTGTGGGATGGGTCAGATCACCACACGGGGCTGGCCCTACTGTGGGATGGGTCAGATCACCACACGGGGCTCGCCCTACTGTGGGATGGGTCAGATCACCACACGGGGCTGGCCCTACTGTGGTATGGGTCAGATCACCACACGGGGCTGTCCCTGCTGTGGGATGAGTCAGATCACCACACGGGGCTCGCCCTACTGTGGTATGGGTCAGATCACCACACGGGGCTGTGGGATGGGTCAGATCACCACACGGGGCTGGCCCTACTGTGGGATGGGTCAGATCACCACACGGGGCTGGCCCTACTGTGGGATGGGTCAGATCACCACACGGGGCTGTCCCTGCTGTGGGATGAGTCAGATCACCACACGGGGCTGGCCCTACTGTGGGATGGGTCAGATCACCACACGGGGCTGTCCCTACTGTGGGATGGGTCAGATCACCACACGGGGCTGTCCCTGCTGTGGGATGGGTCAGATCACCACACGGGGCTGTCCCTGCTGTGGGATGGGTCAGATCACCACACGGGGCTCGCCCTACTGTGGTATGGGTCAGATCACCACACGGGGCTGTGGGATGGGTCAGATCACCACACGGGGCTGGCCCTACTGTGGGATGGGTCAGATCACCACACGGGGCTGTCCCTGCTGTGGGATGAGTCAGATCACCACACGGGGCTCGCCCTACTGTGGTATGGGTCAGATCACCACACGGGGCTGTGGGATGGGTCAGATCACCACACGGGGCTGGCCCTACTGTGGGATGGGTCAGATCACCACACGCGGCTCGCCCTATTGTGGGATGGGTCAGATCACCACACGGGGCTGTGGGATGGGTCAGATCACCACACGGGGCTGTGGGATGGGTCAGATCACCACACGGGGCTGGCCCTACTGTGGGATGGGTCAGATCACCACACGGGGCTGTGGGATGGGTCAGATCACCACACGGGGCTGGCCCTACTGTGGGATGGGTCAGATCACCACACGGGGCTGGCCCTACTGTGGGATGGGTCAGATCACCACACGGGGCTGGCCCTACTGTGGGATGGGTCAGATCACCACACGGGGCTGTGGGATGGGTCAGATCACCACACGGGGCTCGCCCTACTGTGGGATGGGTCAGATCACCACACGGGGCTGGCCCTACTGTGGTATGGGTCAGATCACCACACGGGGCTGTCCCTGCTGTGGGATGAGTCAGATCACCACACGGGGCTCGCCCTACTGTGGTATGGGTCAGATCACCACACGGGGCTGTGGGATGGGTCAGATCACCACACGGGGCTGGCCCTACTGTGGGATGGGTCAGATCACCACACGCGGGTCGCCCTACTGTGGGATGGGTCAGATCACCACACGGGGCTGTGGGATGGGTCAGATCACCACACGGGGCTGTGGGATGGGTCAGATCACCACACGGGGCTGGCCCTACTGTGGGATGGGTCAGATCACCACACGGGGCTGTGGGATGGGTCAGATCACCACACGGGGCTGGCCCTACTGTGGGATGGGTCAGATCACCACACGGGGCTGGCCCTACTGTGGTATGGGTCAGATCACCACACGGGGCTGTCCCTGCTGTGGGATGGGTCAGATCACCAAACGGGGCTCGCCCTACTGTGGTATGGGTCGGATCACCACACGGGGCTCGCCCTACTGTGGGATGGGTCAGATCACCACACGGGGCTGTGGGATGGGTCAGATCACCACACGGGGCTGGCCCTACTGTGATATGGGCCAGATCACCACACGGGGTTGTGGGATGGGTCAGATCACCACACGGGGCTGGTCCTGCTGTGGGATGGGTCAGATAACCACACGGGGCTGTCCCTGCTGTGGCATGGGTCAGATCACCACACGGGGCTGTGGGATGGGTCAGATCACCACAGGGGGCTGTGTTGTGGGTCAGATCACCACACGGGGTTGTCCCTGCTGTGGGATGGGTCAGATCACCACACGGGGCTGGCCCTGCTGTGGGATGGGTCAGATCACCACACGGGGCTGTGGTATGGGTCAGATCACCACACGGGGGCTGTCCCTCCTGTGGGATGGGTCAGATCACCACACGGGGCTGTGGGATGGGTCAGATCACCACACGGGTCTGTGGGATGGGTCAGATCACCACACGGGGCTGTGATATGGGTCAGATCACCACAGGGGGCTGTGGGATGGGTCAGATCACCACACGGGGCTGGCCCTGCTGTGATATGGGTCAGATCACCACACGGGGCTGGCCCTGCTGTGGAATGGGTCAGATCACCACACGGGGCTGTGGGATGGGTCAGATAACCGCAGGGGGCTGTCCCTCCTGTGGGATGGGTCAGATCACCACACGGGGCTGTGGGATGGGTCAGATCACCACACGGGGCTGTGGGATGGGTCACATCACCACACGGGGCTGGCCCTGCTGTGGAATGGGTCAGATCACCACACGGGGCTGTGGGATGGGTCAGATAACCGCAGGGGGCTGTCCCTCCTGTGGGATGGGTCAGATCACCACACGGGGCTGTGGGATGGGTCAGATCACCACACGGGGCTGTGGGATGGGTCAGATCACCACACGGGGCTGGCCCTGCTGTGGGATGGGTCAGATCACCACACGGGGCTGTGGGATGGGTCAGATCACCACACGGGGCTGTGGGATGGGTCAGATCACCACACGGGGCTGGCCCTGCTGTGGTATGGGTCAGATCACCACACGGGGCTGGCTCTCCTGTGGGATGGGTCAGATCACCACACGGGGCTGGCCCTCCTGTGGGATGGGTCAGATCACCACACGGGGCTGGCCCTGCTGTGGGATGGGTCAGATCACCACACGGGGCTGTGGGATGGGTCAGATCACCACACGAGGCTGGCCCTGCTGTGGGATGGGTCAGATCACCACACGAGGCTGGCCCTGCTGTGGGATGGGTCAGATCACCACACGGGCCTGTTCCTGCTGTGGGATGGGTCAGATCACCACACGAGGCTGTCCCTGCTGTGGTATGGGTCAGATCACCACACGAGGCTGTGGGATGGATCAGATCGCCACACGGGGCTCTGGGATAGGTCAGATCACCACACGGGGCTGTGGGATGGGTCAGATCACCACACGGGGCTGGCCCTCCTGTGGGATGGGTCAGATCACCACAGGGGGCTGTGTGATGGGTCAGATCACCACACGGGTCTGTGGGATGGGTCAGATCACCACACGGGGCTGTGGGATGGGTCAGATCACCACAGGGGGCTGTGTTGTGGGTCAGATCACCACACGGGGTTGTCCCTGCTGTGGGATGGGTCAGATCACCACACGGGGCTGGCCCTACTGTGGGATGGGTCAGATCACCACACGGGGCTGTGGTATGGGTCAGATCACCACACGGGGGCTGTCCCTCCTGTGGGATGGGTCAGGTCACCACACGGGGCTGTGGGATGGGTCAGATCACCACACGGGGCTGTGGTATGGGTCAGATCACCGCACGGGGCTTGCCCTGCTGTGGGATGGGTCAGATCACCACACGGGGCTGGCCCTGCTGTGGTATGGTTCAGATCACCACAGGGGGCTGTGAGATGGGTCAGATCACCACACGGGGCTGGCCCTACTGTGGGATGGGTCAGATCACCACACGGGGCTGTGGGATGGGTCAGATCACCACACGGGGCTCGCCCTACTGTGGTATGGGTCAGATCACCACACGGGGTTGTGGGATGGGTCAGATCACCACACGGGGCTGGTCCTGCTGTGGGATGGGTCAGATAACCACACGGGGCTGTCCCTGCTGTGGCATAGGTCAGATCACCACACGGGGCTGTGGGATGGGTCAGATCACCACAGGGGGCTGTGTTGTGGGTCAGATCACCACACGGGGTTGTCCCTGCTGTGGGATGGGTCAGATCACCACACGGGGCTGGCCCTGCTGTGGAATGGGTCAGATCACCACACGGGGCTGTGGGATGGGTCGGATCACCGCAGGGGGCTGTCCCTCCTGTGGGATGGGTCAGATCACCACACGGGGCTGTGGGATGGGTCAGATCACCACACGGGGCTGTGGGATGGGTCAGATCACCACACGGGGCTGTCCCTGCTGTGGGATGGGTCAGATCACCACACGGGGCTGTGGGATGGGTCAGATCACCACACGGGGCTGGCCCTGCTGTGGTATGGGTCAGATCACCACACGGGGCTGGCTCTCCTGTGGGATGGGTCAGATCACCACACGGGGCTGGCCCTCCTGTGGGATGGGTCAGATCACCACACGGGGCTGGCCCTGCTGTGGGATGGGTCAGATCACCACACGGGGCTGTGGGATGGGTCAGATCACCACACGGGGCTGTGGGATGGGTCAGATCACCACACGAGGCTGGCCCTGCTGTGGGATGGGTCAGATCCCCACACGAGGCTGGCCCTGCTGTGGGATGGGTCAGATCACCACACGGGCCTGTTCCTGCTGTGGGATGGGTCAGATCACCACACGAGGCTGTCCCTACTGTGGTATGGGTGAGATCACCACACGAGGCTGTGGGATGGATCAGATCGCCACACGGGGCTGGCCCTACTGTGGTATGGGTCAGATCACCACAGGGGGCTGTGTGATGGGTCAGATCACCACACGGGGCTGGCCCTGCTGTGGGATGGGTCAGATCACCACAAGGGTCTGTGGGATGGGTCAGATCACCACACGGGGCTGGCACTGCTGTGGGATGGGTCAGATCACCACACGGGGCTGTGGGATGGGTCAGATCACCACACGGGGCTGGCCCTGCTGTGGGATGGGTCAGATCACCACACGGGGCTGTGGTATGGGTCAGATCACCACATGGGGCTGTGGGATGGGTCAGATCACCACACGGGGCTCTGGGATAGGTCAGATCACCACACGGGGCTGGCCCTCCTGTGGGATGGGTCAGATCACCACAGGGGGCTGTGTGATGGGTCAGATCACCACACGGGTCTGTGGGATGGGTCAGATCACCACACGGGTCTGTGGGATGGGTCAGATCACCACACGGGGCTGTGGGATGGGTCAGATCACCACACGGGGCTGGCCCTACTGTGGTATGGGTCAGATCACCACGCGGGGATGTGGGATGGGTCAGATCACCACACGGGGCTGTGGGATGGGTCAGATCACCACACGGGGCTGGTCCTGCTGTGGGATGGGTCAGATAACCACACGGGGCTGTCCCTGCTGTGGCATGGGTCAGATCACCACACGGGGCTGTGGGATGGGTCAGATCACCACAAGGGGCTGTGTTGTGGGTCAGATCACCACACGGGGTTGTCCCTGCTGTGGGATGGGTCAGATCACCACACGGGGCTGGCCCTGCTGTGGGATGGGTCAGATCACCACACGGGGCTGTGGTATGGGTCAGATCACCACACGGGGGCTGTCCCTCCTGTGGGATGGGTCAGATCACCACACGGGGCTGTGGGATGGGTCAGATCACCACACGGGGCTGTGGAATGGGTCAGATCACCACACGGGGCTGTGGGATGGGTTAGATCACCACACGGGGCTGTGATATGGGTCAGATCACCACACGGGGCTGTAGGATGGGTCAGATCACCACACGGGGCTGTGGGATGGGTCAGATCACCACACGGGGCTGGCCCTGCTGTGGTTTGGGTCAGATCACCACACGGGACTGGCTCTCCTGTGGGATGGGTCAGATCACCACACGGGGCTGGCCCTCCTGGGGGATGGGTCAGATCACCACACGGGGCTGTGGGATGGGTCAGATCACCACATGGGGCTGTGGGATGGGTCAGATCACCACACGAGGCTGGCCCTGCTGTGGGATGGGTCAGATCACCACACGAGGCTGGCCCTGCTGTGGGATGGGTCTGATCACCACACGGGCCTGTCCCTGCTGTGGGATGGGTCAGATCACCACACGAGGCTGTCCCTGCTGTGGTATGGGTGAGATCACCACAGGAGGCTGTGGGATGGATCAGATAGCCACACGGGGCTGGCCCTACTGTGGGATGGGTCAGATCACCACACGGGGCTGGCACTGCTGTGGGATGGGTCAGATCACCACACGGGGCTGTGGGATGGGTCAGATCACCACACGGGGCTGGCCCTGCTGTGGGATGGGTCAGATCACCACGCGGGGCTGTGGTATGGGTCAGATCACCACATGGGGCTGTGGGATGGGTCAGATCACCACACGGGGCTGTGGGATGGGTCAGATCACCACACGGGGCTGGTCCTGCTGTGGGATGGGTCAGATCACCACAGGGGGCTGTGGGATGGGTCAGATCACCACACGGGGCTGTGGGATGGGTCAGATCACCACAGGGGGCTGTGTTGTGGGTCAGATCACCACACGGGGTTGTCCCTGCTGTGGGATGGGTCAGATCACCACACGGGGCTGGCCCTGCTGTGGGATGGGTCAGATCACCACACGGGGCTGTGGTATGGGTCAGATCACCACACGGGGGCTGTCCCTCCTGTGGGATGGGTCAGATCACCACACGGGGCTGTGGGATGGGTCAGATCACCACACGGGGCTGTGGAATGGGTCAGATTACCACACGGGGCTGTGGGATGGGTTAGATCACCACACGGGGCTGTGATATGGGTCAGATCACCACACGGGGCTGTAGGATGGGTCAGATCACCACACGGGGCTGTGGGATGGGTCAGATCACCACACGGGGCTGGCCCTGCTGTGGTTTGGGTCAGATCACCACACGGGACTGGCTCTCCTGTGGGATGGGTCAGATCACCACACGGGGCTGGCCCTCCTGGGGGATGGGTCAGATCACCACACGGGGCTGTGGGATGGGTCAGATCACCACATGGGGCTGTGGGATGGGTCAGATCACCACACGAGGCTGGCCCTGCTGTGGGATGGGTCAGATCACCACACGAGGCTGGCCCTGCTGTGGGATGGGTCTGATCACCACACGGGCCTGTCCCTTCTGTGGGATGGGTCAGATCACCACACGAGGCTGTCCCTGCTGTGGTATGGGTGAGATCACCACAGGAGGCTGTGGGATGGATCAGATAGCCACACGGGGCTGGCCCTACTGTGGGATGGGTCAGATCACCACACGGGGCTGGCACTGCTGTGGGATGGGTCAGATCACCACACGGGGCTGTGGGATGGGTCAGATCACCACACGGGGCTGGCCCTGCTGTGGGATGGGTCAGATCACCACACGGGGCTGTGGTATGGGTCAGATCACCACATGGGGCTGTGGGATGGGTCAGATCACCACACGGGGCTCTGGGATAGGTCAGATCACCACACGGGACTGGCCCTCCTGTGGGATGGGTCAGATCACCACAGGGGGCTGTGGGATGGGTCAGCTCACCACACGGGGCTGGCACTGCTGTGGGATGGGTCAGATCACCACACGGGGCTGTGGGATGGGTCAGATCACCACACGGGGCTGTGGGATGGGTCAGATCACCACACGGGGCTGGCCCTACTGTGGTATGGGTCAGATCACCACACGGGGCTGTGGGATGGGTCAGATCACCACACGGGGCTGTCCCTGCTGTGGGATGGGTCAGATCAACACACGGGGCTGGCCCTGCTGTGGGATGGGTCAGATCACCACACGGGGCTGTGGTATGGGTCAGATCACCACACGGGGCTGTGGGATGGGTCAGATCACCACACGGGGCTGGCCCTACTGTGGTATGGGTCAGATCACCACACGGGGCTGTGGAATGGGTCAGATCACCACACGGGGCTGGCCCTGCTGTGGGATGGGTCAGATCACCACACGGGGCTGTGGTATGGGTCAGATCACCACATGGGGCTGTGGGATGGGTCAGATCACCACACGGGGCTGGCCCTGCTGTGGTATGGGTCAGATCACCACACGGGGCTGTGGAATGGGTCAGATCACCACACGAGGCTGTGGGATGGGTCAGATCACCACACAGGCCTGTCCCTGATGTGGGATGGGTCAGATTACCACACGGGGCTGTCCCTGCTTTGGCCGGAGCTCTTGGCCATTCTGCGATGAGGAGTATCGGCTTTCGGGTGGGCCGAAACAACCGCTCATGGCCCATAACATGATGTTTCAGTTCCAACTCGCGTTTTATCTACTAATGGGCAGCCTTATCCACTTTTGACCGCCAGATGGCGCGCACGATTGCTTGCAGCCTTGTCTCTATGAGGATGAACATACAATGTCCTGCCTGGTATAGTAGGGAGTGATCCCTGGGGCATGGATGGGATGCAGATCCGGAATCCGTGTATGACTGATCTTACCGGCTAACCTTGTATGTTTTTTTGCTTTTTTTTGCAAACTAAAATGTGACAAAAGATGTGGCTCTGAATTTTGTTACAAAAAACAGCATGCTTTGCCTGTTGCCGAAGAAAAAGAAATTGTCTTATAGTTCCTGCCCCCGTACTGTTTTTTTAGATAAAAAACAAATAAAGCCATCACAAGTACCCCCATTCAGACCCCCGCCCCCCCCCCATATTTCGATTCGCCTGGGAAAAAACACCCAGCCTGCTTGGCGAACAGAGTTTAGCAGCCCCCACCCCCCATTCGTCTCACCCTCCACACCACCACACACATTGATTCTGTATATTGGCAGACAAAGTCTGCGAGATTTTGAAGTGATTTGCGGCGAAGGTTGTCTTTTGTATAAACCGTTTCAAGTGGATGTTTCCTGTACTGAAAATGCAGGGGCCAAACGCAACGTGAAGATTTGGGACTGAGAAAGACCGGGGTGCTGGTGGTGGTGATGGTGGTGGTGGAAGGTGTGGGGCTAGTTATTTTTCATGCCACGCATTTAATGTTGGGGGTTGGGGTGGGGGAGGGGTGATGTGTATTGCATTGTCTATAAAGTTGGGGGTTGGGGTGGGGGAGTGGTGATGTGTTCTGCCTTGTCTATAAAGTTGGGGGTTGGGGTGGGGGAGTGGTGATGTGTATTGCATTGTCTATAAAGTTGGGGGTTGGGGTGGGGAGTGGTGATGTGTATTGCATTGTCTATAAAGTTGGGGGTTGGGGTGGGGGAGTGGTGATGTGTATTGCATTGTCTATAAAGTTGGGGGTTGGGGGAGGGGGGAGTGGTGATGTGTATTGCATTGTCTATAAAGTTGGGGGTTGGGGTGGAGGAGTGGTGGTGTGTATTGCATTGTCTATAAAGTTGGGGGTTGGGGTGGGGGAGTGGTGATGTGTGTCGCATTGTCTATAAAGTTGGGGGTTGGGGTGGAGGAGTGGTGGTGTGTATTGCATTGTCTATAAAGTTGGGGGTTGGGGTTGGGGAGTGGTGATGTGTATTGCATTGTCTATAAAGTTGGGGGTTGGGGGTTGGGGAGTGGTGATGTGTATTGCATTGTCTATAAAGTTGGGGGTTGGGGAGTGGTGATGTGTATTGCATTGTCTATAAAGTTGGGGGTTAGGGTTGGGGAGTGGTGATGTGTATTGCATTGTCTATAAAGTTGGGGGTTGGGGTGGGGGAGTGGTGATGTGTATTGCATTGTCTATAAAGTTGGGGGTTGGGGTGGGGGAGTGGTGATGTGTGTCGCATTGTCTATAAAGTTAGGGGTTGGGGGGGGGGGGGAGTGGTGATGTGTATTGCATTGTCTATAAAGTTGGGGGTTGGGGGTTGGGGAGTGGTGATGTGTATTGCATTGTCTATAAAGTTGGGGGTTGGGGAGTGGTGATGTGTATTGCATTGTCTATAAAGTTGGGGGTTGGGGGTTGGGGAGTGGTGATGTGTATTGCATTGTCTATAAAGTTGGGGGTTGGGGGTTGGGGAGTGGTGATGTGTATTGCATTGTCTATAAAGTTGGGGGTTGGGGGGGGGGGAGTGGTGATGTGTATTGCATTGTCTATAAAGTTGGGGGTTGGGGGTTGGGGAGTGGTGATGTGTATTGCATTGTCTATAAAGTTGGGGGTTGGGGAGTGGTGATGTGTATTGCATTGTCTATAAAGTTGGGGGTTGGGGGTTGGGGAGTGGTGATGTGTATTGCATTGTCTATAAAGTTGGGGGTTGGGGGTTGGGGAGTGGTGATGTGTATTGCATTGTCTATAAAGTTGGGGGTTGGGGGGGGGGAGTGGTGATGTGTATTGCATTGTCTATGAAGTTGGGGGTTGGGGTGGGGGAGTGGTGATGTGTTCTGCCCTGTCTTTAGTGTTAGGGGTGGGGCAGTGGTGATGTGTTTTACCCTGTCTTTAATGTTAGGGGTGGGGCAGTGGTGATGTGTTTTGCCCTGTCTTTAGTGTTAGGGGTGGGGCTGTGGTGATGTGTTTTGCCCTGTCTTTAGTGTTAGGGGTGCTGCAGTGGTGATGTGTTTGACCCTGTCTTTAGTGTTAGGGGTGGGGCAGTGGCGATGTGTCTTACCCTGTCTTTAATGTTAGGGTGGGGCAGTGGTGGTGTGTTTTGCCCTGTCTTTAGTGTTAGGGGTGGGGCAGTGGTGATGTGTTTTACCCTGTCTTTAATGTTAGGGGTGGGGCAGTGGTGATGTGTTTTGCCCTGTCTTTAGTGTTAGGGGTGGGGCTGTGGTGATGTGTTTTGCCCTGTCTTTAGTGTTAGGGGTGCTGCAGTGGTGATGTGTTTGACCCTGTCTTTAGTGTTAGGGGTGGGGCAGTGGCGATGTGTCTTACCCTGTCTTTAATGTTAGGGTGGGGCAGTGGTGGTGTGTTTTGCCCTGTCTTTTATGTTAGGGGTGGGGCAGTGGTGATGTGTTTTACCCTGTCTTTAGTGTTAGGGGTGGGGCAGTGGTGATGTGTTTTGCCCTGTCTTTAATGTTAGGGGTGGGGTAGTGGTGATGTGTTTTACCCTGTCTTTAATGTTAGGGGTGGGGCAGTGGTGATGTGTTTTGCCCTGTCTTTAGTGTTAGGGGTGGGGCAGTGGTGATGTGTTTTAGCCTGTCTTTAATGTTAGGGGTGCTGCAGTGGTGATGTGTTTTACCCTGTCTTTAGTGTTAGGGGTGGGGCAGTGGTGATGTGTTTTACCCTGTCTTTAGTGTTAGGGTGGGGCAGTGGTGATGTATTTGACCCTGTCTTTAATGTTAGGATTGCTGCAGTGGTGATGTGTTTTACCCTGTCTTTAGTGTTAGGGTGGGGCAGTGGTGATGTGTTTTACCCTGTCTTTAATGTTAGGGGTGGGGCAGTGGTGATGTGTTTTACCCTGTCTTCAATGTTAGGGGTGGGGCAGTGGTGATGTGTTTTACCCTGTCTATAATGTTAGGGGTGCTGCAGTGGTGATGTGTTTTACCCTGTCTATAATGTTAGGGGTGGGGCAGTGGTGATGTGTTTTACCCTGTCTTTAATTTTAGGGGTGGGGCAGTGGTGATGTGTTTTACCCTGTCTTTAATGTTAGGAGTGGGGCAGTGATGATGTGTTTTACCCTGTCTTTAGTGTTAGCTGTGGGGCAGTGGTGATGTGTTTTGCCCTGTCTTTAGTGTTAGGGGTGGGGCAGTGGTGATGTGTTTTAGCCTGTCTTTAATGTTAGGGGTGCTGCAGTGGTGATGTGTTTTACCCTGTCTTTAGTGTTAGGGGTGGGGCAGTGGTGATGTGTTTTACCCTGTCTTTAGTGTTAGGGTGGGGCAGTGGTGATGTATTTGACCCTGTCTTTAATGTTAGGATTGCTGCAGTGGTGATGTGTTTTACCCTGTCTTTAGTGTTAGGGTGGGGCAGTGGTGATGTGTTTTACCCTGTCTTTAATGTTAGGGGTGGGGCAGTGGTGATGTGTTTTACCCTGTCTTCAATGTTGGGGGTGGGGCAGTGGTGATGTGTTTTACCCTGTCTATAATGTTAGGGGTGCTGCAGTGGTGATGTGTTTTACCCTGTCTATAATGTTAGGGGTGGGGCAGTGGTGATGTGTTTTACCCTGTCTTTAATTTTAGGGGTGGGGCAGTGGTGATGTGTTTTACCCTGTCTTTAATGTTAGGAGTGGGGCAGTGATGATGTGTTTTACCCTGTCTTTAGTGTTAGAAGTGGGGCAGTGGTGATGTGTTTTACCCTGTCTTTAATGTTAGCTGTGGGGCAGTGGTGATGTGTTTTGCCCTGTCTTTAGTGTTAGGGGGGGGGGGGGGCAGTGGTGATGTATTTTACCCTGTCTTTAATGTTAGGGGTGGGGCAGTGGTGATGTGTTTTGCCCTGTCTTTAGTGTTAGGGGGGGAGCAGTGGTGATGTGTTTTACCCTGTCTTTAATGTTAGGGGTGGGGTAGTGGTGATGTGTTTTACCCTGTCTTTAATGTTAGGGGTGCTGCAGTGGTGATGTGTTTTACCCTGTCTTTAATGTTAGGGGTGGGGCAGTGGTGATGTGTTTTACCCTGTCTTCAATGTTAGGGGTGGGGCAGTGGTGATGTGTTTTGCCCTGTCTTTAGTGTTAGGGGGGGAGCAGTGGTGATGTGTTTTACCCTGTCTTTAATGTTAGGGGTGGGGTAGTGGTGATGTGTTTTACCCTGTCTTTAATGTTAGGGGTGCTGCAGTGGTGATGTGTTTTACCCTGTCTTTAATGTTAGGGGTGCTGCAGTGGTGATGTGTTTTACCCTGTCTTCAATGTTAGGGGTGGGGCAGTGGTGATGTGTTTTACCTGTCTTCAAGGTTAGGGTGCTGCAGTGGTGATGTGTTTTACCCTGTCTTAAATACTAGGGGTGCTGCAGCGGTGATGTGTTTTACCCTGTCTTTAGTGTTAGGGGTGGGGCAGTGGTGATGTATTTTACCCTGTCTTCAATGTTAGGGGTAGGGCAGTGGTGATGTGTTTTACCCTGTCTATAATGTTAGGGGTGGGGCAGTGGTGATGTGTTTTACCTGTCTTCAATGTTAGGGTGGGGCAGTGGTGATGTGTTTCACCCTGTCTTCAATGTTAGGGGTGGGGCAGTGGTGATGTGTTTTACCCTGTATATAATGTTAGGGGTGCTGCAGTGATGATGTGTTTTACCCTGTCTTAAATAGTAGGGGTGCTGCAGCGGTGATGTGTTTTACCCTGTCTTTAGTGTTAGGGGTGGGGCAGTGGTTATGTGTTTTACCCTGTCTTTAATGTTAGGGGTGGGGCAGTGGTGATGTGTTTTACCCTGTCTTCAATGTTAGGGGTGGGGCAGTGGTGATGTGTTTTACCTGTCTTCAATGTAAGGGTGGGGCAGTGGTGATGTGTTTCACCCTGTCTTCAATGTTAGGGGTGGGGCAGTGGTGATGTGTTTTACCCTGTATATAATGTTAGGGTTGCTGCAGTGATGATGTGTTTTACCCTGTCTTAAATAGTAGGGGTGCTGCAGGGGTGATGTGTTTTACTCTGTCTTTAGTGTTAGGGGTGGGGCAGTGGTGATGTATTTTACCCTGTCTTCAATGTTAGGGGTGCTGCAGTGGTGATGTGTTTTACCCTGTCTTAAATAGTATGGGTGCTGCAGCGGTGATGTGTTTTACCCTGTCTTCAATGTTAGGGGTGGGGCAGTGGTGATGTGTTTGCCCTGTCTTTAGTGTTGGGGGGGGGGGGTGGTGATGTGTTTTACCCTGTCTTTAATGTTAGAAGTGGGGCAGTGGTGATGTGTTTTACCCTGGCTTTAGTGTTAGAAGTGGGGCAGTGATGATGTGTTTTACCCTGTCTTTAGTGTTAGAAGTGGGGCAGTGGTGATGTGTTTTACCCTGTCTTTAATGTTAGTTGTGGGGCAGTGGTGATGTGTTTTGCCCTGTCTTTAGTGTTAGGGGGGGGGCAGTGGTGATGTATTTTACCCTGTCTTTAATGTTAGGGGTGGGGCAGTGGTGATGTGTTTTGCCCTGTCTTTAGTGTTAGGGGGGGAGCAGTGGTGATGTGTTTTACCCTGTCTTTAATGTTAGGGGTGGGGTATTGGTGATGTGTTTTAGCCTGTCTTTAATGTTAGGGGTGGGGCAGTGGTGATGTGTTTTGCCCTGTCTTTAGTGTTAGGGGGGGGAGCAGTGGTGATGTGTTTTACCCTGTCTTTAATGTTAGGGGTGGGGTAGTGGTGATGTGTTTTACCCTGTCTTTAATGTTAGGGGTGCTGCAGTGGTGATGTGTTTTACCCTGTCTTTAATGTTAGGGTGCTGCAGTGGTGATGTGTTTTGCCCTGTCTTCAATGTTAGGGGTGGGGCAGTGGTGATGTGTTTTGCCCTGTCTTTAGTGTTAGGGGTGGGGTAGTGGTGATGTGTTTTACCCTGTCTTCAATGTTAGGGGTGGGGCAGTGGTGATGTGTTTTGCCCTGTCTTTAGTGTTAGGGGTGGGGCAGTGGTGATGTGTTTTACCCTGTCTTCAATGTTAGGGGTGGGGCAGTGGTGATGTGTTTTGCCCTGTCTTTAATGTTAGGGGTGCTGCAGTGGTGATGTGTTTTACCCTGTCTTTAATGTTAGGGGTGGGGCAGTGGTGATGTGTTTTACCCTGTCTTCAATGTTAGGGGTGGGGCAGTGGTGATGTGTTTTACCTGTCTTCAATGTTAGGGTGGGGCCGTGGTGATGTGTTTCACCCTGTCTTCAGTGTTAGGGGTGGGGCAGTGGTGATGTGTTTTACCCTGTATATAATGTTAGGGGTGCTGCAGTGATGATGTGTTTTACCCTGTCTTAAATAGTAGGGGTGCTGCAGCGGTGATGTGTTTTACCCTGTCTTTAGTGTTAGGGGTGGGGCAGTGGTGATGTATTTTACCCTGTCTTCAATGTTAGGGGTAGGGCAGTGGTGATGTGTTTTACCCTGTCTATAATGTTAGGGGTGGGGCAGTGGTGATGTGTTTTACCTGTCTTCAATGTTAGGGTGGGGCAGTGGTGATGTGTTTCACCCTGTCTTCAATGTTAGGGGTGGGGCAGTGGTGATTTGTTTTACCCTGTATATAATGTTAGGGGTGCTGCAGTGATGATGTGTTTTACCCTGTCTTAAATAGTAGGGGTGCTGCAGCGGTGATGTGTTTTACCCTGTCTTTAGTGTTAGGGGTGGGGCAGTGGTGATGTGTTTTACCCTGTCTTTAATGTTAGGGGTGGGGCAGTGGTGATGTGTTTTACCCTGTCTTCAATGTTAGGGGTGGGGCAGTGGTGATGTGTTTTACCTGTCTTCAATGTTAGGGTGGGGCAGTGGTGATGTGTTTCACCCTGTCTTCAATGTTAGGGGTGGGGCAGTGGTGATGTGTTTTACCCTGTCTTTAATGTTAGGGGTGCTGCAGTGGTGATGTGTTTTACCCTGTCTTTAATGTTAGGGGTGGGGCAGTGGTGATGTGTTTTACCCTGTCTTCAATGTTAGGGGTGGGGCAGTGGTGATGTGTTTTGCCCTGTCTTTAGTGTTAGGGGGGGAGCAGTGGTGATGTGTTTTACCCTGTCTTTAATGTTAGGGGTGGGGTAGTGGTGATGTGTTTTACCCTGTCTTTAATGTTAGGGGTGCTGCAGTGGTGATGTGTTTTACCCTGTCTTTAATGTTAGGGGTGCTGCAGTGGTGATGTGTTTTACCCTGTCTTCAATGTTAGGGGTGGGGCAGTGGTGATGTGTTTTACCTGTCTTCAAGGTTAGGGTGCTGCAGTGGTGATGTGTTTTACCCTGTCTTAAATACTAGGGGTGCTGCAGCGGTGATGTGTTTTACCCTGTCTTTAGTGTTAGGGGTGGGGCAGTGGTGATGTATTTTACCCTGTCTTCAATGTTAGGGGTAGGGCAGTGGTGATGTGTTTTACCCTGTCTATAATGTTAGGGGTGGGGCAGTGGTGATGTGTTTTACCTGTCTTCAATGTTAGGGTGGGGCAGTGGTGATGTGTTTCACCCTGTCTTCAATGTTAGGGGTGGGGCAGTGGTGATGTGTTTTACCCTGTATATAATGTTAGGGGTGCTGCAGTGATGATGTGTTTTACCCTGTCTTAAATAGTAGGGGTGCTGCAGCGGTGATGTGTTTTACCCTGTCTTTAGTGTTAGGGGTGGGGCAGTGGTTATGTGTTTTACCCTGTCTTTAATGTTAGGGGTGGGGCAGTGGTGATGTGTTTTACCCTGTCTTCAATGTTAGGGGTGGGGCAGTGGTGATGTGTTTTACCTGTCTTCAATGTAAGGGTGGGGCAGTGGTGATGTGTTTCACCCTGTCTTCAATGTTAGGGGTGGGGCAGTGGTGATGTGTTTTACCCTGTATATAATGTTAGGGTTGCTGCAGTGATGATGTGTTTTACCCTGTCTTAAATAGTAGGGGTGCTGCAGGGGTGATGTGTTTTACTCTGTCTTTAGTGTTAGGGGTGGGGCAGTGGTGATGTATTTTACCCTGTCTTCAATGTTAGGGGTGCTGCAGTGGTGATGTGTTTTACCCTGTCTTAAATAGTATGGGTGCTGCAGCGGTGATGTGTTTTACCCTGTCTTCAATGTTAGGGGTGGGGCAGTGGTGATGTGTTTGCCCTGTCTTTAGTGTTGGGGGGGGGGGGTGGTGATGTGTTTTACCCTGTCTTTAATGTTAGAAGTGGGGCAGTGGTGATGTGTTTTACCCTGGCTTTAGTGTTAGAAGTGGGGCAGTGATGATGTGTTTTACCCTGTCTTTAGTGTTAGAAGTGGGGCAGTGGTGATGTGTTTTACCCTGTCTTTAATGTTAGTTGTGGGGCAGTGGTGATGTGTTTTGCCCTGTCTTTAGTGTTAGGGGGGGGGCAGTGGTGATGTATTTTACCCTGTCTTTAATGTTAGGGGTGGGGCAGTGGTGATGTGTTTTGCCCTGTCTTTAGTGTTAGGGGGGGAGCAGTGGTGATGTGTTTTACCCTGTCTTTAATGTTAGGGGTGGGGTATTGGTGATGTGTTTTAGCCTGTCTTTAATGTTAGGGGTGGGGCAGTGGTGATGTGTTTTGCCCTGTCTTTAGTGTTAGGGGGGGGAGCAGTGGTGATGTGTTTTACCCTGTCTTTAATGTTAGGGGTGGGGTAGTGGTGATGTGTTTTACCCTGTCTTTAATGTTAGGGGTGCTGCAGTGGTGATGTGTTTTACCCTGTCTTTAATGTTAGGGTGCTGCAGTGGTGATGTGTTTTGCCCTGTCTTCAATGTTAGGGGTGGGGCAGTGGTGATGTGTTTTGCCCTGTCTTTAGTGTTAGGGGTGGGGTAGTGGTGATGTGTTTTACCCTGTCTTCAATGTTAGGGGTGGGGCAGTGGTGATGTGTTTTGCCCTGTCTTTAGTGTTAGGGGTGGGGCAGTGGTGATGTGTTTTACCCTGTCTTCAATGTTAGGGGTGGGGCAGTGGTGATGTGTTTTGCCCTGTCTTTAATGTTAGGGGTGCTGCAGTGGTGATGTGTTTTACCCTGTCTTTAATGTTAGGGGTGGGGCAGTGGTGATGTGTTTTACCCTGTCTTCAATGTTAGGGGTGGGGCAGTGGTGATGTGTTTTACCTGTCTTCAATGTTAGGGTGGGGCCGTGGTGATGTGTTTCACCCTGTCTTCAGTGTTAGGGGTGGGGCAGTGGTGATGTGTTTTACCCTGTATATAATGTTAGGGGTGCTGCAGTGATGATGTGTTTTACCCTGTCTTAAATAGTAGGGGTGCTGCAGCGGTGATGTGTTTTACCCTGTCTTTAGTGTTAGGGGTGGGGCAGTGGTGATGTATTTTACCCTGTCTTCAATGTTAGGGGTAGGGCAGTGGTGATGTGTTTTACCCTGTCTATAATGTTAGGGGTGGGGCAGTGGTGATGTGTTTTACCTGTCTTCAATGTTAGGGTGGGGCAGTGGTGATGTGTTTCACCCTGTCTTCAATGTTAGGGGTGGGGCAGTGGTGATTTGTTTTACCCTGTATATAATGTTAGGGGTGCTGCAGTGATGATGTGTTTTACCCTGTCTTAAATAGTAGGGGTGCTGCAGCGGTGATGTGTTTTACCCTGTCTTTAGTGTTAGGGGTGGGGCAGTGGTGATGTGTTTTACCCTGTCTTTAATGTTAGGGGTGGGGCAGTGGTGATGTGTTTTACCCTGTCTTCAATGTTAGGGGTGGGGCAGTGGTGATGTGTTTTACCTGTCTTCAATGTTAGGGTGGGGCAGTGGTGATGTGTTTCACCCTGTCTTCAATGTTAGGGGTGGGGCAGTGGTGATGTGTTTTACCCTGTATATAATGTTAGGGGTGCTGCAGTGATGATGTGTTTTACCCTGTCTTAAATAGTAGGGGTGCTGCAGCGGTGATGTGTTTTACCCTGTCTTTAGTGTTAGGGGTGGGGCAGTGGTGATGTATTTTACCCTGTCTTCAATGTTAGGGGTGCTGCAGTGGTGATGTGTTTTACCCTGTCTTAAATAGTATGGGTGCTGCAGCGGTGATGTGTTTTACCCTGTCTTCAATGTTAGGGGTGGGGCAGTGGTGATGTGTTTTACTCTGTCTTCAATGTTAGGGGTGGGGCAGTGGTGAGGTGTTTTACCCTGTCTATAATGTTAGGAGTGCTGCAGTGCTGATGTGTTTTACCCTGTCTATAATGTTAGGGGTAGGGCAGTGGTGATGTGTTTGCCCTGTCTTTAGTGTTGGGGGTGGGGGGGGGTTGGGGGGGTGGTGATGTGTTTTACCCTGTCTTTAATGTTAGAAGTGGGGCAGTGGTGATGTGTTTTACCGTGGCTTTAGTGTTAGAAGTGGGGCAGTGATGATGTGTTTTACCCTGTCTTTAGTGTTAGAAGTGGGGCAGTGGTGATGTGTTTTGCCCTGTCTTTAGTGTTAGGGGGGGGCAGTGGTGATGTGTTTTACCCTGTCTTTAATGTTAGTTGTGGGGCAGTGGTGATGTGTTTTGCCCTGTCTTTAGTGTTAGGGGGGGGCAGTGGTGATGTATTTTACCCTGTCTTTAATGTTAGGGGTGGGGCAGTGGTGATGTGTTTTACCCTGTCTTTAGTGTTAGGGGGGGAGCAGTGGTGATGTGTTTTACCCTGTCTTTAATGTTAGGGGTGGGGTAGTGGTGATGTGTTTTAGCCTGTCTTTAATGTTAGGGGTGGGGCAGTGGTGATGTGTTTTGCCCTGTCTTTAGTGTTAGGGGGGGAGCAGTGGTGATGTGTTTTACCCTGTCTTTAATGTTAGGGGTAGGGTAGTGGTGATGTGTTTTACCCTGTCTTTAATGTTAGGGGTGCTGCAGTGGTGATGTGTTTTACCCTGTCTTTAATGTTAGGGGTGGGGCAGTGGTGATGTGTTTTACCCTGTCTTCAATGTTAGGGGTGGGGCAGTGGTGATGTGTTTTGCCCTGTCTTTAGTGTTAGGGGGGGAGCAGTGGTGATGTGTTTTACCCTGTCTTTAATGGTAGGGGTGGGGTAGTGGTGATGTGTTTTACCCTGTCTTTAATGTTAGGGGTGCTGCAGTGGTGATGTGTTTTACCCTGTCTTTAATGTTAGGGGTGGGGCAGTGGTGATGTGTTTTACCCTGTCTTCAATGTTAGGGTGGGGCAGTGGTGATGTGTTTCACCCTGTCTTCAATGTTAGGGGTGGGGCAGTGGTGATGTGTTTTACCCTGTATATAATGTTAGGGGTGCTGCAGTGATGATGTGTTTTACCCTGTCTTAAATAGTAGGGGTGCTGCAGCGGTGATGTGTTTTACCCTGTCTTTAGTGTTAGGGGTGGGGCAGTGGTGATGTATTTTACCCTGTCTTCAATGTTAGGGGTAGGGCAGTGGTGATGTGTTTTACCCTGTCTATAATGTTAGGGGTGCTGCAGTGGTGATGTGTTTTACCCTGTCTTAAATAGTATGGGTGCTGCAGCGGTGATGTGTTTTACCCTGTCTTCAATGTTAGGAGTGGGGCAGTGGTGATGTGTTTTACTCTGTCTTCAATGTTAGGGGTGGGGCAGTGGTGAGGTGTTTTACCCTGTCTATAATGTTAGGGGTGCTGCAGTGCTGATGTGTTTTACCCTGTCTATAATGTTAGGGGTGGGGCAGTGGTGATGTGTTTGCCCTGTCTTTAGTGTTGGGGGGGGGGGGGGGGTTGGGGGGGTGGTGATGTGTTTTACCCTGGCTTTAGTGTTAGAAGTGGGGCAGTGATGATGTGTTTTACCCTGTCTTTAGTGTTAGAAGTGGGGCAGTGGTGATGTGTTTTACCCTGTCTTTAATGTTAGTTGTGGGGCAGTGGTGATGTGTTTTGCCCTGTCTTTAGTGTTAGGGGGGGGGGGGCAGTGGTGATGTATTTTACTCTGTCTTTAATGTTAGGGGTGGGGCAGTGGTGATGTGTTTTGCCCTGTCTTTAGTGTTAGGGGGGGAGCAGTGGTGATGTGTTTTACCCTGTCTTTAATGTTAGGGGCGGGGTAGTGGTGATGTGTTTTAGCCTGTCTACAATGTTAGGGGTGGGGCAGTGGTGATGTGTTTTGCCCTGTCTTTAGTGTTAGGGGGGGAGCAGTGGTGATGTGTTTTACCCTGTCTTTAATGTTAGGGGTGAGGTAGTGGTGATGTGTTTTAGCCTGTTTTTAATGTTAGGGTGCTGCAGTGGTGATGTGTTTTACCCTGTCTTTAATGTTAGGGGTCGGGCAGTGGTGATGTGTTTTACCCTGTCTTCAATGTTAGGGGTGGGGCAGTGGTGATGTGTTTTACCTGTCTTCAATGTTAGGGTGGGGCAGTGGTGATGTGTTTCACCCTGTCTTCAATGTTAGGGGTGGGGCAGTGGTGATGTGTTTTACCCTGTCTATAATGTTAGGGGTGCTGCAGTGGTGATGTGTTTTACCCTGTCTTAAATAGTAGGGGTGCTGCAGCGGTGATGTGTTTTACCCTGTCTTTAGTGTTAGGGGTGGGGCAGTGGTGATGTATTTTACCCTGTCTTCAATGTTAGGGGTGGGGCAGTGGTGATGTGTTTTACCCTGTCTATAATGTTAGGGGTGCTGCAGTGGTGATGTGTTTTACCCTGTCTTAAATAGTAGGGGTGCTGCAGCGGTGATGTGTTTTACCCTGTCTTTAGTGTTAGGGGTGGTGCAGTGGTGATGTATTTTACCCTGTCTTTAATGTTAGGGGTAGGGCAGTGGTGATGTGTCTTACCCTGTCTTCAGTGTTAGGGGTGGGGCAGTGGTGGTGTGTTTTACCCTGTCTTTAATGTTAGGGTGCTGCAATGGTGATGTGTTTTACCCTGTCTATAGTGTTAGGAGTGCTGCAGTGGTGATGTGTTTTACCCTGTCTTTAACGTTAGGGGTGGGGCAGTGGTGATGTGTTTTACCCTGTCTTTAATGTTAGGGGTGCTGCAGTGGTGATGTGTTTTGCCCTGTCTTTAATGTTAGGGGTGGGGCAGTGGTGATGTGTTTTACCCTGTCTTCAATGCACTGGGTGGAGCAGTGGTGATGTGTTTTACCCTGTCTATAATGTTAGGGGTGCTGCAGTGGTGATGTGTTTTACCCTGTCTTTAGTGTTAGGGTGGGGCTGTGGTGATGTGTTTTACCCTGTCTATAATGTTAGGAGTGCTGCAGTGGTGATGTGTTTTGCCCTGTCTTTAGTGTTAGGGTGGGGCAGTGGTGATGTGTTTTGCCCTCAACCACAACCATCTATTTTGATGTGGCAGTAAAGACTGTGTCATTTACAGTTAGCTAGCTTGTTGTGAACATCGCTGGTCGCTTGCTACCACGAGGTGGTCGTTGCTGTCGCCCACTGCTGACAGACGGTACGTACTGGCCAGCACAGCACGCATACTACCGCCATCTAGTGAGCGTTTTCGTACTTAAACTGATGAATTGTGTCATGTAACAGTATTGCACTCGTGCGACGGGAAGTTAGCGGCTGGTGCAGAGAGATTTTCCCACATATCACTGGAGCTGTCCGCATACCATGTCTCTGGGGACGCAGCGTATAAAACCTCCCTATACACGATAACGATACAGTGTTCTTCAAATATGAAAACGGTTCCTCCGCCAGCTCTTTGGCCGTCTGCAAGTGCTTATGCATATTTCAGACCCCTTTTTCCCCGGCAGGGGAAGTCATCTCTGGTGGAGTGATAGCGCCAGTCTGCAGGCTGCGCCGGCTGAAACCGGGCCACGGCCGGCGGGGGGGGGGGGGTGGAATAGATCAGGGGTGGGGGCAGTTAGCTAGTTTAGGGAGGGTCTGTGGGCCTGGGTGGAGTTGGGTTGGGTGGGGTGGTGAGGGCGGGATTTGCAGGCCATGTGCCTAAGAGGCGGCCCGGGGTAGTTTATCCCACAACCTTGACCTTCGCACGGCCCTTCTATCGCCTCCCGATCACCTGTAGGATGGAATGAAGGCGTAACGCCCACCAAGCCACCCATCTTATTATTATCTGACCCCCCCCCCCCACCCCCTCTCACACACACACAAACCATTCTCGCAGAACCAGGGAAGATGTCGTTTGCCTAAGCGGCCCCAGTTTGCCTCTTGCTTTCTGAGAACTTAATGTCACGTCCTGCGTTAACCCCGTTATTTTTTTATGGGGCACTGCGTAAATCAGATCGGAATATTTGTGGCAGTTCGGTGGATATGTCTAAATGATCTGATAGTTTTGACAGTGTGTGTTCATGCGATGACATTGCTGCTGTCAGTTTGAGGTGGTACTTCAAGTTCCTTTTTCACACGCACATGACATGATTCCATGTTGAGATCCTTTATCACAAGCTGGCATGAGGTGTTTCCATGTTGAGATCCTTTATCACAAGCTGGCATGAGGTGTTTCCATGTTGAGATCCTTTATCACACGCTGGCATGACATAATTCCATGTTGAAATCCTTTACCACAAGCTGGCATGAGGTGTTTCCATGTTGATATCCTTTATCACAAGCTGGCATGAGGTGTTTCCATGTTGAGATCCTTTATCCTTTATCACACGCTGACATGACATGATTCCACGAGATAAGTATCACGCGCTAATGCCTTACGACGTTGGAAAAAAATGTGTAAGCCTAATATATGTGATGTATACATATAACTGCCACCTCCCCCCCCCTCCCCCATGCGACTGGAGGCTGCGTGGCCAGGTGGCACGTGCTTGTCTATTTCCTTGGCTATCCAAATATATGACAATGTGACCTAATTAATGGGAAACAGCGTGACCCCTCTTTGCCCTTGACCTCTTCCAGTATGACAATGTGACCTAATTGATGGGCTACAGCATGACCCCTATTTCCCCTTGACCTCTCCCAATATCTGAATGGGACCTAATTGATGGAATACAGCGTCACCCCCTGTTTGCCCTTGACTTTTCCCAAGGTCAACACCCACATGGTATTAGTGAACAGCGAATATTGTATATGAGAAGCACAACCCAAGCGCAATCCCTGCCTCCCTTCCTGGCCCCTCCTTCCCTCGCCCCGCCCCTCCCTCCATCCATCGCACCCTCTCTCTCGTCCCCGCCCTCTCCTCTCCCTAGCCCTCCCTCCCTCCCCTCGCCCTCTCCTCTCCCTAGCCCCCCCCCCACCCGCCCCTCCCTCCCTCCCTTGCCCTCTCGCCTCCCTAGCCTTCCCTTGCTCTCTCCTCTCCCTAGCCCCCCCCCCCCGCCCCGCCGCCCTCCCTCCCTCGAGTTGGTGGCGTGACAGCAAGATGTTGCGAGTCACGTCTGTGATATTTATGATTGGATCAGGGGCCCGGACACGCCGACAAGTAGATGTATGGCCGGCTCACCCCAGGCTTACCGGAGTCGTGGGGAGAATGTCGCCCCGTCTGCCCCGGCTGTCGCTGCCTTATTGTCTGTGGACAGACCGGGTGGGGCTGTGCCGTATAAACACCCAAATTGAGTGAGGGTGTGAGGGTGAAGGGACTGAGAGAGGGTGCTGGCTGACCCATGCCGGCTGGCTGGTCGGCTGGCTCGCTTGCTGGATGGCTGGCTGGTCGGCTAGCTGGCTGGCTGGATGGCTGGCTGGTTGGCTGGCTCGATGGCTGGTCGGCTGGATTGCTGGATGAATGGCTGGTCGGCTGGCTGGATTGCTTGATGGATGGCTAGTCGGCTGGCTGGCTGGCTGGCTGGTTGGCTGGCTGGCTGGTCGGCTAGCTGGCTGGCTGGATGGCTGGCTGGTCGGCTGGATGGCTGACCGGATGGATGGCTGGTCGGATGAATGGCTGGTCAACTGGCTGGCTGGCTGGCTGGATCGATCGATCGATCGATGGCTAGTCGGCTGGTCGGCTGGATGGCTGGTGAGCTGGCTGGATGGATGGCTGGTCGGCTGGCTCGATGGCTGGATGGATGGCTGGTCGAGTGGCTGGCTGGATTGCTGGATGAATGGCTGGTCGGCTGGCTGGCTGGATGGCTGGTCGGCTGGATGGCTGGTCGGCTGGCTGGCTGGCTGGATGGCTAGTCGGCTGGCTGGCTGCCTGGCTGGATGGATGGCAGGTCGCCTGGCTGGTCGCCTGGCTGGTCGCCTGGCTGGTCGCCTGGCTGGTCGCCTGGGTTGCAGGATTGCTGGCTGGTCGGCTGATCGGCTGGATGACTGGCTGGGTTGCTGGATTGCTGGCTGGATGGCCGGCGACTCGGGCCTGCGAAGGGACATGAAAGGGAAGGGCGGCTTGGTTGTGGGTTGGTGTATGGGGTGTTGGGGTTGCGGATGGGCATGTGTGGACGGTTGTAGGGTGCTATGAACCGGGGGCCAAGGTCCTTGGGATGTTGCACGTCCGACCTGCGGGGCGGTCACCGCAGTGACACTCACCGGGGAGAGGCGACAAAGGAGTAGAGTGGCGACTGGTGGGGTGAGGGGCGGAGGAGGGGGGGGGGGGGGTGAGGGGGAGAGGGGAGAGGTTGCGGTACGGAGGCTTGGGGATTCCCCTTGGTGATGACGGTGGCGGGTGGGGGGGGGGGGGTGAAGGATGGAACAGGATGTGGATGATGACGGAGACAGGTTAAGGAAGATATAATTATATGGGGGAAGAGGGGTGTGTTTGATTGTGGAGGGGACGGG
This sequence comes from Arenicola marina, assembly GCA_964019135.1. Lineage (NCBI taxonomy): Eukaryota > Metazoa > Annelida > Polychaeta > Arenicolidae > Arenicola > Arenicola marina. The sequence continues at coordinate 15,043,188 of OZ025261.1, read as the reverse complement.
AAGGGGAGGGGAAGGGGGTTGACACTTGTAACACGTCCGATATTTAGGGGGGAAGGGGTGGCGGAAGGGGGGAAGGGCTGGGATTGCTGGCTAGTGGTGAACTCAGCTGGCGCTTCGCCCCGCCCCCCACCTCCTCCCCCACTACCACCACCTTCTTCCTCCCCCACGCCCACCTACCTCCATTTTCTCTGTCTCTCTCTCTCTCTCTCTCTCTCCCTCTCACACTCCCTCGCTCTCTCTCTCTCCCTCTCTCTCTCTTTCTCTGGCTGGCATTGTCTAATGGTCGTGCCTGGCTACAGGGTGGGAGTGTGGTTGTGTGGGTGTGGGGGGGGGGGGGGTGGCGGTTGCAGGACGGAGTACAGTGGATCAGCTGGTGCGGCTAGGGTGAGTCGGGGGAGCGGGTGGGGATATTATCATAGCGGGCGTGGGCGGCGGCTGGGCGGGTGGGGAGGGGGGGATATACGAGTGGCGGGGAGTGCCAGGGATGTGAGGAGGGGTCGGGGGTGGTGGGTGTGCCAGGGATGTGCGGAGGGGTCGGGGGTGGTGGGTGTGCCAGGGATGTGCGGCGGGGTCGGGGGTGGTGGGTGTGCCAGGGATGTGCGGAGGGGTCGGGGGTGGTGGGTGTGCCAGGGATGTGCGGAGGGGTCGGGGGTGGTGGGTGTGCCAGGGATGTGCGGCGGGGTCGGGGGTGGTGGGTGTGCAGGGATGTGCGGCGGGGTCGGGGGTGGTGGTGTGCCAGGGATGTGCGGAGGGTCGGGGGTGGTGGGTGTGCCAGGGATGTGCGGAGGGGTCGGGGGTGGTGGGTGTGCCAGGATGTGAGGAGGGGTCGGGGGTGGTGGGTGTGCCAGGGATGTGAGGAGGGGTCGGGGGTGGTGGGTTGTGCCAGGGATGTGCGGAGGGGTCGGGGGTGGTGGGTGTGCCAGGGATGTGCGGAGGGGTCGGGGGTGGTGGGTGTGCCAGGGATGTGCGGAGGGGTCGGGGGTGGTGGGTGTGCCAGGGATGGGAGGAGGGTTCGGGGGTGGTGGGTGTGCCAGGGATGTGCGGAAGGGGTCGGGGGGGGGTCTGCCAGGGATGTGCGGAGGGGTCGGGGGTGGTGGTGTGCCAGGGATGTGCGGAAGGGGTCGGGGGGGGGGGTCTGCCAGGGATGTGAAGAGGGTTCGGGGGGGTTGGTGGGTGTGCCAGGGATGTGCGGAAGGGGTCGGGGGGGGGGTCTGCCAGGATGTGCGGAGGGGTCGGGGGGTGGTGGGTGTGTCAGGGATGTGAGGAGGGGTCGGGGGTGGTGGGTGTGCCAGGGATGTGCGGAGTGGTCGGGGGTGGTGGGTGTACCGGGGTTGTGAGAAGAGGGTGGAGTGGTGGGAATGGCCAGGGATGTAAGAACATGGTGGGGGCGGTGGGTGGCGGGGAGCGCCAGGGATGTGCGAGGGTCGTGGTTAGGGGGGTGGGGGTGGAGGCGGGGGCGGCGACTGATAAGGGGCTCGCACGCGGACCAGGGCCTCTAGCGGCAGTTCACGGCCTGTCGTCACCGTGACGAGTTGATCAGCCAGGAAGCAGGGAGGCAACCCAAACCACGGAGGCCACCGACCGACCGCAACCGACAGTCAGCAGCAGCAGCGGCAACCGGCCGGCCTCCGCCTCAGCCACAGCTACGGCAACATCCACCACCCACCGCCAGCAGCAGCAGCAGCAGCAGCAGCATTCACCACTCATTCGCCAATACCTGCAGCAGCAGTAGCGGCTGCATCCACTACCACCACCAATACCAGCAGTTGCGGCAGCGGCATCCACACCCCACGACCGCTGACGACTATCCACACCCCACACCCGCTGACCACTATCCACACCCCACCCCCGCTAACCACCATCCACACCCCACCCCCGCTGACCACCATCCCCACCCCACCCCCGCTGACCACCATCTACACCACCACCTCCGCTGACCACCATCCCCACCCCACCCCCGCTGACCACCATCCACACCCCCACGACCGCTGACCACTATCCACACCCTACCCCCGCTGACCACCATCCACACCCCACCCCCGCTGACCACCATCCCCACCCCACCCCCGCTGACCACCATCCACACCCCACCCCCCGCTGACCACCATCCCCACCCCAACCTCGCTGACCACCATCCCCACCCCACCCCCGCTGACCACCATCCACACCCCACGACCGCTGACCACTATCCACACCCTACCCCCGCTGACCACCATCCACACCCCCACCCCCGCTGACCACCATCCCCACCCCACCCCCGCTGACCACCATCCACACCCCACCCCGCCGCTGACCACCATCCCCACCCCACCCTCGCTGACCACCATCCACACCCCACCCCCGCTGACCACCATCCACACCCCACCCCCGCTGACCACCATGTGAATGAGACAATGTGAATGTCAAAAATCGACATCGACACAGATTTTGGAGAAAAAAAACACAACACTAAATTTAGCCAAAAAGCGACACGGAAAGTCGTGAAAAATCGACATTCGACACTGGAAATTTAACAAAAATCGACACTGGACACTGAAGCTCCCTTACCAGACCTTATGATGATGTGTCTCGCACTTATCACCCCCGGGCGCCAGTCATACAGAATAACTGATTGACCCACAATAGCGAAGTGAGCGCCACGGACTCAATTGTCCTTGAACTGATACTATTGTTATAACATACGACCAAACATTCTTCCATACCAGTGCAGAGTTCAGAAACTGTAATTTTGTACGTTATTTATAAGAATCAGTGTGAGATCTCCTCAGCTCGTCAGACAAATTCCTGTGATCAACCATTCGGCAATAACCCAGTTGTTTTCCCCTTAAGATCTCGTATTTCTACATGACCCCCCCCCCCAGTACTCTAACATGACTCCTGTATTCACTTATGTATTTCCCGATGACACTGCAGACATGGGAGTAATCATAATCAGTAATCGATTACATTTTCCAAGTAATCGTAATCGTGATCGATTGCATTGCTACTGTAATCGTAATCATGATTACTTTTGATGATTATTTTGCTACGTTCTCTCAGGCTGTTTTAGTCTCTAAACTAATTGTCACACTTTCTATGTCGCCCGTATCATAAATGAAAACTGGCCACTGGAGTCCTTGATAAAGAACATGGGAGACTACAGTGTCAGACACTGCAGTCTCCCATGTTCCCTCTCTGGTTGGGTGGGATTGAATGTCCCTTAGCTTCGTTCAGTGCGTCTTTCTAGCCGTAGCGCATCCAGTTTTTTTACGCTTTCGGGTAAGCTCTTGGTATCCTTGCTCAAGCCAACAGAAGGTAACTTTTCAAAATGTTTTATTGAAGGGATATTAAATATATAAAACATTTATAACAATACTGGGGCATGAGTTGATTGACAAGTTATTAAATCAAGATCCTGTGTTGGACAAACAAGTCATAGCTCAGGGTCAGAGGTTGAACAGCTGCCCTCCCCCCCCCCTCCAGTCCCCCTGTCCCCCCCCGTCCCCCTCCAATATTGACGACTCTACAGTTAATAGAATCAACAGCGGGTGGGGCTGATAGCTGACAGAAGCAAGATGGATCGCTGCAACCCCGGCTTAATCTACCCCTGAGAGTGGACAACGCACGTTCAGCCCATATCGAAAACCCCCTGGCATACCTCATCAGACAGACGGCATACCCCCATTGGCCTCCCCTCCCCCTCCCCATTCCGTCCGTCTCCCCCTGACCTTGACCTTCTGCGCCGATGTGCCGTCACATTCCTACGTCTCTTCGGCAGGCAGATCCAAATGAACTCTGATGTGATGTGTCTGTGGC